>PVKU01002762.1:22435-209635 GCA_004027475.1 Anoura caudifer
CAGGCAAGAAGGGGCTGGAAAGAAGTATTCCAAGTCATGAAAGTCAAGGACCTACATCCAAGATTGCTCTATCCAGCAAAGCTTTCATTTAGAATGGAAGGGCAGATAAAGTGCTTCTCAGATAAGGTCAAGTTAAAGGAGTTCATCATCACCAAGCCCTTATTATATGAAATGTTAAAGGGACTTATCTAAGAAAAAGAAGATAAAAAACATGTAGAGTAAAATGACAGCAAACTCACAGATATTAACAACCACACCTAAAACAAAAACAAAAGCAAACTAAGCAAACAACAGGATCAGGAAGAGAATCACAGAAATGGAGATCACATTGGAGAGTTAGCAACAGGGGAGTGGGAGGGGAAGAGGGGGGGAAAGGTATAGAAAATAAGTAGCATAGATGGTAGGTAGAAAATAGATAGAGGGAAGGCAAGAATAGTATGGAAAGTGTAGAAGCTAAGTAACTTATGACACGTGGATTTGAACTAAAGGGGGGAATGTGGGTGGGAGAGGGTGTGCAGGGCGGAGGGGAATGAAGGGGAAAAAATGGGACAACTGTAATAGCATAATCAATAAAATATATTTAAAAAAAGAACATGATGTCATAATGGTAACTACTATTTACCCAGGCCACTATATCATGGCCACTTTTGATCTTCAACAACTGCTTTGCCTGCTATTATTGTTCCATTAGGAAGGAGCAGGCAGTGACTGGTGGAAGGTCACATGACTGATAACAACAGAGCCAGAAACCTGTGGTATAAAGCCTATGTAGTTGTCATCATTTTCTTGGCCTACTACTTTCCTGCCATACCAGAGAACATACACAGGTCACTAAAAGTTTAAAGACATGTGGGAGGAATGCAAAGAAGTCAGTTATATAAGGATTTTTTTTTTTTTTTTTTGCTTTTGGAGCGAATTAATTTGCTGGTGGCAAAAGGGAGTAACTGGGTTTTGCTGGGAACATCCTGGAGCCAGTTGGTGGCCCATGACTGGCCAGGCTACTCCTGCAGGGTATGGCTAAACTGGATCAAGATTGGAGCTGAATATCTGGGTCTGTAGGTTGGGAAGCCAGGAGGTAAAGTCTGGGGACATGTCTCCTTTCAGAAGGTCCTCTGGAGTGTCACTTTCTCATCTCTGCAAGGATCCCATAAAGGATGGCTGGAAAGGCCCAGAGAATGGACAGGTGCTGTGTCAGTATGAGCTTAAACACCATCTGTGAACTGCATGACTGTAGCCTCCTTTCCCACCTTTACTCTTTAAAAAGAAAAAGATTTTATTTATTTTTTTGAGGGAGGGAGAAGGAGAGGGAGAGTAGAGAAACATCAATTGGCTGCCTCCTGCACACTCTGACTGGGGACCAAACCAGTGACTTCTCTCCTTGCAAGATGACACCCAACCAACTGAACCATACTGGTCATGGATCCCACCTCTACTCTTAACTCCTATCCCCTAACTTAGATGCTTAGATATCCCAATTTGCCTAGGACAGTTCTGGCTTATGCCTACTGGCCAAGTATAACCATTTTTATCCCCTTGCACTCAAAACTGCCTGAGTTTAGATAGTCTATATTAATTCAGATGGACCAGGTAGAGACACTCATGAGAAACTCTAACTTAAAGCTCCATTAGAGTTGTCTTGAGAAGGACATTTTATGATAATATATTAGTCATGACCCTGTAGACTTCAAGTAACCTGAAATTGACTTTAGTAAGAAATATTGTTATTTCTGTCTCTCTGCCTCTTTTTCTTTCTCTGTCCCCATCTCTCTAACTCTCAACTCTTAATGATTTTATCTTGTAGGCAGGATCTTTAATATGGGGGGCAAGCTGGCTTCTGGAGACTCTAGACTCACTCCTCCCATTTTAACAACTCTAGCAGAAGGAGGAACTTCTGTGTCCTAAAAGCATGCATCCCTACAAATCCAGGGAAGGCTCTCAGTGGCTCTGCTTGGGTCATGAATTTATCTTCAGGCCAACTGTTGTGGTTGCAGTGAATGGCTCACTTATGGTATGTGCACATCATGGTACAAAGGACAAGGCTGCCTCGAATCACATCAAACAAGGAAGGAGTTCTTAAGGAAAGGAGGACAATTAGCTGGGCAGACCAAATTTGTAGCATTTGCCATCCACTATACAGCCACCATTTACAGTCACTTCTAATATTACAGGGGCTTTATATACCTGTATATTGTTCTTTATTTGCACAGTAATATAAAGAGTGTTATTTACTCCTCCCCCCATATTGCAGATGAGGCTGGAACAATTTAAATAATGTTGCCAAATATAGAAAAGTGGTAAATGGAGGAGCTGACTTGACTCCACATTGGTGTGCCCCTCCCACAATATCATGGTGGCATTTTATATGTGAGAGGGAGTGAGGATAATTCAGGCTAGGGGGGGTGCCCTTCATGGACAGCATATCACACATATGCTGCCCTGAAATTATGCCTTTGGAAAGAGAAATCCCCTTCTGGTTCTGCCTGTAAAAGTCTTCTGGATCTTTTCTGTTTCTGTGAGAGATGAAACCCAAGGACCCAGAGCACAGTGTGAAGCAGGTCTGTTCCAAGCTGGAGCTGGCTAGGTGCTAAGTGATGTCAGAACAGGAGCCACTAGCTGTCTGCTATCGGGTGTACCTGTGTGCTTCAAGTCTTCAGCTATAAAAGAATAGCAAAAAGTCCTACTGCCTTTGAACACAAGATTATCCTGACAGTTAAGAGTATAAACAAAAAAATCTCGCTCTGTCAAACAGAATGATAATGATGATAGCCATAGTGCTGGTTGAGAGCCTCTTACTCAATTCTTGAAGAATAGAAGAAAAACATGGGATGGTGCTCTTTTCTCTCCATGGGAAGGGAGGACTGCCCTTTGTTTGACTGAGTTCTTCATGGTTTGAAAAATCACTTCCCCAGACTTCACAGTTCAGATGTGCAGGCATAGCACACACACTCTCCTCTGGGCTTTCTCTTTCTACTCCATCACATTGTGGTTGCCCAGCTAGAGTCTTGGGGGACAGTTGCCTCATTTCAATAAAAATATTTGTATTTTTAGTCCTGGCTGCTGTGGCTCAGTGGATTGAGTGCTGGCCTGCGAACCAAAGGGTTGCAGGTTCGATTCCCAGTCTAGGGCACATGCCTGGGTTGCAGGTCAGATTCCCAGTTGGGGGCACTTGAGAAGCAACCACACATTGATGTTTTTTTCCCTCTCTTTCTCACTCCCTTCCCCTGTCTAAAAAATAAATAAATACAATCTTTTAAAAAAGGAAAAATAATTTGTATTTTAATAGCATTTCTTTCTGATTACACAGACATGTAAAATTTGAAGAATAAAAAAGAAAAGAAATAATCCCTCACTCCAAATTGCTCCACCCAGAAATCCCAATACTAAACATATTTGGATAGCAGTTAACACTATATTGTTATACAACTTAATATCCTGTATTATTTTAACAACACATTATGGCACCTCACCATCATAAGAAACTCCATGAGCATTATTGTTTTGATAAACATTTCATGTATGTTAATATTGTAGTTTAGTTAATTACAGGTGGAAATAGGCCTTTTGGGGGTAGGCTGGATAGATGGGCCTAGGGATATCTGCTGTGGAGGGAGAGCTGGAGGCATACAGGGCTCAGAGGCTAGACTGCTGAAGAGGCAGCAGAAAAGGAGGCCAGTAATGCACCCTATGTTTGCTCGTCTGTCATTTCTTCTGGTCTCAACATTTAAGGGATCTGTTAGGCACCAGACTCCCTCCCTATTCTGTCAATGCTGACTTCAGGTCTTCAACATCACCCCTTCAAAGACCCTCCAGTCCCTCCCTAATCCCTGGAAGAGGCTACACTGAACCTAGTGCTGTTTCTGCAGTGAACCTAAGGCTGGTACTTGGTGCTCAGAAATGTTTGCAGACTGAGGGAGTGAGCAAGCATGAATGACAACAGCTCACACTTGTATGCTTTCAATTTTTTACAATTATAAAAATCTGATGAACATCTGTGTTATTGAAGCTTTGCTAAAATTTTGAATTTTGTCATAGACTTGAGATTCTAGGGCTGAAGAATATAGATATTTTGATGATTCTTAACACATATTGCAAAATTGCTTTTCAGAAATTCTGTATCAGTTATACTCTCAGAAGCAGTGCGTAAGAGGGTCTGTCTTTGTTTTTAAGTAATGTAATTTAAAAATGATTTTGCTAATTTGATAAAAGTGGGGTCAGGAATGGCATCTCACTGATTTAACTTTTTCCCCTCCAGTAAAACTGAATTTAAAAAACCTATTTATTGACCATTTGCATCTCCAATTTTGAGAATTGTCCATTTGTACCATCCACTCATCCATTTATATAAGTGGAATCTTAATGTTTTCCTTATGAATTGTAAGAGTTCTATTTTATTTAAAAAATATTTTCCTAGTTTCTCACACTTCAATTTTTCATGCCATAATATGAAATATTATGCCATATTTTCAAAATGGCTTTTTTTACCCCAATTGTAAAGACAATGGACTACAATGGTAAAAACAAACAAACAAACAAACAAACAGCCCTGGCTGGTGTAACTCAGTGGATTGAGCACAGGTCTGCAAACTAAAGGGTTTCCAGTTTGATTTCCAGTCAGGGCACATGCCTGGGTTGTGGGCCTGTTCCCCAGTGGGGGCGCATGAGAGGCAACTACACATTGGTGTTTCTCTCCCTGTCTTTCTCCTTCCCTTCCCCCTCTCTAAAATTAAATAAATAAAATCTTTTAAAAAGTCCTCTAATTAAAAAAAAAACACTATAGAAAATCACATAGAAGAAAGTAAAAAATCTCCTATATTCCTACCCTTGGACTTGTATTGACATTTTGACATTTTTGGAACATTTCCTTCCAAACTTTTACCCACTGTATTGATGGTAGTTTTTGAACTTTAAACATTTTAATTTTTATGTAACACCAAGCTAGCATTTTTGACTTCAATATATCTTCCAGTGCTTTTGTGTTTAGAAAAGTCTTTCCAATTTAGAGATCAAAAAAAGAATTACCTTCTTAATAATAGAGCTGTATTTGTTTTTGTTTATGAAGACATTAGAGAATATTACAGAATATTTAGGAAATTAAGAGAAAAAAGTCAGCCATAATGGCTTAACCTTAGCACATCTATTTCTTTTGTGCATAGTTCTTTTGAATCTTTGGTCATGAGCATTTATATTTATTTTTATGTGGTTGCAAGGATAATGCATGCACAATTTATCTTCTTTCACTTGTAAGTATACCTTAAGCATTATTTTTATGCTGCTTCATAATCCCTGTAATCATTGTTTAAAGTGATCCTCTAATGGCCCCTCTGGTCATTGTGCCATCTAGCCGACCCTATCCTGCTGAAAACCATGGAAGTTGGTTCCATTATTGTCAAGTGATATTTCAAAACATCAAAGAGCAGCAACACAGCGGACTCTCCCACTGTTCCTGGGGATAACTGTAATAGAATTTGACTTCTGATCATTCCTCCTTTCCTCAGAGGAGTGCTGGAAGAAATTGCTCTTAGAGAGTGGTTAGAAAAATGACAAATATAAAATGAGGGGGAGAGAGACTAGAGGTGAGAGCATGTTGAGCTTTTAGGAGAAAGCTGCCTTGAAACTGAGGCTGCGCTATTTAGGGGTTTTTTTGTGACTCACACATCAGGTATTATTATAATAATAATTTTGACAAACCACTTTTCATTCAGGTGTACTCGGTGCTTTCTCTGGGAAGCAGTTCAGTGTATTGACTGAGGGCTTAGTGCAGGAGGGCCTGGGTCTGAATCTCTGATTACCTGATTTGACTTTCAGCAGCTGTAGAGCCTCAGTCTGTCTTTCTGTAAAATAGGAATAATTGGCCAGGAGGGAGGGCTGATCAAGATTCTCACTTACAGGTGCTGAGCAGTAATGGGAGGAACCAGAGGTATCCAGAGAGACAACAGGGGCCCACCAGGCAGAGGGAAGAGAAAATGGCTGTGAAACCCAGGCTGAACCTTTTATTCTTGAGGCTGTTTCTCTGCTTGTATAATGGGGCTTGGCTTAAGGTCTACAGGAGTCCTTCTTGCTCCCAGCTGCCCTGGTTCCTGTCCACACACTGGACCTGTCTAGGTCTTGTCATTCTCAGCAGGGCCTCCAGGACACCTCTCTCCATTCAACTCAGCCCATAGTCCCTGAGAAAACGTCCACTGTGGCAAAGAGCTGTGGCATCTTTCAAAGCCCTGACATGATTTGGAGGAGAGGTGGGGGTGGGATACATACAGGGTGGGGAAAAAGTAGGTTTGCAGTTGTGACTGCGTGAAACGCAGTTTATTCTTGTATTATTTTTATTTATTAATTATTGCATTATTTTCCATATAAACAACTGTAAACCTACTTTTGCCCCACCCTGTATTTATTCATGTTGAATAATTGTCATTGGTCTTTTGGCAAAGCTGGTTAGCAGTAACCTTATCTTCTCTTTGAGTACTGATCATTAATCATTTTTCTTCCAGCTAGCAAGAGGAGACACCTAGGGTATAGTGGTTGAAAACCTGAGAGTTAAGAACTGGTTCCTGGACTCTCTGTGCTTCATTTGTAAGATAAGAATAACACTTTTATTACATTAAAATGCATTTTAATAATAGCACCTAACTCATAGGGCTCTTATGGAGACTGGACGAGATAATACCTGTCCAGGAGGCACCTAGGAGAGTTACCTAGGTGCCTCCTGGACAGATTGCCGCCTGGAGGCAAGCCTACAGTGAGCGCTCACTAATGTTAGGTTGTTATTATAATAAAATAACTCTTGGCAAACTGGAAGACTGAGCATCTGGTTGGCTTGGGACTAGGCTCCCGGGACAGAGGCGTGAACATGTCCGGGAGGCATCAGAGAACCCAGATGGAGACTCATGAGTCTGCAGACTCCCAGGAGAGCAGAGCGCAGGGCCACAGAAGCCCGGGAAGGAAACAGGGGACTCCTGGATTCCAGGGGCACGCACCAATCGCCGCACGTTATCTCTGCTTTTTGAAAGCACCCTGCTACGCCATCTGGCCTCCTTTCTTGGGCTGCGGGAGGTAACTAATGGAGAGGAGAACCGGCCCACGGCGGCGCTGGACCCAGGACTGTCAAATTAGTCCTTGTCCTGGGAGTCCAGCTCCGGGAAGCCCAGCACACATGCGCACTGCTCTCTACGGTGAGGCTGGGTGGTTCCCGCGCCCGAGAGGCCCTTTAAAAGGCAGTGTCTTGTCACGCGGTTGGCTGGGGGTGCTGACCGCCCCCGCAGGCCCGGCCCCTCCTCTCCTCTTCAGTCCCCACCTCCGTCCCTTCTTCCCTTCCTTGGTCCCCGCCTTGCGCCCTGCTGGCTCGCTGGCGCACGCTCCGCCTCCGCCAGTGGGCTCAGCTATCTAGTGCACGGCTTGGAGCCCGACTGGACCTGGAGCCGGGAGCTCTGCGCCCGACACCGGGCGAGGCCCTAGGCGCGATGGCAGAGTTGGGGAGCAAGGGGGTGACGGCGGGGAAGATTGCCAGCAATGTGCAGAAGAAGCTCACCCGTGCGCAGGAGAAGGTGAGCGAGCCCAGAACCGGCCGCCGTGCGGTTCCGACCACCTGCCTCCATCCCACCCGAGGGGCTGGTTCTCACCCTGGGTCGGGCGCTGTGACCTCTGGACGACCGCTACCGAAGGCCTTCGCGGGTACATGGGCTGCGCTTCCCGGAGCTCTGGTCGCTTTCTGCGATCCGCGTCATCTGTCTTCCCCACCCCCCACTGGGGGCTGGAGAGAGCGCAGCTGTCTTCCCTTCCGGACCACTTTGTATTTTCGCTGTCCATGCTGATCTCCGGTGCTTGAGGTCCACGCTAACTCCGCCCTGGGGGCCGAGGTTCGGGAGATTTGGGACGAGGTGGCGCCCCCGGCAGTTCAGGCCTCCGCGGGTCCTGCGGGTGGACAGCGCAGGGGGAGTTCCCTCTGCCCTGGTCCTCTGAGCAGTCCTGAGGGAATCCCGAGGGTGTCCCTGGGCCTAGGGGCCCGCGCTAGCTGTGGGTGTCTGGTGGCCCTCCTCCCACCCTCCTCTCCCCTTTTGTCCCCGCTGGCTGCCGGAGGATTGGTTTTCTTTTCCCGAGGGTACCCGCGGCCTGGAAGCTCCAGGGAATGGAAGGCCGCGCACCCCTTGGGGGCTTCGCGTTTCCTGAGGGTGGAAAGGGGCTTTTGGGGTTCACTGCTGGGGTCGGGAGCCGACCGACCTGGAGGAGGGCGGTGGGCCTCAGGGTCGAGGAGGGCACTGCGGGAAACTTGAGCCCTAGAGCTGGGAGCAACTGGCCACGGGCCTGGCCTGGAGCCCGGCCTCTCGCGGAGCCCTGACTCTTCAGGAAATGTAGGACTGGGGGCGGAGGTCCTGCAGGCTCGGCCTTCTGCCCCAAGCCACCTCAGGTTTATTGCATTGTATTGTGTCAGCTGCTGACGCCACTTCCCCTGCCCACTCGGACTCTGAAATCTGAGATTGCAGAATATGTGCTTCTCCCAAAGTGGCCCCGGTCCTCCCCACCTTGGGTTCTGCCCCACGCCCTCGAGATGCGCAGACGAGTGGGAACCCGGGGACCGATGGCCTTCCCTTGCAAGGCTTGTGGTTATTTATAAACAATGATTTTTGCACAGCTGGGACCTGGGGGTTCCCTCAGGATTCAGCCACGTGATGGAGGAGGTGCACGGGCTAGAGCTTCCCCTTGTCTCCCTCATGGTCCAGCTGCTCATCTGGTGGTCCTGGGCAGAGGAGGTGAATGGCAGTGGGTGGAGGTGAGGGCCCTCAGCCAAGCTGCAGATCTGGTCTGTCCCAGCTGCCCTCCCTACCCGCCTTTCCGTCCCAGGCTTGGAGGACGGATTAGAGCCCTATAGATCGTCAGTGGGTGCAGGGAAGGCTTCAGCCTCCCAGGTTAGGGAGGGCAGATGCTGCTGCCCTTTCGGTCCCACCCCTCCCTGCCCCACTCCCTTTTTGTGACTGGATAATCCATCTTGGTGCCTGGAGGGGCTGCTCTGGGCCTAAACTTGCTTCCTGCTCCTAAGGGGCCAGGAATATGAATGGGAAGCAGGGAGCTGAAACCAGGTTCCCTGCCCCTACTCCACTGAGGTCCTATTCCTCCTTGGCTCCCCTTTGCTCTTGCTATGTCCCCTTTGCCCTGGTTGCCTTGTCGCTGTAGCAGCATCTTTCAGTAATTCAGGGGTAGTAGACTTATATGAAGTATTTCCTTCATATAAGTGGTAATATTACTGGCCCCTCCAAGCTGCCACCCCTCTCTCTTTAGTCTGTTTTGTGGCCACAGGCAGCTGGTCAGGTATGGATTCTGGCCTTGCACAATGGCTGGCCCTACCTGAGTTGGGACTGGAGCAGCTTAATGCTACTGGTAGGCAATGGTTAGGATATTGTCCCTCATCAAAAGCCAGAGCAGCACAACAGGCTTCCTGGCTGAGTCCCAGAAAGTAGCCTTTCTTCTGTCCTCTTGCTTGTTAGCCCAGCTGGGTACTCCTTTCCAGGAAGTCTCATGTGTCAACCCACCAGGACTTCTGCCCTCTCCCTCCTGCAGCTCAGAGTCTCTCAGCCTAAGTGCCATGACCTGGCTGCCTCCTTGCAGCTTCTGGTAGTGACAAAATCACATTGAACCCACATTGTCAGTGGTCTCACAGGCACCCCTGACCTTGTCCCCCCTGTCAAATAAGTGAGCAGTGTGGTGATTCCAGTTGTCCCGTTGCCACAGGAGGACACTATCTGAGCAGGACCAAACAGTAGCTCAGTCCATTGGGACTTGGAGGGAGACAGTGTGGTTAAGGAAAGCTTGTTCTATGGTGCCTGTGGAGCCAGCTCTCCTGTCCCTCAGCTCAGAGTGTCTCTCCATAGATCTTGGCTTGGCAATCCATTGATCAGCCTGCATCCACCACTGCTCTGGATGCTTCCTGAGGGACAGGGCATTCATTTGGTCCCTGCAGGTACTGAGTGACTGTTGATAAACAAGGGTATTTAGAGGCTTGGCTTGGGAGCCCTTACACTGACCTGTGGGTGGGCTGGTTTTTGCTATCTCCTCCTTTGCCTTCCCTTGTTTAACAAATCCTGACTGGACTTGTGTCCTGTGCCTGATCCTGGGTTGAACCCAGAAGCAGTGGGGAGCAAGGTGTGCATCGCTCTGGTTAGCGTGGAGCTATGGTTTTAAGGTCCTGTGGCCTCTGGGCTTGCTGTGGGGAGAACATGAGAATATATGGGAAGGGTCACCAGGGTCTGCCAGCTTGGCACCATTGCTGCTCACCTTCCAGCTCCCAGCTGTCCCCAGAATGCCTGGGGTGCAGAATGCATGCCTGGAGCTCAGGCCCCAGGCTCCATGAGGTCATCTTCCCATTGTGTTTGTCTTCTTGGACCCTCTATAAATGACACTGTCCATTTTTGGGCCTAGTAGGATGGTTGGGCAGAGCTAATTTAGGGTGGAGCTGGGTCAGATGACAGAGGATTAGAGATTGTCTGGCTTGGCCCCTTGGGGGAGGAGATGGTTGGGGAGAAGGGACAGCTGGAGTGGGGGTGGAATCTGGCCTGCTCCTCACTAAAGTTCACTGCCCAGAAGTCCTCATAGATGGTGCATGAGGGAGTCTGGGCTGATGGTGAAGGAGAAGGCCCTCTAGGGGTGAGTGGGTGAGAGTGTGTACTTTTTGTCTGGTGGGGAGCCCCCCCTGAGAGTGACAGGGCCTGGCGCTGTCAGTGGACAGAAAGCCCTGGAATGTGGGATCAGATGTTTCCTGGAGGGAAGGTGCAAAGGCAGTTTTTTATAGAAGCATGACACATGACCAGGGTGGTACCATGCTTATCTGGTGATCAAGGGCTTCTCCTGCAGCATCCATTTTGGTCCCTCAGTAGGAGTCAGGCCTTTATAACCAATGCTTATCCTCATAGCAGCCTCAAGAGCAGCCTCCTTACACCAAAGAGCAGGCCCTGGGAGCAGCAAGCCCACCCAGGTCTCCTCCTCCCACATCCCCCTTTTCCATATCCTAGTCCAAAGGTACTTCTCCTTACCCATATTCCCCATTTCTGTTTCTCCTTGGCATCCATCTCTCTGCCCTTGAGCATCTGAGGAATCTTCCTGCTCTCCTGCTCTGCTTACTGATCAGCACCCCTGCCATCCTTTTCCTTGCTTTCCCTCTCTTTATGTCCCTGGTCTGTCTCTTTCCTTTGAGTGTTACAAGCTTTTCTGCACCTGTTCAACCTCAGATCAGCTTCTCCCTGAGCTCGAGCTATTGATGTACATGGTTCCATCTTGCCTGAGGAAAGAAGGCATCAGAGTTGGGCATCATCTCTAGGTGGGGTGTTTGTAGGGCTTGGTGGACATTTGGCTAAGGAACGTGGATGTGGGAAATGGGAAGCCTGGCATCCAGCCTTCCCTGAGGCCCAGTGGGCCCTGCTTGGGTTGAGTGTCCACTTAGTAGAGTCTGCTTGTTCATGGCAGGGCTTAAAGTGAGGCTAAGGCTATTTTGCTCAGGGGCCTGGAAAATAAGTGAGCATATTAGGCTGCATGGGGTGTGGAGTAAGGTGTTCCAGGAGGGACAGTATGGACCAAGGTGTAGGGTGGGTGTGAACATTGCAAAGCTGCCCGTACAACTGAAGGGAAAGGGTGTGGCGTGTTGGGAGTGGTGAGTCGGGGCTGGGCAGTAGATTTGGGCCATATTGATCAAGTCTTGAATCCAAGGGTATTTGTGTACACTGCGGGTTCTCAGAGAAGCTGACTTGAACTCTTGTGCATTCTAGTCCCACCAGAGCCCCTTCTCACCTTCAACCTCTGGCATCTGGCCAGGCCACGTCCTGGACTCTGCCACCTCAGCCTAGCTCATCCTGTACAAACTGTGTGAGTTGGACAATGTGAGGAGAATGCACTGCCCCTCTCTCCTCACATGGTTCTTTTTTCATGAGGTTCTGGAATTCCTGGGTCCTACGCTTGGTGGTAGGCCTCTGTCTTACCAAAGGCGAAGAGGGAGTGCATGTGTGGGTGTGGCAGGTAGGCTGTCTTGGGCTCCATGCTAGTCAGGACCTTGGGGAAGTTGCAGGACTTTCCACAGCCCAGTTGCCTTATGTATAAGATGGGAATAATAATGGTTCCTCTTCACATGTTGTGGAGTAAAGCCTTGGACAAGTGCTCATTAAATACTGGCTCTGGGGTAGAACAGTGCAATTGAATGCAAGCTGCAGCCTGTTACAGGCCTTGATAGACAGACAGCTAATTCCTGCTGAGCCCTTGGCTGATCAGGGATTATGATGTTGCCCTAGTCCCAGGTGGGGTGTGTGTATGTGTGATGTAGAGGTGCAGCTTACATTGGGGAGTGAATCAGACAGCTCTGGGTGATCTTGACTTGCCTGCACATAAGTGTAGGTCTGGGTCAGTTTTCCCTCTCTGAGTTCTACTTTAGCTCTCAGCAAAGGGATAAAGATGCTCATTCATTCATTTATTCATGAAACAAATGTTGAGCACCCCTAGGGGTAGACACTCTTCTAGGGACAGGGGCACAGGCCAAACAAAACCAAGGCACACATTCAGGGAGCTGACAGTCTAGCTGAAGAGACAATAAAGAAACATGCATCAGTGGTGACAGGTAATTATTATAAGGCAGTGAAGCAGGGAGTGGTGGCCTTTAGCTTTTCCTCAGCAGAATGTGATGGATAGGCTCAGCTTTTCCTGAGCATCCCCAGTGCAGGTGCTGAAGACTCAGTATGTATGTGGATATGGGTCCTCACACAGAAGATTGGATAGGGAGAGGCTGAGTAGAAGCTTCTGGTCTCCAGGTTACAGGGTACCTTTGGGGTGAAAGGTATCCTGTGGGATGTCACCCTGCTATACTGTGTTTTTCTAAAGCTGCCTTTTGGTAAGTCTCCTTTTGGGATTAAAGGTGCAAAGAAAAGGACACCAGTGTTAAAACCAACCATCAGAGGGCAGGTGTGGGCAGACTTGGAGGGCAAGGACTCCTGCCCAGGATGTAGGATGGGGAAGCAAGAGGGCTGCTCAAAGAGGAGAAAGGCAGCAAATATGGCCTAGCCTGGGCAGGCCACTTGTAAGATTTTCACATCAAGCATCACTGCAGTGTGGGAAAGACCACTTGGGCTCTGGAACTATGGGTTTGGATCCCTTACCATCAGTTATGAGGAAAGTCACGTCAACCTCTCTGAGCCTCAGTCTCCTTACCTGAATTAGGTGGTGTGTGCCACAGATTAAATGTTGTGCAGATTAAATGGATATGAGCAAAGGGCAGGGCCCCTGGTTCCCTAAAGGAGCTGTTCTTGTCTGTGGGAGGGGCACACCTCATGGGAACTGGCTGGAACCCCAGGTTCCTGGTGCCTCTCAAAGAGGCCATGTGGTTCTTTGGACTGGGCAGGGAAGCTGGCTCCATGCTAAGGCTGGGGACTTGAGAAGAGAAGGGCAGGTTACTGCCTCAAGGGAACCCTTTGTTAAATATTAACGTAATAGTAATAGCCCTGGTTTATTACATAGCTGAGTGCCAGGTGTTTGGTAAATATTCTCATCCTTACAGCAGCCTGGTGAGGTCATTAGGATTCCCGTTCAGCAGATGAAGAAACTGAGGCTCAGAACAGTGGTGTGATTTGGGTTGTCCTGGTCAGCTGTCTGGGTTGTCTGGGGGATTTGCAAATAAGAGGAGTGAGGAGGCCCTCCTGACCAGGAAGGCTATCTCTTAGTGCTGGGGGTGGGGGGAGGATTGGATAGATTTTCATCCCTAAGACCTCTCCCTTTCCTATTAAATGAGATTTGGGGCCCCAGTCTCCCCCTGGATCTCCACCGACTTTATTTATTATAAAAGAACACCCTTTATTGTGACATATCTATTTTTGTTTAAGTGTTTCTTTGATGATATGATGGTAATACTAGCTGTTTCTTAATGTCTTTGGGAAGGAAATAGTCCTGTTGCTGATCATACCACATAGATATACACACATACAGGGAAGACTTTACTTTTCTAGGTGTGGAGTCTAAATGTCCAGAACCCACTGCTCTGGGAGCTTGCTGCCCACCCTCTGGACTGGCCATGTGGATGGGGAGGCAGCTCTCCTGGGTCCAGGCTGCAGGCAGGCCCATGATATTCTGGGGCAAGGTCCCTAGAATATCTGCTCCATGAAGTTGGGTCCTAACCCCTGTAGTCACTCTGGTGCCCCCAGCTTGGCACACAGGTAGGTGTTCAGGGTATATCTGTTGCACAGATGTATGGGTTCTTCAGGCAGGGGAGAACATAGGATGGTGGCTGGCAGAGGCTCAGGAAGCTCACTGGGTTTCCGTGTGCAGGGGGAAGGAACTGTGGCTGTAGGATTTCACTCTTCAGAGATCAGGGGAGGCAGCAGTGGGAGCTCAGGTCTTGGAGTCAGATGGAGGGGCACATCCCATACCACCACAGGCCATTCAGAGGGACCCAGGCTTCATTGCACAGCATCTTCTCCCAGAAGAATGGCTCAGAGCTGTGGTGGTGCTTGCCTGAGTCAGGGGCTGTGGTGTTTGGGCCAGAAATGGGATTCCCAGGACTGGACCGCGGCCCTTCCAGGGAGTCCTGCCTGGCTTTAGGCCATATGCCTGGACCCACTGCAGGGGTGCTCTTCCCACCTGAGAAAGTTTTTAGGTGACACAGGTGCTGGAGATCGCTGACCTCGGGATCTGCTGGAACCAAGACCTCACTGTGTAGGGGCCAGTGAGCTGTTACACTTACACCCATCTCCACTCTTTGCCAGGCCTCTTTTCCATGCTTCCAGGACCTTACCTGGGGTGGGATGGTGACCACAGCATGGGACAAAGTGGGAGTTGGAGCCTGATGGTGGGCAGTGGTCTGTGGGCCCTGAGAACTGTCCATGCTGCCCCTGGAATTGGGCATTGGTACGATCCATGCTGTACCCAAGCCTGGGGCAAAGGGATGGGTCCCCACTGCTATTTCTGCCCCATAGAAGGCCAGCAAGCTGGTCTTCTATCTCCACTTCTGCAGTTCAAAATCATAGAGCAGTGAGCAGCAAGCAGCGTATCTGGAACTGAGGGAGTGAGGGGGTGACTGCAAGCTGCAGTTACCATAGGACTGGAGGAGGGACTCATTATTGGCTTGCTGGGCTGGGGTCATAGGCCTTCTTGGACCCTGCAGGCCACCATTCTGGAGATCCCAGGGCACCTTTGGGTGGACATTCTTGCTGGCTCCTTGTTTCAGGTGCCTCAACTTCTTACACTGAATTATCTCCAGTGGCTATGATGGCCTTATTCACTGCCGGTGTCATTCTCTATTTATGGTCCGTACACTGTGGGCCAGGATGCTGAGGCACTGAGGGTACTGAGAAGAGAAGAACCTGTCTCTGCTCCCAAGGAGCTCCCAGCCCCTACAAAGTGGCCAGCACAGCATTGGCTGGATACTAGGGCAAGGGCACTACGGCCTTGAAGAGCTTCCCATCCACCCTGGGCAGTCAAGGAAGGCTTCCCAGGGGATGTGGCCCCTGATCTGGGTTTGAAGGGCAAAGGAGGCAGGTTGTAGGGTGGGGAGTGATGTTTCTGGAAGCCTGTTCAGGGTGGTTGGGATGTGTGTGAGGGGGATGGGGTGGGGTGAGCCTGAATCTAAAAAGACAGGTGAGGGAGATTGGGCCCTGGAGGACCAAGAGGGGCCAGCAGGCTCTGCTGCTAGATCCCCATTTTCCCAGCCTGTTCACCTTTCTTCCTCAGGTGTGGCCTGGGCCGTTTGTTCATCTCCCAGTTGGCTCACTGAGGACCCAGTGTCTCATGATCCTGGGCCTCAGAAGCCTCTGGTTTTCCAAGGAAGAGGAGGAGGCAGAGAGAGGGGTGGGTGCTGAGTACCCTGAGGGAATGACCTTAGGCTCAGGTTAGAATGCAGCCCTGTCCAGAAAGGCAAAGGGGTCTGGGGAGGGCTGCTGTCCCAGAGTTTACCCCTTCAGGGCTGGGTTCACAGGGGCAGGGTGGTGCTTATGCCCTAGCCTTACTGGAAAGGCTGGTGTGTACGCCATTACATGGATATCTGCTTCTCTGTCTTTTGGGGTCCCCAAGGTGACACTGAGGAGCAGGGGGCACTGCTGGGCTTGGAGAACTTAACAGCTTGGAGAACTTAAGAGCTGGTATCTACCATCAGTAGATCAGTTCACCCTTCTCCAAGGCATCCTGTGTACTCTGTCCTTTGAGGTCAGGCTTTTGACAAGATGGGGTTCCCTAGCTTCTGGGTCAGAACTGGGGAGACTCCTCAGAGGAGGAGTATCCTCATAGGAGGAGGGGCCATGCTAGCCGGTAGAGATCTGTGGTTGTAAGCACAGCTCTCTGGGTGGGGAGTGGACGGCAGTATGGAAATGTGTGGATGGAGGGTTAGGGGAAGCAGTGGCCTGTTGAGAAGTCAGGCTTTCCATACATGCCTGTGACCTGAGGTGCCTTAAGAAGCCATGGGGCCAGAAGAGGGATGGGGTGACAGAAGAGCCCTTGCTAGAGGCCACTTTTTCCAACAGTTGCTGCTACTTTCTTTGGACCCTTTGCTCAGCTCAGCCTCTTCCTAGGACTATGACCAACATGTCTGAACCCTGGAAGAGCACTAGGGACAGACCTGGTTTAGGGAAACCTAGGCTGGGAGAGACCTCTCCGGGGGACCTTTACTTCCCCATCCCATCTGTTGTTGCTCCTCCCTTTCTCTGCTCCAAGATAGCATCAAGTTTCTCCTCACATGTCCTCCACCTCTCTGATAGCTACCTCAGTGATGGGCACATGAGGTGCGAACCCTAGGCCTGGGAGCACTGCAGCTGGGTAAGGGTAGAGGAGAGATTGAAGGGAGAAAAGGGAAGAGTCAGTTAGAAGGTTTGTGTGGAAGGAAGACAGACACAAACACGGAGGGAAAGGAACATGGTCCCAGTGACCACTTGCCCTCTTTGGGGCCCTGTGCAAGCCATGCCTTCCCTGGGCCCTCATTTCATGCTCTGTCAATGGGAATGGGAGTTCCTGCCCCAGGAGTTATGGAGAGGGTCCAGGAGGAGGTGAAGTGTGTAGTCAGTGCCTGGTCCCTGGTGGGGGCCATCTTGGGGAAGCCCCCCAGAGCCCACATGTATGTACCATTCTGGCTTTTGTGTTTTGAGCTGTTTGTTTTGTGTATGACAGATCCTTGAAATTGAATTGCAATGCATTTCCTCCTTTTATCCTGTATAGGCTGAGAAAGCTAAATTGGGAGGTAGTGGTATCACCTCCCTGAGGTGGGAAGTCAGAGTGCTCCCCCCAAACAAGAGCCTGACTGAATAGGGGAGGACAAATGGTTCCAGGTGGGGTTGTGGTTTGAGAGTCCAGATCAGGGCAAGGAGCTTGGGGCAGAGGTGAGGGGGCTCCCATCATTCATTCATTCATTCATTCATTCATTCATTCATTCATTCATGGAGCCTGGTGTGTAGCAGAAGGGCGCACAGGCTTGACAGACTTGAGTTGAGCCTTAACTGGGCTCCAGAGTGTATGTCTATCTGGGAACTGGGAAGCTGAGATACCCATCCAGTCTGTGAGATGTGGTGACCTCTAGGACTCCTGTAGGTGATAATGGCAGAGCTGAATTCCTGCTGGGTCCAGCCAGGTCTAGATGGTTCAGGAAGGGAGGACAATCTTAACATTCCCATGACATTCTGTAATTTTCTAAGAACCCTCACACCCACCATTATTTATTTGTCTCATGGTGTGAAGTAGCAGGACTGGAATGTGGTTCCCTTTGACAGATGAGAACCCTGAGGCTCAGAGAATCCCTGAGATTTCCTCCTTGGAATTTCAGTCTTTAGACTTGGCCCCAAGTTGGCCTTTCCCAGGTGCTACCTCTGGCCATCCCTGAATTCAGAGAATCAGAGAGTGATAGATAGTGACAATGAAAATGCAAATATGAGTGCTTAAGAGTTTTCAATGAAAGTGTGGGGGCTGCTTTTGCGGGGCATACACATGTTGTCTACGTTGTACGTGTGTGTAGCTTGGAATCCTTGGTTACGCCAGGAGGCTGGCACACTAGAGGAGAAGGTGAACCTGCAGAGCTGCCCTTCGGTGTATTGGGGATCCCCCAAAAGCTCCATGAGGGGGCAGTTGGGGGGTCATATTTGGATGGAACTGGCCCAACTTTGCACTCCCTAGGGAGCCTCAAGATAGAGGAAGAACTGGGCACAGATACTACAGCTTCCATCTCCCACAAAGAAAGAGCTGAGGAGAATCCTGGGGCCAGGGAGACTATTTAAGACATGTTAATGGTCAGGAATAGAAATTGAGTCTTGTGATTTAAACAAAGAAAAGGAATCCACAATTAATTGGATACATTTGCTGAACCTGGGACAGGACCCAAGTATCATTTTTCTGAAACTTACACTAAACCAGGAGTTTATACATTTATGTCCTTCTTGCCCTTGTCCCTGAGGACTCAGTGGAGAAGTAAATTCTGGAAGCAGGCCTGGCTGAGCTAGAATGCCACCATCTTCCCCAAGCCTGGCCCTCCTGGTTGGGTGGACTGTGGGCCTGGGGGAGGCCACAGCCAAGGGAGGCCCTAGGTCCTTTTTGAGTGCCAACTTAAGAAACATCCAAGCCTATAAGAACTGTTACAAATTTATTTAAGCCAAACTGACATCAATTGCTGGGAAGCAAAACCTCGGTGGATTGAGAAAATGCTCTAGAAAATGGCAGTTTTCTTTTTCCTTTTTTTCTTTAACCTATTTTTTTAAAATTTTAATTGCTGTTCTTATACAGTTATCTAACTTTTACTCCCATCCCAGCCCACTGCCCCAACCCTCCCCACTCCCTCCCATATCCATCCACCCCTAGTTTTTGTCCATGTGTCTTTCATACTTCTTGCTCCAAACCCTTGCCCTTTTACCCTGAAATTCCCTCCCCTCTCCCCTCTGGTGGCTGTCAGCCTGTTCTCAATTTCAGTGTCTTTGGTTATATTATGCTTCTTTGTTTCTTTTATTAATTAGGTTCCTGTTAAAGGTGAGATCATATGGTATTTGTCTTTCACTGTCTGGCTTATTTCACTTAGCATAATGCCATCCATGCTGTCTCAAAGGGTAGGAGCTCCTTCTTTCTTTCTGCTGCATAGAATTCCATTGTGTAAATGTACCACAATTTCTTGATCCATTCATTTACTGATGGGCACCTAGGTTGCTTCCAACACTTGGCTATTGTAAATTGTGCTGCTATGAACATTGGGGTACATAGGTTCTTTTGGATTGGTGTTTCAGGGTTCTTAGTGTACAGACTTAGCAGTGGAAATGCTGGGTCAAAAGGTAGAAATATTTTTAGTTTTCTTAGAAAATTCCATACTGCTTTCCATAGTGGTTGTACCAGTCTGCAATCCCACCAACAGTGCACTAGGGTCCCCTTTTCTCCACAACCTCTCCAATGCTTGTTGTTTGTTGCTTTGTTTATGATGGCCATTCTGACTGGTGTGCAGTGGTAGCTCTTTGTGGTTTTAATTTGCATCTCTCTGATAGCTAGCGATATTGAACATCTTTTCATGTGTCTCTGGATCCTCTGTATGTCCTCCTTAGAGAAGTGTCTGTTCAAGTCCTTTGCCCATTTTTTAATTGGGTTACTTGTCTTCTTAGAGTGGAGTCATGTAAGTTCTTTATATATTTTGGAGATTAAACCCTTGTCTGAGGTATTATTGGCAAATATGTTTTCCCATACAGTTGGTTCTCTTTTTATTTTAATACTGTTTGCCTTAGCCATGCAGAAGCTTTTTATTTTGATGAGATCCCATTTGTTTATTCTTTCCTTTATGTCCCTTGCTTTAGGGGACATATCAATAAAAATGTTGCTGTGTAAAATATCTGAGATTTTCCTGCCTATGTTCTCCTCTAGGACTTTGATGGTGTCATGGCTTATATTTAAATCTTTTATCCACCTTGAAGTTATTTTTGTGCATGGTGTAAGTGGTGCTCGAGTTTCATTTTTTTGCATGTAGCTGTCCAGTTCTCCCAACACCACTTGTTGAAGAGGCTATTTTTAGTCCATTTTATGGTGCTGCCCCCTTTGTCGAATATTAATTGACCATAGGGACTTGGGTTTATTTCTGGGCTCTCTGTTCAGTTCCACTAGTCCATGTGCCTGTTTTTATGCCAGTACCAGGCTGTTTTGATTGCAGTAGCCTTGTAATACAGTTTGGTGTCAGGTATTGTGATCCCTCCTACTTTGCACTTCTTTTTCAAAATTGCTGCAGGTATTCGAGGTCATTTATGGTTCCATATAAATTTTTGAAGTGTTTGTTCTATGTCTGTGAAATATGCCATTGGTACTTTAATAGGTATTGCATTGAATCTGTAAATTGCTTTGGGTAGTATGGACATTTTGATGATGTTAATTCTTCCAATCCACGAACACGGTATATGTTTCCATTTGTTTGTGTCTTCCTTGATTTCTTTCTTCAGTGTTGTGTAGTTTTCTGCATATAGGTCTTTTACCTCTTTGGTTAGGTTTATTCTGAGGTATTTTATTTTTCGTTTTGCCATATCAAATGGGATATTTTTCTTGATTTCTGCTTCTGCTGTTTCATTGTTGGTATACAGAAATGCCTTTGATTTCTGGATATTGACTTTGTATCCTGCTCTTTTTCCAAATTCATTTATTAGGTCGAGCAGCTTTTTGGGCGAGTCTGTAGGATTCTCTGTGTACACTATCATGTCATCTGGAAACAATGACAGTTTTGTTTCCTTCTTTCCAATTTGGATGCCTTTTATTTCCTTTTCTTGTCTAATCGCTGTGGCTAAGACTTCCAATACTGTGTTGAATAGAAGTGGTGAAAGTGGACAACCTTGTCTTGTTTCTGATCCTAGTGGAAAAGATTTTAGTTTTTGCCCATTGAGAATGATTTTGGCTGTAGGTCTCTGATATATGTCCTTTATTATGTTGAGGAATGTTTCCTCTATTCCCACTTTGCTGAGTGTTTTTATCATAAATGGGTGCTGTACCTTATCAAATGCTTTTTCTGCATCTATTGATATGATCATGTGATTTTTGTCTTTGCTTTTGTTTATGTGATGTATTACACTTACTGATTTGTGAATGTTGAACCATCCATGGGGTGAATCCCACTTGGTCATGGTGTATGATCTTTTTAATGTATTGTTGGATACGGTTTGCCAATATTTTGTTGAGGATTTTAGCATCAATGTTCATCAGCAATATTGGCCTGAAGTTTTCTTTCTTTGTTGTGTCTTTATCTGGTTTTGGGATTAGGATGTTGCTAGCTCCATAAAAAGAGTTTGGGCGTCTTCCATCATTTTGGATTTTTTTGAATAGTCTGTGAAGGATAGAGGTTAGCTCTTCCTTAAATGCTTTGTAAAATTCTCCTGTGAAACCATCTTGTCGAAGGCTTTTGTGTGTTGGGGGTTTTTTGATTACTACTTCAGTTTCATCTGCTGTTATTGGTCTGTTCAGGCTTTCTGCTTCTTCTTCATTGAGTTTTGGGAGATTATATTTTTCTAGAATCTTGTCCATTTCACCTAGGTTTTCAAATTTCTTGGTGTACAGTTCTTCATAGTAATTTCTTACAATCCTTTGTATTCGTGTGGTGTCAGTTGTGATCTCTCCTCTTTCATTTCTGATTGTGTTTGTTTGGGTCCTCTCTCTTTTGTTCTTGATGAACCTGCTTAAAGGCTTGTGGATTTTGTTTATCTTTTCAAAGAACCAGCTCCTGGATTCATTGATCCTTAGAATTGTGCTTTTAGTCTCTATGTCATTTAATTCTGCTCCGATCTTGGTTATTTCCCTCCTTCTACTTGCTCTGAGCTGTCTTTGTTGCTGTTGTTCCTCTAGTTCTTGTAGGCGTAGGGTTAAGTTGTTTGTTTGAAATGTTTCTATCTTCTTTAGGTAGGCCTGTATTGCTATGAACTTCCATCTGAGGACTGCCTTAGCTGTGCCCCATAAGTTTTGGGTCATTGTGAGTTCATTTTTGTTTGTTTCCAGAAACCTTTTGATTTCCTCCCTAATTTCATTCTTGACCCATTCATTGTTTAATAACATGCTATTCAATCTCCATGATTTTGAATGTTTTGGGTTTTTTCCCCTTGGGGTTGATTTCTAGTTTCAGTGCCTTGTGGTCGGAGAAAATGCTTGGTATGATTTCAATGTTCTTGAATTTGTTGAGGCTTGTTTTGTGTCCTATCATGTGGTCTATGTTTGAAAATGTTCCATGTGCATTTGAAAAAAAATGTGTATTTAGTTTCTTTGGGATGAAGGGCTCTCTATATATATCTGTTAAGTCCATTTCATCTAGAGTGTTGTTCAATGCCACAATATCTTTGTTGATATTTTGTTTGGAAGATCTGTCCATTTTTGACAGTGGGGTGTTAAAATCTCCTAGTATAATTGTGTTGCTGCCAATATCTTTCTTGAAGTACTGTAAGGTTTTCTTTATGTATTTAGGTGCTCCTATGTTGGGTGCATATATATTTACCGTGTTTATGTCTTCTTGGTGGATTCTTCCCTTGAGTATTATGAAGTGACCTTCTGGGTCTTTTTATGGCTCTCCTTTTGAAGTCTATTTTGTCTGATATGAGTATTGCTACCCTGGCTTTTTTTCCCTGTCCATTTGCTTGGAAAATTTGTTTCCAGCCCTTCACTTTGAGTCTGTGTAGGTCTTTTGTCCTGAGGTGGGTCTCTTGTAGGCAGCATATGCATGGGTCATGCTTTCTTATCCATTCAGCTATTCTATGCCTTTTGATTGGAGCATTTAATCCATTTACATTTAAGATTATTATTGATAGGTACTTATTCATTGCCATTTTTGTGCCTGTGTTTCTCTCTCTCTGTCTCTCTCTCTCTCTCTCTCTCTTCCTTCCTTTCCTTAAAGCAGTCCCTTTAGTATCTCTAGCAGAAGTGGTTTGGTAGAGGTGTATTCTTTTAGACTTCTTTTGTCTGGGAAGCTCCTTATTTGTCCTTCTATCTTGATTGAAAGCCTTGCTGGGTAAAGTAGTCTTGGTTGCAGGCCTTTGGTTCTCATTACTTGGAATATTTCTTGCCATTCTCTTCTGGCTTGGAGCATTTCCCTTAAGAAGTCAGCTGTTAACCTAATTGGGGCTCCCGTGTATGTTACTTCCTTTTTCTCCTTTGCTGCCTTTAAGATTCTTTTTTTGTCTTGGAATTTTGCCATTTTAATGATGATGTGCCTTGAAGTGTGACTCTTTGGGTTCCTTTTGATTGGAACTTTCTGTGTTTCCTGGATTTGTGTGACGTTTTATCTCATCAAATTAGGGAAGTTTTCTTTTTCTTTTTTAAATTTTTTTTAAAGATTTTATTTATTTTATCTTTTAGAGGGCAAGGGAAGGAGAGAGGGAGAGAAATATCAATGTGTGGTTGTCTCTTATGCATCCCCTGCTGGGAACTGGCCTGCAACCCAGGCATATGCCCTGACTGGGAATCGAACCGCGATCCTTTGGTTCGCAAGCCTGCGCTCAATCCACTGAGCCACACTAGCCAGGGCCAAATTAGGGAAGTTTTCCATCATTAATTTTTCAAATAGATTTTCTATCCCTTGCTCTTTTTGTTCTCCTTCTGTTATCCCTATTATATGGATATTATTATGTTTCATATTGTCTTGCATTTCTCTTAATCTCTCTTCATTCTTTCTGAGCCTCTTTTCTTTCCTTGCTCTTTCTAGGTGTTTTTTTCTACTTTGTCCTCCAACTCGCTGATGTGATCTGCATCATTGATTCTGCTTTTCATTCCTTCCACTGTGTTCTTCAGTTCAGAAATTGTATTCTTCATTTCCTTTTGGCCCTTGTTGATAGTTTCTGTTTTCTTTTTCATGTTGATATAGTTTGCAGTGAGTTCCTTATAGCTTTCCTGTAGTTTCTGGTAGTTCATTGAGAGCTCATGGAGCTTCCTGACAACCATTGCTTTGAACTCAGAATCTGATAGTCGAGTTGCCTCCATTTCATTTAGCATTCTTTCTGGGGTTTTCTGCTTTCCTTTCACTTGGGGATTGTTTCTTTGTCTTCCCAGTGTTTGTGAGACTCTTCTTGTTAGCCTCAGCTTCTTAAATTGATGTGTTCTGGCTCCCTGGGTTTATGGTGTGAACTTCTGTGGTAGAATACCTGTGAGATTCAGTGGTGCAGTCTCCTTCAGGTATCCTGGTGATCACAGCTTCCACCTGCTCAGCTGTTGGAATGCCCCCTTTTTGGGACCAACTCTGGTTTTTTGACTGTTCCAGTTTTTTTTTTTTTTTTTTGTCTCTTCTGGGTATTTAAAAAGAGAAAAGAGGAAGAAAAAAATGGAAAAGGAAGAAAAGAAAGAGTGAGGAGGAAGAGATAAATTGTAAAGAAAGAAAGAGGGTATGAAGCAAGAAAGAAGGAAAGAGAAGCAAAAGGAATTGAGGGGTAAAAAGATAAAAATAATGAAAAAATAATAAAGAATTGTTAAAAAAGAAGAATGAACAGACAAACAAACAAGAAACTCTTGCTGTTTTCACACTTGCAGAAAATGGCAGTTTTTCACCTTATTTTATTCATTACAATCAAAAGGGAAGACGTAAATGGGTTTCATGAAATCCACTGGTGATAGATTAGGGAAGTGGGTGAAAGCAAAGTGGAGAAACTTCTGGGATTGGATAAAAAGTAAAATGGTAGGCACATACTTCTTTTACATAGGTGGATACATGATAGGTAACAGTCACCAATTAATTCAATAACAATGAAGGGATTAATGGTCTTTATCTCTGGTGTGATGCCTGTGTTTTGAGTGGTCTGCAAAAAGGAAATTTGACAATCTGAAGGCATGTTATAGTAGATGCAAAAAGAGAATAAACAAACTCACTAAAGGTAAAGATTGACTTTTGTCAGGGAAGATTCTAGCCTGGAACCTGACTACCCACCATAACCTGTCTCCAGTTAGAAAGTTTTAATTTCAGACCATCCTATGTTTTTTACTTTAGGTGTCTGAGATTGCAAGGCCATCTCAGAGGCCTCCCCTCAGGTTTAGTATCTGGCCCCTTTTTGTCCACATGAAGATTTTGAGCACCATTCTGGGCCCTGATCCTTGCCCTACTGGCCTGGGCTCTGTGAATGCTGCCCCGAGGGCAGGTGTGTGCAGGGCCTTGGGGAGGGAAGCTGAGTCGTCACTGTGGGGAAGCCATGGTCGGCAGTAGGACAGAACCTGATGCCTGTGTCCTGACTTTGCACCACTGCACTTGTGAGTCACCTTGTTTCTTATGTGCTCCAGGAGACCAGGGGAAGCCACCTCCATGTGCTGCAGCCAGCACTGCCACTCCTGAGCATCATGGTGGAGGAAAGGCCTGAGTAATCAAGTGCACTCAGGATACATGGAGCCCTATATGGTCCAGAGCTTGTTCCTCCTTCTCTCCAACTGGGACTGGGACCAGCTACTTAACCCCTCTCCCTTTGGTTTGTACAGTGGGGTAACTATCTCCCTCCTGGATGTTGAGCCTTGGAGGGTGGAGGCTGTGAACCTGGCACTGTACGTAGTAGGCATTCAATGCCAAGTGAATTGGAGTGTGAGCCTCCTGTGCATAAGGAATGAGAAAGGTTTTGCAAAGCATCCTATACAGTCTGGCAAGGTGGAAGACCCAGGCTCAAATCTCAGCTCTGTTCTTCTCAAGCCCTTGATCTTGGGGAAGTTACTTATTTCCTCTGAGCTTCAGTTTTCCTATTTTTGAGGATTAAATGGGAGAACAGTGCCTCCATTTCACACTCAAGGATATGAATTTGAGGTAGCAGCTTGTGTTCTCAGTTCTATGGGGTGAGGGTGGCTGAAATGCCTTGGGTAAGTGTGGGATGTTCAGCTGCACACATGCCCTGTGTGTGTCCTGTTGGGCCATCCTGCCCAAGTCCAGGCTCGTTTTGGCCTACCACCAGCCAAACAGTCAAGGCCCAGCTTGGAATCCAGATGGTAGGGCCTGAGGCCTTAGGGGAGAGGATTGCCCAGAGAGGTCCTATGGGGGCCAGGGCAGGGGCCAGGTGACAACATGGATCCCTCTCCACTTTCCACCATTTCAGACCTTCTACCCTGACCCCCTCTCCCAGTAGGCAGCAGGAATCCCTTCCAGCTTTTAGATGATCTGGACATTTCCAGGGCTGCAGAGTGGGATGGCCAAGGTCCACCCTCCAGGACCTGGGGCTGGGCATTCAGATTAGTCCCATTCTGCTCTTCTCTGTGTTTTTTGCATGCCTCCTTTGGCACACTCTCTCAATTTTGTCTTTTTTTAAACAAAAGGGATTGGTTACTGTGTGGCTACTCAGATTTCCCTGTGTTTCTCCTGGGGGACAGTAGGCATGAACCCTTCCCCAGCAGGCAGAAAGCATGTACTGGTATTGGCTGTGATTTCTGGAGGGGACTTCTTCCACCCCTCCCTGTCCTCTCTGCCTCAGCTTTTTTGAGCCTTTGGAGGGAGCCTGGAAGTATTAAAAGGAAGAATGTGGGCCAGGCCCCAGAGACCTCCTTAGATGGTGAGACAGGGGCTCTGGAGTGGACACTGCCTGAGTCCTGGGAAGCCAGAGCTAGGTCTTTCTTGCTCACCTGGTCCTCATCTCCTTCCTCCAATTGTAGAGGTGGAACACTGAGATCTGGAGAGTGATGACCCACCTGCCCAGGGCTCTGGTATGGAGTCCTGAGGCAGTGAAGTGGGGCCCACTGTGTGCTGACCTCCTGCATCTGCTGGGATTGGAGGATGGTGCCTTCTTCTTCAGCACCCTTCTGTGCACTCTGTTTCTCTTACCCTTTCATTCCCCACTAGTATAAGAATGGTAGGGTACAGGGTTAATAGGAGGAAGCCCAGAAAAGCCCATCCTGCCCCCTGGACATTCATTCTGTCTCTCAAGGCTGGGGCAACCACATGACTCCCCTAGTCTGTTCTTGGTCTGCTTCTGCTCTTCTGTTTCTCCCAACCTTGACCCTTAGCCTTTAAGTTGATTAAACACCCCCTCCTCTTCTAGTCCCTTCCCACTCTTCTCTGTCTTTGGCTCTAGTGAAATGCAGTAGAGCTAGCCTTGGGCTAGGAGCACGGCCACCCCAGAACCAGCAAGTCCCCACCCTTGATTATCTATCCAGAAAGAGAAATCTTTTCTGTGGTGGCCTCATAGGTACTGGGAACTTGTGCTGTAATGGGGCTGAGGCGGAGCTCCCAGGCAGAGGAGGGGCCAGGAGTGACTTCAGGGACTGGTAGGAGGACCAGCCCTCCTCATTTCTGTGTCACGTGTGGTGTGCACTTGGGTGGGTAGGACTGGATGGGAACTGCTTAAAGCTGACTCTGGGCATTGATCGACTCATTTGAATTACAAAAATAACAATAACCAAAATAATAGCAATAATGTGTTTGAAAAAATATCACATATCTTATCTCCTTTCAGTACTATTTAATAGTTCCAATTGCACAGACCTGGAAATGGAGGATTCTGATTGGTACAATGAATGAATAACCTGGTTGCACATTTAGGTTGGGCTTCTTAGACAGGAACAGACGTATGCAAAAGGCTAAGGGCATATGGAGGGGCAAGTGAATGTCTCTGTGTCTGGGGTGGGGTCAGGGAAGGCTGCTTGGAGGAGGTGACCTGAAGGGCCAGCATGGTTGGGTATCAGGAGGGCAACAGGTTACCTAATGAAGGCTATGGGGGTTTTGTGGTCCTCTACTGGTCAGACCTTTGCTCGGCCTCTAGGAAAGGCAGATGGGTGCAGGCAAGGCCTTCACCCTCTCCTTGCCTCATCCCTATTCTCTTCTGTGGGCTGTGCCCGTGACTGCTGCTCCTCTGAACAGGCTGTTCTCCCACTGATCCCAGGAGGCAGGTGCTGAGGGGAAGTGGGTAGCCTGGGGACAGATTATGCCCCTGATGGCCAGCATCCAGGAGCCTGGTCTGAGAATAGCACCCACACTTGCATGGAGCAGACAGGTGGGTGGGTGGTAACTCTTGGGGTGGCTGTGTTGATATCTCTAAACAGGTGGCATAGAGCACTGGGCCAAGAGTAGGGTCTGAACATCCCACCCAGCACAGCACAAGGGCTAGTTGGTGGCCCTGGCTGTGGCTCTCCATGGACCTCTCCATAGGGTGGGCTGTATCCAGGCTTGGCTCTGGGATGTTGAATATCAAGGGCCATCAGGCTGCCCATGTGGCTGCTAGTGGTTGGAAGAGGTCAGTACTTTCTGCTGCTCTTTGGTTTCCATGGGGCCCTTATCATTTTACCCTTTTACCAAAGGCACCGAGGTATGTGGGGGCTTGCAGGGTCCTTGCAGAGCTGAGGGGTGAGGAGGATGCTGAGGGGATATTGGGCCAGGAGAGGGAAGTGGAGTGGGCTGGTGCTTGCTCTCTGTAAGGAATGTTCTGTGAGAGCCCAAATGAGTCATGGGGAGCAGGTATCCTTGGCTGTAGGCACCAGGAAAGGCTAGTGTGGGCTGGGTGGTGGGGAGGGGGCAGGGTGGGAACTAGATGGGAGAGGCTGCTAGAGCTTTCTGGCTTCGGTGGGAGGTATCTTGGGTCAAGCTACAGTAATGGAGCAGGAAAGAAACCAGTCTTCTTACCTCTAAAGCTACACATTATTCATCATTAAATTCCCCTTAGACAGAGAGGGCTTGGCTGTTTCACTGATGAGGCTCAGGGCTTGGAAAGGTGGATTTTCCTGCCATGGTCGTACAGCTGGGCCTGCTTCCTGTACCTCCTGCCTAGAGCCTCTCCCACACACACATAGGGGTCCAGAGCAAGAGGTGCTCTTCCCTGCTCCTGACTCTCCTTCCCCTTTCCTTAGCAGCTGTCCAGACAGACCAACACTCTGAGCTGGTCACCACCCCAAGCTAGTTGCTGGAGTGGGTGTGACTGAGGCAGGTGGGTGGGGAATGGGGAGTGGCAGGAGTCTGATGGTAGGTCTGTGCTGCCACCCCAGGATCCCTAGGTTGGGGTGTCCCTGCATCCCTCCCTGATATCTTTGTATACCTCCAGCTCACCATGATCCCTAGGTGTCCCCATCTCAGATGATGGCACCTACTTCCTTGACATGGCTCAGACCCTGGAGTCCCCTTCACTTCTCTTTGTTACTTCTTATTTTTTCTATTTCTCACCATGTCCTGTCCTTGCCCAAGCCACCATTGTCTCTTACCTGGGTCATTGCAATTACCTCTAAACCAGCTCTGTGACATCTTACTCTGCCATGTGTCCCCCCCAGCACAGCAGCCTGCAAGCTTTTAAAACTGCAAGTCAGATCGAAGTTCTTCAGTGTATGCGTAAGAAACGTGCAAACCTTTAGGGAAGTTTTTTGAATTTATCTGAGCCAAACTGATAGCATATGCTGGGGAGCAGGATCTCAAGGGCTCTGGAGAATAATGGGCTTATAATTTCTTCTATGCATTTGAAATTATGGAGGGAATGAAAGGAGGATGATGTGAAGGTGGGAAAAGGCAAGGCAGGGATTGGATATAATGTGCTCTCTTTAGGCTTAATACCCCCTTCAAGAGATATCACTTCTGGTATATCAAAGGTGTGTTAACCTAGATGCACGGAAACAAAGGGCAGGGCTTGCTTTGTTTGCCTTCTCTTAAGGCAAAGAGAAACTTTTCACTAAAGAAGCTATATGCCTGCAGTGTGAATACGTACTATTACCTGCCCAGCTAGGATTATGAGCAGATCACTCTGTGAGGTTACTTCCCCGCTTTTTTTGTCCACAACTCTCTCTTCAGACACATTGGCTTTGCTCTTCCCACCTTAGGGCCTTTGCACCTGCTGTGCCCTTTTTCTCACATTCCTCCATTATCAGGTCTCATATGTCACTTCCCTGAGCTCCTCTCAGGAGCAGTACCTCCCTTGTCTCACCCACTCTGTGCCCTGTTGGATTTTTGTTAGAGCACTACATGCTTGTCCTTTGGAGCACTGATCCCTCCTGGGCAGGGACCTTGCTTTGCTCCCTGCAGAACAGAGTTATGCAGGCTGGGGGAGGGCATCCAAGATGAACCCAGCCCTCATAACCCAGGGGAAAGGTCTGATGTTCATGGTGGGGGCTCCTCACTGGATGGGCTGTTGGGTCAGTACTGTGAGGAGCGAAGTCAAGTGGGAGCCACTGAGGAAGGAGCAGCAGTTCGTGAACAGTCCTTTCTTCCACTGGAGTGTGGGCTGGGTGGGGTGGAGGGCTAGTAGGGAGGTCTACATAGTTGGGTGACACTTGGTTGTAAAAGTAGGGGCCCACCTTGGTCTGGCTGGTTTTGGCCCTTACAGATGTCCTCCTACCCCCTGTGGACTCCTGGTTCTGTGAGGCTAGAAATGGGCTTAGCCTGGTGGGGAGGGGCTCCATGAGGGGAAGAGAGCCTGTCACCAACCAGCCAGGGCCCTCCAGTACTCCTCTGGGGCCTCAGTGTTCATTTAGCCTGTCCTCTTGGGAGGCCCCACACCCCTCTATGCACAGTGGCAACTTGGGGTTGGGAGCTGATGGCTGTGTTCACATCCCAGCTCCTCACTCTCTTAGCCCTGAGATCAGGGACTTTGAACCTCAGTTTCTTCTGTGGAATAACTCCATCTTCTCACAGGATTTGGAGGATCCTTGTAGATCTTTTGGATGCCTTTGGATGAGTGGCTATTGCTGTTTTGTAGCCTCCATCTCACCCCCCACCAACCCAGCCTGGCCCCTCTGAGGACCCTGAACCCCTTCCCCATCTTGGCTTTTGTCCCATCTGCCTCTGCTCTTCTCTGTTCTAGTCTGGTCTAGTCACCTAGCCTACACTAGCTCTTCTAGGGTCTGGGTGGCTCTACCCTGGCCCTCGACCCAGCTTATCTGCTGAATGAGATGGAATTTCAGGTACACTGGCAGGGAGTGGAGAAAGGAGAGGAGGGAGGGGAGCCTGGAGTCAACTGGAAAATCCCCACCTGAGGTGGAGCCTTCCCTTCTACCTGGAGAGATGGATGTGGAGGGGGAGGAGGAGACCTCCATCCCTCCAATTTTCTCAGGGGTGGAGTTAAGCTGCCAGCCCTGGGAGTGGTCACAGTGGAAAGGGCCTGGACTGGGAGGGCATCTCTGCACTTGGTTTTTGACCAGTCAGTCACATTTCAAGGCATTATTGTGGAGCTAGCCATGCTTTTGTGTATCTAGTTAAGGATGTAAAAGAGGAAACCAAACATCACTTTTTACTCTTGACAGTATTTCATAATGGAAAGAGAAAGTAACTAAAAGAGGAAGGAGATAATTTTAGAGGTGTAGTCTCCCAAGAAAGACCAGGTGGCTTTCTCAGTTAGTCAGCTGTTCTGATCAGGAGCCTACAGAAAAGGATGGTAAGCCTTTTTGGACTGGTGACAGGGACAGCAATTTTCAGAACACGGTGACTTAAAAAACAAATCGCTAGGTGGGGCTGAGGCCTTGGAGCTTGGGGTGGGGATCGGCAGCCCAGCTGCAGTTCACCAGTAGGAACCTGAAAGTGTGTTCCTAGTTTTGCATGTTGTTGCTGAGCTCTTTGCAGGCTTTGTATTCTGCTACACAGTCTGTATATCTGTGATAGTTATGTTACAAAACTGTTTTTTCTACCAGTTTAATTTTTGGAATGAAGAAGGATGGAATGGGAATCCTTTGCAGTAAACCCTAGACATGCTGCCTGTTACTCCCAGGTGCCTGTGAATCCTGTTTGAGAATCATAAATTGAATCGCCGGGTTTGGGGTCCTGATTCTGCTACTTGTTAGCTGAGTGACTTCTTTGAGCCTCAGTTTCTTCATCTGTAAAATGGAGTCAACTGTCACTACTTCACGTTGCCCTGGTGACATGAGACCACTTGTAAGGATGTCAGGGTTGGTGGGCCTCCCTCAGGGTGGGCGGTCTACCAGGGTGAGCCTGGTCCTTGAACCAGGCTCTCGGGGGTCATGCTTTGTTATGTGATTTCAGTGAGGCTTATTGGAGCTCAGAAGTAGGGACAGATGCAGTGCCTGCCACTGGTGTCCATCAAGAGCCTGCTGGGCTGGCTGGGCAGGGGTGTAACTGAGAGATGGAATCTGATAGTTAGGGATCCCTTCTGGAGTGTGACCCTTGTTAGCAGTATTTGCCCTGGGAGGAAGGCAGGAAGGCAGACAGCTCATTCCCAGAACTAGCCTGGGGGAACAGAGGTCCTGAGTGAGGACAGGGGGCTGAGAGACTAGGGGAGGGGACTTAGGACCCCAGGCCAGGCTTGACTGTCAAGGGCCTGGAACTGGACCCTTCTGCCTTGGGCCACTGCTGGTTTCTCTTTCTCTGATTTTTCTCTCCAACTCTCCTTCATTCTGGTTCTTCTCCTAGTTTCTCTTGGCCTTTGCTCTGTCTCCATGGCCTTTCAGGCTGAGAAGCAAGAGCCCTGTGTGTGAGTGTGTGCACAGACAGGTGGCAGGCATCCTCATGTGACATGTGAGTGTGGGGGTACTGCCATGTAGGCATGGGAACCTGTGTGTGTGTGCAGAGGGGTGCTGCATTGGGGGCCTTAGTGCTGGGGAGCATTTTTGCCTCTTATGGATGGGATGCAGTTCCTGGTTCTTGCCCAAGGCCAGTGTTTCAAAATTTATCTTTCTTAAGTTATCAAGCCTTTGGGAAGTTGTAGGGCAAAGCTTCTTGGTGCTGCATGAGGCTAAGGGGTTTTGTTGGCCAAAGCCTCTCAGTAATGTGTCCTGAGCTTTCCGGGACCCACACTCTGCTCCCAAGCAAGAGCCTGAGCTACTTATCCCTCAAGCTTGTCTGGAGCTGGGCTTGGGGGTCCATAGGCTTAACACCCTCTCAGGGAGGCCAGGCCTCTCTTTCCAGCCCCTCTCTCCACAGTCCCTCTCAAGCCAAGGGCACTGCAACAGCTCTGGAGCTTCTGACCAAGCCAAACTTGTCACTAGGAGATCACAGGCCTTGGTGAGCAGTGCTGCTCTGAAGGCAGAGTTGTCTCGTTCCTCTTTATGAATGAGTTCACTGGGCTCACTGGAGGGAGAGGAAGAATTTCCTGGGCTGAATGAGAAAGCAAAGCTACCTCCTCATACAGTTACCACCAGCCTGGGGTCAAGAGCCATCCCCCAGCAGAAATACCTGATGAAGGAACCCAGGAGTTAGAGTACCCAGGTCTGGTTCTGGCCAGCCCCCAGGTCTTCCTGTGTCTCATCCTCTCACTCACTACTCGGGAGTACCACAAGCCCACTTAGAAGAAAAGGCCAAGGAAGGCAGGCCCTGTGGAGGGCCAGGCTACAGCACAATGCTGTAGGGGCCCCTGAGCCCCAGCTGCCTGGAATTGGAGAAGCCTGTTGTCTCTTTGCAACTCACCATGCCCACAGTCACCAGAGCAGCCATGACTGTGTGGCCTTGACTGGAATGCAGGAATGGCCCCAGAGGGCAGCTGCTGGAGCTGTCAGTCTAGCTGGCTTGCCAGAGCAGATGAGATTTGAGCCATACTTGTTCACAGCCACCAAAAAGCCACAGAGTCCTGACCCTGCTCCTTCTTAGCCATGGGTCCAAATTAATGTCTCAGCATTCCTTTTCTTATCTTTAAAGTGGCGGTAAGCATAGACAGCCCAGGGCATGGCCTAAAGATTCAGCGAGATGCCTAGGAGTAACGACACCTGCACCTATGGGCACACCTCTTCCTGAAGGGAAGGGATCAGGACTCCTTAGAGAAATGAATCGTTCTGGGCTAGAGCAGGGAAAGTTACCAGCTGAGCCTGTAGCATCTCATAGTATCAGAAAGCAAGGAAATACTTCAAGACAAGTGGAGATATGGTCATAGGCTCCTACTGGCCAAATTTAGGAGAGTTTAAGCATCAAAAAGAATAGTGATGGTAACAGATTCAAACACAATGGTGATATCCCCAACCTCTCCACACAGAGGCACAAGCAGGGGCAGTTATTCTGTATGGAATGCCAGGTCACGTGGGATGTGGTAGCTGCCTTGGGTGACCTGGTTCGATCAAAGTTGACAGGTGCAGTGCTGCTCAGACATCAGTGTGCATACTGAGTACCAGGGGACTTATTACAGTGCAGAGTCTAACTCAGCAAGTCTGGAGCAGGAAAGATGGCACTGAAATTCTGTATTTGTGCCAGCCAGGCTCTCAGATGGTTGTGATGCTACTGGTCTGTGGATCCCACTTGGGTAGCAAAGTGTTAATGGATGACGAATGCGCTGTGTGAATTTGTTGGCCTCAGACATTCACACAGTGGCAGCTTGTCAGCCCTCAGATGATTGATGACCAAGAGGAAAGTTACCTTTACAGCAGAAACCTGGCAAACACTGTCCCACCAAGGGGGTCAAGTTCAGCATACTAAGCAGGGCATATTACTACGTAATGTGGCAGGAAGGATACAACATCATCTCTGTAGTCCTCTTGCCAAATCAGTGTTTAACCTGAACTTAATCACAAAGAAATAATCAGGTGGATCTAGAGTGTGGAGCATTTTCATGACTGGTTTGTACTTGTAAATGTGTCACGAAAGAGAAAAAAATGTATACAATAACAAATAATCAGTAGGTGTAGCAGGTAATATTCTGTATTAAAGGAGAGAAGAGACATGACATTCAAAAGCAATGTGTGATCCATGTTGGATCCCAGATCTAAAAACAACAGAGACATAAGAAATATTTTGGGAAAGAACTAGGGATATTTGAATATGGGCTGCTTACCAGATAATAGTATTAAGCAAATACTTAACATATTGGGTGTGCTAATGGTTCTATGGGTATTTAGGAGAACATTCTTATTTTTAGGAAATATGCTGAAGTATTTAAGGGTGAAATATTTGGGGGTAAAGGATCATGATGTCTGAAGCTTACTTTGCAGAGGTTTGGCAAATATGTAAGCCAACCACCCATACTGTTTTACCAACAAAAAGAGAGAAAACAAGTGTGGCCCAGGGGTGCATGTGGGGAAGGGTATCTGGCAGTTTGTTTTACTCTTCTTTCAACTTCCTTTGAGCTTTATAGTTCAAACTAAGAGGTTGGGAGGGGCATGTGGAATGTGGCAGTGAGTGGTGGGCTGGAGCTGACCTCTTCTCCTTCCTCCTTGCTGTCTTTGCAAGCACTCCTGCGACCCTGCTCAAATGACTCCTGGTTCTTGGGAGGAGTGTGGGAACAGGGTAAGCCACTCTAGTGTCAGATCTCTCTCAGGGGGCTGAGGAGCCTGAGGCTGGCTCTGCACTGTCAATGGCCTTTGCAGTGTGGCTGGACTCTCATAGCATGAAGACCCCAGGTATGGGTAGAGAGCCAGAAACCCAGGGGTCCATGGGCAGAATATCCCATCTTGTAATGTCTGCCTGGGGAAGGGCAGCTCTGGCCACTTGGTGGCCTTTGACTCTCAATTCTAGTGGCCTGGTCTCACTTTTCCCTCTTGGGGTATAACGCCCAGAATAGGATCCAGCTGTGTGTGTTGAGAGATCTGTGGGAAAACCTGGCCTTCCACTTGCCTGGCCATCTGTATTATTGGCCCCTGCTTGTCAGAGAGCTTCTGTGTGAGGGTGTGAGGATGTGCATCCTGTCACTGTGGTCCCTTGACCACAGCTTTGCTGGGAGGAAGCAGTGAGGTGGTGCCACTCACCACCCGGGTACGACTGACTCAAAGACTGAGGCTGATTGAGGTGGCAGAAGAGCAGGGCTGGATGAGATGATGAAGAGGGTGAAGGCCTTCAGGGATTCCAGCAGCTGGGTAGTGGGTCCCTTAGAGGGAGCTGGATGAAGCTCCCCTTGGATGTGTGAGTATGAGTGTGTGTGCAGGTATAGGTTGGGGTTCTGGGGCCACTCAGCATGAAGGATGATGGGTGGCCATGTAGTATACCTTCTGCAGCAGCTGTTCCAGGCTGTTGGAGAGGCCCCTAGCTTTGCTACATAGCACAGTGCCTAGACACAGGGCTGACTGGGAAGGTGGACCATCTCTCCCTCTGGCTTCCCTCCTCCCCAGCCTTAGGTTCTAGAAAGTACTTATTCCTGTCTTGTGTCATGCCATTCAGATGTGGGCATGTGTCACCACCAGCGTGGGGGTCTGGGCACTCTGGGAGTCAGAAGCCCCAGGAGGGGATGGCCTGGGGCTCAGGGCTCAGCAGTCCCAGCAGGGCCACCCAGCATCAGTGCAGCAGGTGAGCCTGCAGGTACAGTCTATACCCGGTGGGCCAGCTGGAGTGCCATGGGCAGGGTGCAGTCTCCTGGGTGCCTGTCCTCCAGTTTTGGAGCTTGGGAGCAGCAGTGTTATTCGGCTCTTAGTCCTCACTATGAAGACCTTAGGCTCAATGTCCTGATTCATCTCTGCTCACCTGGCGTCTGTTCGTGGAGGTGAAGACATTTACCTTTGAGGAGGGAGCACTTGATGTCTGTAAAATTCCAGGTTCAGTAGGCAGTAAGTGATAAACTCCTCTTATTTCAGGTAAGACTGGCTCTGGGGGGGGGGGTGGTCTTCTGTCCATGTGGGTTTGGTGACCATGCAGCACAGTTGTGCAGAGGCACATGTTCGTCATGGGCTTGTCCATCCCATGGACTGTTTGCTGCCTGGGAGGATAGGAGAGGGCTTGGCAGGCCTCTGTCAGTGCTCTGGGTTGTGAGAAAGGCCACAGCCATGAGGCTGGGGCAAGAGATCCTCTCTCCTCCACAGGGAGCACCTGCTGAGCCCAGGCTCCAATGGGCATTCTTTTGTGTCTGGTGAGTCTCCCTCATTTCCCCAAGGTGGGGCTGCTGGCCCTGTCCACAGCCAGGTTCAGAGGCTGAACTGTGGTTGTTATCAGAAGGGGGGTCCTGTTTCTGTCCTGCCCTGAGTGGGATTATCACTTCAGAGGCACTTCAGCTCCACTCCTATCTGGCTGAGCTGAGGATGTGGTGAGAGGAACCAGAGTGACACTGATAAGGCTTCCTGCACTGCTGGCAATTGTGCTGCTGAACTTATCCCTGCTTCCTTCTTCTGGGCTAACACCAAGTATGGTGGGGCCTGTGTGCCTGTCCTCTGTACCACCATCAGAAGGCTCTCTTTGCTTATCACAAAGGGAGACCTGTGGCACAGGAGTGTCTGGGGCTCCCCTGATACATAATCCTGGACAGAGTGGGAATTCTGACTATCTGCCATCAGGCCCTCTTCCTCACCTAACTTCTGTTTATCCTTCAAAACCCAACTTGGTCATCCTACATTCTCTGAGCCCCTGTAGGCCAGGTCCCTCCTGGACACCCAGAGTTCCCCTGCTGCTCTCAGTGGTCTGTCTGTGAGTTTGACACAGGGAGGCGCCACTAACCGTGCATCAAATGGGTGGATTATCTGTGTCCCCAAGGCCCAAGGTCACAGCTTCCCTCTCAGCAGGTGGAGAGTCTCTGCAGTCTAAGCACCTAGCAGCTGCTGTGTGTGACAGCAGCCCCAGTTATGGAAGATGGGAAATAGGAAGGTAGCAATTGAGGGTGTGGGATTTTATTGGACTGAATTGTGTGCTGGTCTCCACCCTTGGGCAGGTGGTACTGGAATTGTTTTCTCTTCCAGTAGCCACACTGGAAGCTCCTTGAGAATAGGGACCTAGGCAATGTGCCCTTCTTCCCTCATCTATAAAATGGGGGTGTATTTAAGTAAGGATTAAATGAGGCCGAGACCAACATACATTTACTGAGCATTTTCCTGAGCCTTAGCCATGTTGTGGTTACAAGTATTACTCCCATCTCAGAGGTGGGGCACTGAGGTGTGGAGAGCTTAAGCAGTTAGCCCGAGGCCACTCAGAGCCTCCCAAGCTGGTCACCCCTTCCACACTGCTTCTTCAGGGCTGGGACCCACTGAAGTCAGCTTGGGTTATCTAAGACTAGACTTTGGATCAACATGGAGGCCAGTTCTAATCCTAGTTCTGATGGCTACTTCTCATAACAAGCTGTTGTATATGACCGTGAGAGGAGACTGTGTAAGAGGAGACTGAATTTGAGAGATGGGATTTTTTGTTCAGTGTCATGACTCTGCCTTCAAAGCCCATGGCTCATATTAGCCAGTGGCCACCAAGAACATACGGCATGTCTGCCCTGTGTACCGCCTTTTGTAGGAGCTGGGGGCAGAGAGCTGAACCTCAGGCTGTTCTCATGGCTGGGGCAGGGCCAGTGGTGGATACTTAGGCACCATTATACAGTGATGAGGAGTACAGTTCCCAGGCCTTAAGTGGTACAGAATGATGTGGGAGAGGGAGAGGGCAGAGGCAGCTTCACAGAGGAGGTGTTACCAGAGTAAGGTTTTGAAGGATGAATAGTAGTTTGCTGTGTGTGCATGCATGCCCATGCATACGTGATCAGTGTGTATATATGACTTCTACCTAGCATCTTAAGATGCCATCAGTCTGGACCTAGTATGAGGGTTAGTTGTTGTCAGGCCTGGCCCCTGGTTGTGTGCAGGCTGCTATGAAGGCCTTTGAGGGGCTTGCTGTTACTTGAGTATGTGCTGTGGGCCAGGTACAGAGACATGTTTTATAGTCATGAGCCTTAAGGTGGGTGCTAACATTTTCTTTATTTTCCAGATAAGGCGCTTGAGGCTAAGAGAGACAGAACAAGTCCCTTTTCTCAAAGGTCTTCTCACTGCCTGGCATAGTCTCACCATAGCTGGCCTTTCTTAAGTCCTGAAGTTCTCCCTGGTGGCTTTGGCCATCTGGGTGTAGCACACAGCTATGTCTGGGAATGGGGCCAGTGTGCGTATCTATGTGTGCATTGGGAGTCACAGTGGCAGGTGTAGATCTCTGCTCATTGAGTGCATCTCCTCAAGGAGGAGAGGCAGAGGTGGACAGGGCCACCTCCCTGGTCCTCCAAGGATTGAGGGCTAGCCAGGCTGTGATCCTGATCTCTGGGAGCCGCTGGCTTATTCAGTGACCCCTCTGATTTCTGGACATTCTTTCCTACCCACAGGTCCATTTCTCTCTTTGGAATAGAGCTATCTAAGCTCAGGCACTTCTACAGCTCCACTGTGTTCTTACAAGGCCAAATAGAGGTGGCTGCCATGGGAAATGGGGGCCTGCGGGTGTGGTGGTAGCTTGTTTTGCTTTCCTCTCTTTCCTTAGTGTCTACTTGGTATCCAACTGCATTTGTCCAATAGATTGTGTGCTGACCATGCAGCACAGAATTGTTCATGGGCTGCTCCCCAATGCATACCCTTGCCTCTCCTGCCACTAACATTGTCTCTCACTATCCTCTGTGACCTCAGGTTGCCTTGAATAATTAGACATTTCTTGGTAATGTACCTCATCTTTCTAATCTCCTTGCCTTTGCTATAAGCTCACCCTCCATATGAACTGTTGCTTCCCCCTAGAAGTCCTCCTTGATTGCCCAGGCTAGATATATCTCTACCCTGGACTCCTACAGGCCATGGGCCTCCTTCTCTCTTGGTGCTGGACCCATGATGATTGGCACTGGGCCCAGAGCAGGTGCTTGGTGACAGATGGCCAAATGTACTACCGAGTACTGATTGGCCTGCTGTGGCTCCTGGGACAGCCAGGGAAGCACAGGCCCTCCTGGGCCAGTCAAGGGGGAAGGGTCTATGGTCTGCTCAGGACCTGGGCATTCCTCAGTCCAGAACCCAAGTGTGGGTCTTGGGTGGGCAAAGCTGGTGCTCCAGGCAGTATAGCCCACTTTAGGGTCTTTGAGGGGAGAATATAACTGAAGGAAAAATGGTGAGGACCTGCTGGCCTCAGACAGCTGCTGGGCTGGCTCTGCTGGTCCCATCCATTGATACTCATCCTTGCCTTGTCCCAGCTCTTTTTCCTCTGCCTGCCATCCTCACCACCACCTGTTACCTTCTCATTCTTGTTGGGTTTTGGCCACTGCCTCTACTGAACATCTCAATGTTTTCTTCTGCTGCTTAATGGAGGTGCTGCCCTGCACTGTAGATGGCAGTTTCCGTCTTGGTCTCTGCTTCCCTCTCCCTGCAAACCCCACCCCTTCTCTGCCTCAGTATCCCCTTTCTGAACCACTATCTCTCATCTCTCTGTTCTCTTCCCATGGTTTTCACCTCTCTCTGCCTCTTTATTTTGTGCCTCTCTTTTCCTATCTCCTCCTCTCCCCTCCCTTGTCCTCCCCTCTTCCCTCCTTCTCCCTGCCTCTTTCTCTTCCTCCTCCTCCCTGGGACTGTGGGAAATAGGACCCCAGAGTGGGGAATCTGGGGGAACCTGATGGGCCAGCCCTTCTGTTCAGTGCTTCCTCTAAGGCTCCTCTCCTGGTCTAGGATATCTCTCTCTCTCTCTGTCTCTCTATCTGTCTCTCTCTTTTTGCCTTTACCTATCTGTGCCTTCCACCTCTGCCCTCCCCTCCTCTCCAGCATGTGGCTATGGTGGCTAGACTGTGGGGGCTGTATGTGTGTGTTCGGGGAGGCCTGCTGCTCTGTGGAAAAGGGAGCAGGGTGGCTAAAGTAGGTCATATCTGAAAATTGAGTCATATTGGGAGGTGACTCCTAGTAACACAGAGCCTAGTCCCTGGCCACCCACGGCTGCCTTTCTCACTCTGGGTGAGAAGGGTGAGAAGGGTGAGAAGGCCACTGTTCTGCTTCTCCCTCTGGGATTCCAGGAGCCTTGGGCCCAGGATATGGAGCTATGTGGGGAGGTGGGTCCACCACTGGTATTCAGCTCACTTTTTAGCTGCCAGGGCTGACGGTGGAGCACCCCAGTGTGCAGTGTGAGATCATCATGGAGGGGTGCCTGATTCCTCCTGCTATCTTTGAAGCCCCTTCCTCCTGGTTTCAGTCACTACAACAGGCCTGTCCTAAGTTCCTCCTCTTGGCTGATGGGCAAGCCCTAGAGAAAGGATGGGGAGGTCTCAAGACTTGTGGATGCAGTCCTATTCTTGGGGATCATAGCAGCCATGAGACCTTCTGATGGTCCTAGTGCCCTGGGCTGGTGATATTGGCTAGGGGCCCCTCAGACCCTGGCTGGGGTGGGGAAAGGCCTTCAGCATTGATGACTAGGCCCTCTTGGTCTGGCCAGTTTCTTTCTCAAGGTAACACTCTTTTCTTCTTACTCTGCCTCTGCAGGTCCTCCAGAAGCTGGGGAAGGCAGATGAGACAAAGGATGAGCAGTTTGAACAATGTGTCCAGAATTTCAACAAGCAGCTGGTGAGTAGCCCTTGGCCTTAGGGAGCTTGTGGAAAAGGGACTGTGGCTGCCAGGTGGAAACTGTCAAAAGATGAATTTGTGGAGTAGTGGAGGTTGGAGAAGGGGATCAATGTGGGCTGGCAAGGTCACAGAAGACTTCCTGGAGGAGGGAGCACCGGCACTGGGCATGGACCATGGTGGGCAAGAAGAAGGACAGGGGTATACATGAGGTCCTTGGTGAGACATAGAAAGGGTGGTAGGGGGATGGTGGGGATTGGGTGAAAGTAGACAATAGATTGTGGCTAGACTCTAGACAACCTTGAATGTCATGTCAAGTGGGAGCTATAGAAATGTGTCAGGAAAGGGTCATCTGCAGGGTCCTCCCTCCTACTTTGGGAGCAGAACAGACTGGATTTGATTTGGATCCCTACTGAGCATCAACTGTGCCTTGCTTTAAGCGAGGGTATTTGTAGATGGCTTGTGGATGCTTCCCAACAATTGTATAAGGCAACCAGTATCATTGTTCCCTTTCTATAGATGAAAGACTCAAGGCTCAGAGAAATTAGATAATTTTCCCAAGGCTGTCCAAGTGTTGGGGTGGATTCAGACCCATATTTGTCTGCTTTCAAAGATTGCAAAGGACTTGGGGGGCTTCCTTACCAGGTTCCTTTGTAGGCCAGTGGCCAGTTACAAAAGGACTCAGTCACGTGGCAGCCTGGGGGCAGTGTTTAGATACAAGGGAGGACTTTCTGCCCAAAAGGCTCTGGATACTGTGGCTGGGTTGTCCCTGAAACCACTCCCCTATAGAATCTCGAGTAAGCCACAGCTGTGTCTGAGACAGTAGAAGGGCAGTGAGAAGACGCTGTGACTATCCCATCCCTGGGAAGAGCCCAGGCAGTAGGAAAGGACAGAGAGCTGGGCCATGACTGGCTTATGCAGCTATGCCCCAGTGAGTGACAGATGGAGATGGAGGCCAAAAGAGGCAATAGGGATGGGAGTGGGCATGGGAAGTGAGGGCAGGGTCTAAGCTCTGCTAGGAAAGGGGCCAGCTGGGCACCCACCACCATCTCTATAGCTGGAATGGAACCCAGGGAAAGGGACCTTCTTTGGGACTCTGACAGCCCACTGGCCAGGGGCTGGTGAACATGCTAGTAGAGGGCACAAGGCCAAGTCCACCTTCAGGAGCTTGACTGAAAGACTCCCAGGACAGGGGTGGGTGCCCACATGGCTGCTTGTCTCACAGACCAGTCATAGGGTGTGTTTCACAGCCCCAGTAGGCACCATGGCAGAGACTGCCTCTGTGGCTCTGGGTGAGCCCCTGCTCCTTTGGTCTCAGTTTTCTTGACTGTGAAATAGATGGTTGAACAAGAAACCTGAAGTTTTTGCTTTTGATTCTCTCTCCTGTAAGCCCATGGGACAAGTCCCCTATTCATCTGTCCTCCTCAGTTTTGGGATACTTCTCCAAAAGTCGTTTAGGGATTATTGTTACTAGAGTATGTACCATGGACCTGGTCCTATGGTATGTTTTACAGACATGAGCATTGCATCCCTGAGCTGGGTGCTAATATTCTCTTTATGTTATAGACTAGGTACTTGAGGCTCAGAGAGATTAAGCAGCTCTTCCAAGGCCACATAGCTGATGTGGGGGCTCAGGAGTTTAAATCCATACCTGTTAATTCTTAGGCTCCCACTTTGGAGCTGAAGCCAGTCCTAAGGGCAGCTGACTGCCTAGAGAGAAATGTTAAGGCAGCCTGAGCTGCAGCCTGGGCTGGGATATGGGGCTGTCTCAAGCAGCCTGGGCTGTTTGGTAGAAGGTGAAGAAAATTCAGTCTGGGAGCTGGGGTTTTCTGCAGCCTGGTCCCAGCACTGTAACCAGAGAGTTGCTCTCCACATTTGTTCCTCAGAGTCATTGCTTCTGCACCCCTGGCTCTGGGCAATAGTCACTCAGTGATCCTTGAGCAGAGGGGTGGGCAGTGAGGCCAAGGCCAAAGGTGGCCAGTGCTGGTGGGTCTCAGGCTATGGACATGGAGTGACCACTTTAATTGGCACTCTTTCCATCTTTAGGTTGGTGGGGTGGACAGCTTTTCAGGAGCTAAGGGTGGTAGCAGGAGGGGGCAAATTTGAGTTCTCATTTGAGACTTGGGGTAACCCTCCCTTGGGGGTTTTGGCAGCCAGTCAGTTCTGGATTTGATTGGTGTGTGGGGGTGACTGGGCCCTGGGGGTGGGTGTCAGGATTTACAAAGGTGTGAGGGTCACTATTTTGCAGTGGGTGAATTTAGGGGGCTAAAGTGGACTTAGCTTTTTCAGCCTGCAAGGCTGGGGGGACCCTCTGAATGGCAGGGAGAAGATCAAGCATGGGGAGCCTTGAAGCTGAGCATCGTCCTGTTCTTCATCTCTGAACACCAAGCACAGTGAGCCCAGCGCTCGTTAAGAGACTGGGATAGCAGGGAATATGATCCTCAGGGAAGCACATTCCTAGCCCTTCCTGTTGAGGTAGGTCCTAGGAGAGGGTATAGGTCACCTTGCTGTGTCACTTATTATCACAGTCCCTGTGGGGCTCACTCAATACTAGTCATAGCACCCCTGTCCTCTGTGCCTGCTCTGACAAATCCTGGAGGACTCTTATCATTCCTCTCCCCCTGAGTGCTGTAAACCCAGCTCAGGCAATCCTGGAAACCATCCAGGGTCCTTCAGGTGTGCCAAAACCTTCTCCTAGGGGTTAACTATAATCTGTACCCCAGGGACTCATCCTTGCTGTCTGTTTATCCTTCTTGTCCCTAGAGCCCACCCAGGCTCTGCTCCAAGTAGGCATCCCAGTCTGGGAGGGAAGACCCACTGGCATTGATGCACAGTGGCAAAAATCAGCTGGAGCCAGAGGGGCTGCACGCAGGAGGGCATTCCCCTACCCCTCAGACCCACTGGGAAGATGGGGCTCAGTCTTCAGGCCACCTGTGGGGGCCGATGTCAGGGATGGTGAGGAGCACCCTTTGGAGGGAGAGGTACTGTGGAGATGTAGGGTGCTGGCTGAGCTGCCACCATAGAGCTGTAGTAAGGGTTGGTCCTGGGCTATGGCGCCATTCCAGACTCTGGAACCCACAGAGCTCACTAAGGGGGCAGTGGGTCCAGAACTTGATCCTTCCCCCAGCTGCTCTGCAAGGAATATGTTAGAACTCTAGGCAGCTCCAGAGAACTGACAGAGCAGTTTTGGAAGTAAGCACATGAATTCTGTGCTGGTGGGCCTGGGCACTGCCCTGCAGGAGCAGCTTGATGGTGAAGGGCTGTGTCTGACCCTGGAGACTGATCTTGAAGCTGGTTTAGGGCCCCAGCTGCAACTGCACGTGGGTGGCAGACTCTGGGTTGCCCCTTACACATCTGTGCCCCACGTGCCTGCTCACAGTGTGGCCTTGTTTGGGAGGCACAAGGGGCCCTGGTACAGCTTGATACCCAGACAAGTGCAGCACCCCACCCTATGGGTGACCCTTTCCTTGGGGTGCAGTATACACAGGTGCTGGGGGCTGGTGGGGAGGGGAGTGAGATGATGGAGGTTGGGCAAGAAGAGAAACTGGATTTGGAAGTGTGACCCCTGGCAGATGAGGCCCAGGGTGATTGTAGCCTCCCTACCTGGCCTACTCCCCCTCTTATGTCCTACACCCTCCCTCTCAGCTGGGCTGGTGTCCTGAGAGTCCTGGACATGACTCCCACACTTCTCTGCACCCTGGTTAGGCCATTCCCTTCTAGCAAGCCATTCTCCCTGCCTGGCATGCTAAAGTGGGAGCTCATTGGTCTTGGGCACACCTAAGCTTTTGGAACAAGGTGCCTCTGCCGCTGACCCTCACCCATGTTTCTGTGCTCATTGGTCACCCATTCTGTGGTTGTATGAAGGTGGGCTTCTGCATGCCAGTTCCATCATACACATGTGCTCTGCCATTCAACCATGTCCTCAATGTCTTGTCCAGGATGGAGGGGTCTCTGTCTTCCTAACTTCCATAGAGGGCTGAAAATAGTGCCTGGAAGAGACAGACAGGTGCTGACAAACTTGGGATGAATGGCCCTTCAGGCAAATGGCTCCTACAGCAGGGATGGTGCCAAGAACACAGTGGGTGCTCAGTATGTGTTTGTGGCCAGAGAGGTGACAGGTACTCTGCTCTGAGTTGAGCTGGTGCCAGGCTCTGGTCCAGAGGTATTTACACATCTCTCTTCTCTACTCCTCTTAAAGTACTGATGAGGACAGCCTATATTAATTAGTCTTTGTGGAAGTGCATGAAGGAGAGGGTGAGGATTCAGGGTGTACCCTCAGGTCCTCACCTTGTTCTTACCTTCTCTTTGCAGAATGAGGGCACCAGGCTGCAGAAGGATCTTCGGACCTACCTGTCCTCAGTCAAAGGTAAAAGGCAGACCTGGCCTGTGTGGGCCAGATTTCACAGGATGCAGGGAGGGGCCTTCCCCATGTGGAGCAGATGCAAAAAGAGCTAGGAAGGGTGTCAGGGTCTGTGAAGAAAGGGTGAGGACTGTTGTGGAGGCCCAAGTACCTCCTTGGCCTCTGGGGGACCCTCTATCTTAGGTCCCCATGGCCTAGCTACAGCATGGCCCTTCTGTCCCACAGCCATGCACGAGGCTTCCAGAAAGCTGAACGAGTGTCTGCAGGAGGTGTATGAACCTGACTGGCCTGGCAGGGATGAAGCGAACAAGATTGCTGAGGTGAGCGGGGGCAAGTGGCTTGGCCCTCCCACAAGGCCTTGCTGGCCCCAGCTGCCAGCACATTTTACAGATGAAGAAACTGAGGTTTTCAGAAACCAGCGACCCTTGAAGTGATGGGGCGAGAGCTGATCCCCAGGTCCCTGGGAGGCAAGAGCTGCGGGCTAGGGTGGCTAGCAGCCCCAGTGGTGCATTCATGTGCTCTTGCTTCTTCAGAACAACGACCTGCTCTGGATGGATTACCACCAGAAGCTGGTGGACCAGGCACTCCTGACCATGGACACTTACCTGGGTCAGTTCCCTGACATCAAGGTGAGAAACTGTTAAGCTAGCCAGCTTGTGCAGGGGAGGTGGTGAAAGAGATGGGCCAGGGATGGGGGCAGTGAAGGGTGGCTCAGGCACTGCTATGACTCCACCCTGAAGGCAAGCATCCCCTTCACTGGGTACCTTATCCTTCCAGGGCTGCTCCTGCTGAGGCTAGCCTGCTAGCTCCAGACCTGAGCCTTTCTGAACTGGCACCTTTGAGCCCTGTACCACTGGGTCTCTGGGCTAGGAGATAGACCCATGGTGTCTATACATGTGTGTGGCTGAGGCACTGTGGTGTCTGTGGGATTGTTAAGATGTTTTATGGGGATGTCGGGCCTTGGCATTTGTGTCTAAAGGTGTCTTGTGTTAGGCTGTGTGTGCTTGGAGGGGAATGTTTACATACTTGTGCATCGACCCTTATCTGGATGTATTTGTGTGGTTGTGTATGTTCAAAACGACAGCTGCCTCTGCTGGGCCTGGGTATGTGCTGTGAATTGTCAGTGTGCCATCATCTCCACTGAGGCCAGTGGAACCTGGGTGCTTCAGCAAGACCTAGATGCTCTTATTGAGCCCAGGGTCTGCTGCATGGCTCCTCTGGCTTCACTCAGGTCCCCACTGTTCTGGGCCCAGTGGGGTCAGAATCACAGCAGGCCCTTTGCTGGGCCCTGTTCAGCCCTCTCCTCCTCTGTTTGTTTCCCAGTCGCGCATTGCCAAGCGAGGGCGGAAGCTGGTGGACTATGACAGTGCACGGCACCATTACGAGTCTCTCCAAATGGCCAAAAAGAAGGATGACGTCAAAATTGCCAAGGTAGGGTCTGGAGAGGGGCTAGGGTAGTGTTCTGGGAGATAAAGAAGGGGTGAAGGTGGGGGTGGGGATGTGTGCAGGCCCCAAGGAGCCACCCTCTTGGACTGTACTTTCCTGCCCTTTTGCACCCTGGCTCTCACACTCCCCTGGGGGTGGGAATGCTCAAGCCCCTTTATGGAAAGGTTTCCAACTGTAACGGGTCCCAGAGCTGGGGTGGGTGACTGAAAGGTCCTCACGGTTCCCTGGGAGAGGGCCTACCTCTGGCTCATTCTCTGGTGCCTGTCCTGGCCCCTGACCCCTCCACTCAGTCTAAGGCCATTTTCCAGAAGAAGAACAGGCTTGGGGTTCACTGGGAAGGCTCTGCCTGGCCTGGTATGCTCTGAGTAGACTTCTGTCACATGATATGATGTGACCCTGTCTTCACCAGAACAAGCAAGACAGTTGGGTTGGGGGTGGGGATTGAAGGTGTAGGAGTGTGAGCCAGTGGGGGAGCACAGGACTTGGGCTGGCCACATTCTCCCCAGAGCCCTGAGGATGAGTCTCCCAACCCCACCCACCACAGCCCAGAGCAAGATCTTGCTTGCTGAGTCCTCTGTGTTTGCTAACAATTCTCACATTTTGCTTTGCAGTTGGATTTCACTACCTTCTGTGCCCTGTTGGGGGCTTCCCTTAATTCCCTCAGCCTGCTGAGGGTGGTGGGATCCCTGGAGGGGCAGCCAGCTTGTCTGTTACCACGTTTGGGACATTTGGAGTTGGTGTTTAATATCTGTGTCTCTGTTTCTCTCCCCATTTCCCTCCTGTTTTTCCACTCTCCTTTGCCTTGACCTCCCTGCCCCCACCAGCCTGTCTCACTGCTTGAGAAAGCCGCCCCCCAGTGGTGCCAAGGCAAACTGCAGGCTCATCTTGTAGCACAAACTAACCTGCTCCGAAATCAGGTGACTCTGGCTTCTAACCTTGCATGTGCTGGCATCTTATGGTCTGTTTTCCTGTCCTTGTGCTGCACTGCCTGGCTGGGGAGGGCTCAGCCCTCTTCCTGGGTCAGGAGGCAGGGGTGGTTTCAAATACCTGTGCTGGGAGAGTTCCTGTTACAGATTAAGACCTGAGGTCAAACACAGGAGGGGATAGGGGCTGGAGACTCTGGTTGGCTGGGGTGGGTTTGAGTCTGTTGCTCAGTGTTGGGGTCTCTGGTAGTCCTAAGACTGAAATTTTAGTGTCCAGAAGCCCAGGAAAACCTTGAAACCTTTTGTCCTTTGTGAGGGCTACTGTCCTGACATGTGTTATCCTTCGAGCCTCAAAAGAGTTATAAGGGTGATTCTGAATTTACTGAGGAAGCAAACCTGCAGAGGGGCAAAGTCTCCTGCCCTGTGTCTCTGAACCACTTAGTGCCTGAGTTGGGGCTCACGTGACTCAAGGCCTAGCTGCTGGGCCATTTTCCTAGCTCGCTGTCCCTGGGCTCCATGTGGGTGGTCCTGCAACAGGTAGCCAGACTCATGGGGAACCTTGGGATCTGTGAGTCCCAATGATACCCCTGGAGGGGACACTGGGAGAGCTCCTCAGTTGGGCTGGTACCCTGAGACCTGGGGTTGCTCTTTGGGAGTTTCATGGAGGGCAGTCTGTGCCACAATGGTCCTGGAAGAGGTTCTTGGTACAAAACTCCTAAGTGACCCTGCTGCTCTGGCAATACTTCAGTCTTCTCAGGCCCTGCTCTTGGAATGGGCTGGGTGTGGCCAGGGGCTGTTGGACACAGTACCCTGAGAGAAGTGGCCTGATGGCTTTCTCTTCAGTGAAACTGACCTTACTCTAGTACCCCCTCATTTTCATGGTTTTGGAGTGGGGGCAGGTGATAAGCCCAACCCAGGTGGTTAGGTTTCTTTCTGGGCAGCTGCCCCATTTTTGCGGGGGCACTTTCTGATTTCATCATCTTCAACCTACATGTATTGAATGCCGATGATATGGAGAGCTTTGGGCTCAGCATGGGCTTGTGGCCCAATTTTTACCTGACCTACTGCCTGATTTTTTTAGGCCAAAGCTGTGGGCTGATTTTTGAGGGCAGGGTGACCCAGGATTTCCTGGGTTTGAGGGAGATGGCATAGGGAGTTTTTGATAGGCCTCTGTGTCCTCTGCTATAGGAGGTACAAGAGGAGTGAGAGGCTAGAGTGAGCCTTTTGTAGAGTTTAGGACTCTGGCTGGAGGAGAAATAGGGCCACTGACCCAGAGACAGGGTTTCTGTATAATTTTCTTGAAAAAAGTTTGGCAGGAGGCCAGGTGAACATTTTTTTGGGTAGGAGTACCCGCGAGAGCCTGTGGGGCTTGGGGTGGTGCCTATGGATGCCTTTGGGCTTCTGGGATGTGTGCAGTTGAGGATTCTGCCTGGAGGGCCCCACATTCCGACTCTTGGGGAGCAGCAGAGGAGGCTAAAGCACATGATGTCATCTTTGGATATTGGACTGCAGATGTTTTGTCTTTCAGCCAAATTTGCATTCCCATTTGGATTCAATTTTTATTTGAGCATATCCTTCTGCTCCCACCCTGCCTCGTGCCTAGCTGGGTTTCCATGGGCAGCTGGCTGGATGTGAGCTGGGTACTTGGGGCCTGGGGCTGTGTTGATGGCTGCCTTGACTTTAGGGAGACAGTGCAACCTTGTGAGACTGTGATCCCTCCAGCTGACCAGCTCTAGATATCCCCTGGGTTAGTTTTGAGCTGTTCTTCACACTTGCTATAGTCTCCCAAAACTTGCCTGCAGGACCTGGGTGGTCTGGCATGCAGTAAACAGGCCATTTTTGGGTCTGCTGTCCATGTCTGTTCATCAGCATGTAGCAAAGCTGCCAGGGCTACAAGACCTCCCCCACAGTGACAGTTCTCCTGTACTCCGTGCCACCCAGTTCTTCTTAGAGATCTAGGACATGAGAACATGACTCAAAAGGAATAAAAGACTTAGGCCCTGACCTCCAGGAACTCTAAAATGGAGTCACCCTGCTCTTGCACTATTGCTGGAATATTGGGACAGTCCCTGGTACATGGTGAGGGGATGCTGTGCCACTGTCATTGTCATGGTCACAATTGTTTATTGGGAAGTTAGGACCAGTGTAGTTGCGGGGCGGGGCGGGGGGGGGAGGCAGAATCCTTAGTGGGAGGTGGTCTCTGAAGGCACAGGAGGTGGGTTAGTTGAGATGGGCTCCTGGCACACGTGGACCTGGAGTCAGACTCCTGGTTGTGGGTGGAAGGCATGCATGACAGTATGAGGTGCTCACAGCCAGATGTGTGGGAGTCACTTACTTTGTGGGTTTTGTAACCATCATCAGTAGCCCCAGTCAGGCAAAGGGTACCCAGACCAGATCTGATTCATCCAGGAGCAACTGAGGCATGCATGTCTAGAGATATATTTCTTTTTTTTTCTCATTCTATCTTTAATTTTTAAATTACATTTTTAAAACTTAGGCAAGGAGCTCATGCTCACTCTAGCAAGTCCCAACAACCTGAAGGTAGCTGTGGTAGGGAGAGATGGTGGCCTATTTCTTCTCCAGTCCCTCCCCCAAGTCACCAGGCTCAGCTCTGGGCATAGTGGAGACAAGGCTGACTTGGGCTGGTCCCAGTGCCTAACACTGGGTGGGCCAGCCTGGTGGACTTGGGGAAAGCTTGTGCTTTGTGACACTTTGGCATTCAGACCAGCTGGCTGCCTTGGTCAGAGGCCTGAGAATTTGAGGCTTCTGGAAGGAAGTTTTCTCCTGGGTGGGTCCTGCCACATTCCTGGGCCATGTCTCAGACCCTGAATCCAAGTTACCTCCACTCCAAGTCACTGTTTCTGTCAGTGCCCTCCAGAATGAGCTGGCAGAGACCCTTCTGGGGTGGAGTCCTATGACTCACCTTCACCCTTGCCTGGCCCTCCACCTTTAGAGGTGGGCCCCTGCTGCTTCATTTCTCTCTATTCTTGGCTCTGTGATGGGCCCCAACACCACTACTTGGTGGATTTAAGCAGCTGGAGGGTGCAGGGCTTGCCTGGGGAAGAGGAAGGCCTTGGGAGTTGACTCAGGCACCCTGCCCAGCTGCCCAGTTCCATACTTCTCTGGCCTTGCCCTCCATCTAGAGTGGACAGGTGATAGAGAAAAGAATGATAGGGGGGTGGAAGGAGTGTAGGAAAGACTGTCCTAGGGAGGTGAAATGAAGGCTGGTAGCTGAGACTGAGTAGGAGGCAGCATTGAGACAGGAAGAAAGGAATACTCTGAGGGGAGAGCAAGGCCCAGAGAGCTGGGCAGCAGGCTGACACCTAGCCTCAGAGGGATTCACATGTAAGTGGACAGGGTCTTCACCTGGTGGGTCTGGATCTGCCTCTTCACCCTCCCTGTGCCCCAGCACCCTAGGACCCATGTCTGCACCTTCTTATTGTGCCCTATTCATCCCTCACCTCCTTCCTAGTTTACCAGGGCCAGACAGAGAGGACCTCCCTTTTGCTCTGCTCTCCCCTTCCTGGTGCAGCCCCTGAGGCCCTGGCTACAAAGGTCCCTGGGAGCCACAAGGGGTGGTCTACCCAGGTATCCACATCCAGGTCCACCTCCATCTAACCCAGAGCCCTGCTCTGAGCCTGTTAGGTGGGAGGTAGGGGGGCAGGTCTTGGGGGGTTGGCCTGGCCTGGTCTCGGCTGGCTGGGATGGGGGCCTAGTGGAAGGAATGACTGGTCCTGCCCCTCAGGCTGAGGAGGAGCTCATCAAAGCCCAGAAGGTGTTTGAAGAGATGAATGTGGACCTGCAGGAGGAGCTACCATCTCTATGGAACAGGTGAGGGCCAGAAGGTGGTACCTGAGCCTTAGCCTCCTTTCCAAGGCTGCACAACTCTGTCTTGCATGTCTGTCCACAGTGCCCCACATCGTCTCTGGGCTGTGTCCCTGATGAGGGTTGCCCACTCTGACCTTCACGTTCATTTTGTCTGCCTCCCTTACCCCCTGCAGCCGTGTAGGTTTCTATGTCAACACGTTTCAGAGCATTGCAGGCCTGGAGGAAAACTTCCACAAGGAGCTGAGTAAGGTAGGCCTTGGTGACTCCTATGAGCCTCAGGGACTCTGGACCTTGCTCCATACACCCTACTTGGGGCACAGTCAGAGGCACAGAAGAGCTCTCTGTTCCCTGCTGAGGTTCTGCACACACTATTGACCACAGCACTCACTCTGGCCCCTGCACTCAGAGTGTTCTGTCCAGTGGGAGCTGCTGGGTGTGTAGGGGGAGGCAGGCAGGCTGTCAGCAGAGCTGGAAGGTCTAGCCCCAGTCTTCGTCCTGCTCCCACTCCTACTCTTCCTGCCTGAACGGAGCCAGCCCCACTCACACTATAAATGTGTTCTCAGACAACTTTGGTCCGGGGAGCTCAGTGTCAGAAAATTGTGGTGGCTTCCCAATTTGTAGGCAAATAATAATTAAATTGCTAGGATTTTCTCAATTTTTAATGTTCTTTCATGTGTCCTAAGACATTGAAACATGTCTTTATCTGCCAAATCTGATTTAAGAAAGGGTCTGATTAGCTTAAATTTATGTTGTGTTATTTTCGTTTTAATTTAACTGGCAGTTAAACTCAAAGCTGACTTGAAGAAACTCAATCTTGGCAGCTTTTTCCTGCTGTGCAAGTGGGTGGATCTGACTCTTGTCTCATGGGCCCAGAGGCATGAAGTGATGGTGGTAGTTTCCAGGCCCAGGGCAGGAGGTGGAAAAGCAAGCTTGGGGCCTTTCCTGAGTTGCCACCCCTAGGATGATTTCCTCCCCTTTAGGCTGTCCCTTTCCTTCCTTCTTTCCTTTTTCCCTTTAGAGACTTGAGACAGCCCAGGAAAATTTAAAGAATAGGCAGAGAAAGGTGACTTGGGGAAGAAAATATTTATATGAAATAGGAGGGAATATGTATATGAAATAAGGAATCTCTGAGCTTCCTAGTAGCCAGAAAAAAGAGAGAAATAATCTCAGTAAAGAGACTATGTGCATGGGATAAACCTCTTTCTTCTCCTGCTTGTGCATTTGATGGAATCTGGCAGTTGTGTTGTGACCTGGAAGCATCTTGGCAAAATGACCTTAACAAGTAGGATCGACAATTAGTTTGCAAAAATAGTTTTAAAAAATTTAAAAATAGTGTAATCTCTATGTGGAATTTTAGGAAATTCCTACAAGTAGAAAGAAAAGGAAAGGTGGTCCCAGGAACAATAACTATTAGCAGAGCAATCCTACCTCTTCTGTTGCTCTCCCTGGTTTCCTGAGTATGGTGTGTTGGTTCTCAGTTCCCACTGATGAAGAAGGAGGAGCTTGTTTCAGGTGGGGACAGAGGGACTGAGAATTGACTAATAGGGGAGAAGTGGAATGGTAGTGGGGAGAGTGGGGCTGTTTGGTGATTCCAGAGGCCCCCCTACCTGGTTGCTATCCATCCTGCAGCTCAACCAGAACCTCCACGATGTGCTGGTGAGCCTGGAGAAGCAGCATGGGAGCAACACCTTCATGGTCAAGGCCCAGCCCAGGTGTGTGATGTCCACTGACCTCCAGGCTGCTGGTGGGTGTGGGAGGTATGGCTTGTGGTGGGCTTCTGTTGCTTGCTGCTCTTACAAGGCTGGCACAAGGCTTCTTCTTGTGGTCCCACGGGTTTGGCTTCCCTGGGCCAGAGGAGCAGGCAAGGCCACTGTCATTCCCTGTGTCTCCCATCAGGGGACGAGCACTCCTCAGCAGTCTGCACAGCATCTGAATCTCACTTCCTGTAGAACAGGAACATCCAGGGTGCCTGTGTAGGTTTGGGAGAGGGTAAGGGGGAACTGAGTGATTCACAGATATGGAGCCTTCTGGAAATTGAGTTGTCCTCTTAGATCAAGGGTGGCACAATCTTTTCTCTCTTGTGCTCCCAGGAAGTCCAAGTCCCAGGATGGTGGCATTCTGCACACCTGCAAGGGTATCCTTGTTCCTGCCATTAGCCCATCCCTGGCTACCTCCTGCCTTGCTACCTCTGAGAAGACACCTGTTTCCTGAGGGGCAAGCAAGAGGCAGGAGATGAAAGGTCTTGCCCTTTGTCTTTGCTCTTCCTGATGGGAAATTATAACAAATCTGGGATTTCCCTTCCTTTCTGGCCATCATAGCACAGTGTGGAGAGCACAGGGGACCTCACTTTCTTTGTCCATAAAATGGAGTGATTGTATCTGCTTCTTGGGGTGATTGGGGTGTTACCTAGGACTAAGGAGGCATTCAATAAATATCACTACCCCTCTTCTCCCATGAAAATAAAATATATGTGAGACAGAGGGCCCCAGAGAATAACCTGGACTGAGGAGTGCTGGGGGTGGAGTGGAGTGGAATAAAGGCCAAAGGTGATTTCCCAGGTCACTGGAGGGAGGACCTGCCACCCCTTGTACTGCACTGCCTCGCCTGACTGAGATCATGGTGGGAGTGTCCAGGTTGGGTGTGAGGGCAGGGGTAAGTGGTTATCATCCTGGGCTGTCCTGCCCTCAGCCAGCCATTCTGTAGCAAAGGGGCTAGTCATTCTGAGGAAAGAGTGAGGGATGTGGGGTCTTGTGAGCCTTCCTTATACTGAAGGAGGTCTGCTTGCCTCCTCTTCCAGGGCCCCATGTGGCTAGCTGACCCCATTCCTTCCTGGTCCCATTCCTCTGGGCCTGGAGCTCCCGTGGGCTGGACCTTGGCAGCATCCTAGGTCAGCATTGTTGGGGGGAGGTTTCAGGACTGGATGATGGTGGCCCAAGGGCAGTGTTGGGTCCTCTTCACAACCCCTGGGTGTTAGGGGAGACATTGCTTCTTTGCTCAATCCCTTTGTTAGGGGTTGCTGATGGGGGATGAGGACGGGCCAGCCCCACACCCCACATTTCCCCCAAATGAAGACCTCCACATCCTGTCCATCCCCACAGAAAGAAAACTAAACTGTTCTCCCGACTGCGCAGAAAGAAGAACAGGTACCGGCAGTGAGTCCTGCATTTTGGAGGCACCCCGGGCCAGCATCCTGGCTGGTGGCCCCTGTGCATGTGCCTCATGTCTTTCTCTGAGGGTGCCACTAACCCCTAACCTGCCTTCCTGTGTGTGGTGCTGCCCACAGGGTTGGGGCTGTGTGGTGTCATGTGTGGCTGTGGGCTAGGCAGAGGGGTCATGGGGGGAATGACAGGCAGACAGCCTGGGCTCAGTTTAGCATCTGCCTTTGCAGACCCATGTGTGCCAGCTGCAGCTGGACTCAGAATGTTAGTAGGTGGACTGTGTCACCAGGAAGGAGGCCTGGGTGGTGCAGGGAGGGCTATGCAGTGCAGTGGTGGTTCTGAAGGGGTGTGTGCCTGTGTGCTGTCCTTATATATTTTCTTTCTTTCTTTTTTCCTTTTTTAATGATTTTATGTATTTATTTATTTTTTGATTTACTTTTTTTGCACTTTTTTTCTATTACTATTTAGTCCCCTTTTACCCCCCTCCCCGCCATGTATATTCTTCAAGGAGGCAAATACATCCCATGAAATGCAAGTTTAATAAACTTGGGGCAATACCAGCAATGTCTCTCACACATCTGTTCTGCTGCCTAGGTCTCCCTCCCCCAGGTGATCAGTTACTGTCTGGTCCAGCACAGTGGCCACTCTCCTCACGTGGCTGGCCAGCATTTGGAATGTGGCCACTGTAACTGAGGAGCTGAATTTTTAATTTAATTTAATTTAAATATAAATGTAAACACTGCCGATGGCTTGTGGCTGGTTTCAGTCAGTACTGTCCTGGAATTTATGTGAGTACAAACATAGGTGGTGGTTATTTTCTGCCCCTTTTACATCCAAGTGCAGGTTTATGCACATTTGCCTGGTTTTCAGTACTGAACAATCGGGCTTACAGGCCTCACCCTGTCATCTCAGCTGCTCTGCAATAGGCATTGCCTCCTGTTCACTCACCTGCCACAGCTTCTGGGTGGTCTTCCATGTTTTCCTGGAAGGGCCCATTGCCTGTGAGAGCAGAGGTGCGGAGACAGTGATGGCATGGTGTGGCTGGGAGTGTGGTGTGGTTGGGAGCTAGTGTGGATGGAAGCCAGGCTGTGCTTGGCATTCTGGTGGGAGTGGGTAGATAGGCAGGGAGGCAATGAAAGGCCTTTGGGGTCAGGCTGAGTGGGGGTGGCAGGGGGAGGAGGCTCAGCCTGCACAGCTGCTGTGTGAAGTGTGGGCTGAGGCTTACTTTGCCTCTAGGATGTTTGGCTTCCTCCTGCTGTGGGTAGCTCGGTCACTCCTAATGTGGGCCTTTTGTGGGGCTGCTGGGCTGCCTCTGGCACAGGCTCCTGGGGACCTGCCCCCATTCCCTGGGGACCACGGTCCTCCAGTTCAGAGCTTCCCATGTGCTGCGTGGTCTCATTTTCACCAGTCCTCAGGCTCATGGACACTCAGTTTCTCATGTGGGGACATCACATTTTCCCAGTCTGTGTGGACGCACATTATACTCAATTTCACAGACATCTCTACATGCTCATACATATGCACCTGTTTTCACACACATGGACCCCAAGGCATCTGCACATGCACATGCCCCCTCACATGCACACCTGTGGACTTGCACATTTCCTTTCAGATGCTGGGACCTCCCTCCACTGGGCTCCCTCTTGTTTTGCCTCCACAGTGACAACGCCCCTGCAAAAGGAAACAAGAGCCCTTCACCTCCGCCGGACAGTTCCCCTGCTGCAACCCCTGAGATCCAAGTCAACCATGATCCTGAACTGGCCAGTGTGGCCGCCCCTGGGGCTGCCCTCCCCAAGTCCCCATCTCAGGTATCTCAGTGGCCTGTCCCCTTCCCTCCCTTCCCTTTTTTGTGCTTTGCTGTTATACCCTCTCTTTTCTAGTTCTCTTGTTTCCTTCCTGGGCCTTGGTAGGTTTGGAGTTGGAGGCTTTGCCCAGAGCTGGCTAAGCCTGGTCTTGTTCTCCTTGGGCCCTGCCTGGTCCAGGTTTATCTTAATGGCCCTGGCCCTTTCAGGGGTATCTGTGAATGTTTTTCTCCTCCTCAATGTCCCCCTGCCCCATGGCAGTGTCCCCCCTTTCTCTTCCCTCCCTGGATTTTGGGTGGCTTGACTTCCTCCATCTTTTTCAACTGAGACACAGGTCCTTGGAGGTGGCTGTCTCCACTGTCCTCATTTTCTCTCTCCTGTGTGGACTCCTCTCCCTTTAGAGGGACAGCAAGAGAAAAGACTCAGGGAGGGTTATGTGAGGTGGGTAAGGGGATAGGCTTGTGCTTTTGGTCTGGCCCCTGCTGGAGAAGCCTGGCCTCTTCCCCCAACAGGCTTCTCCAGGTTTCTGCAGCATCCCCAGGAGTTGAAAGGGGAGGGAAGAGGTGCAATGTTCATGGGCAGACCTCACTGAGTTGTATTAGACTGTCCCCCAGCTCTGTTGGGTTTATGCCATCACCCCAGCTCTGTTGGGTTTATGCCATCACCCTTTTAAACAACTGATTAGGACAAAGATATTAGTGATGAGAACCCATACTTGAATAGCACTTACTTTGGGTTGGACACTGTGCCATCACTTTCCATATTTTTGTTAATTGAATCCTGACAATCACTCTTTGAAGCAGATGCTGTTATCAACCCAGCTTGGCAAATGAAGAAGCCCAGGCTCTGGGGTATTGTGTGACTTGCCTGAGGGCCCCCAGGCGGGAGAGTGTGTAACAGTCTTTCTTAGGCCTCCTCCAGGCTCCGGCTCTGTGCTGGCCCCTCAGGTGATGGCAAAGGCCGAGCTGGAGCTCCTCTCACAGAATGTGTAGAGAGCCCAGGTGTGCAGGAGAGTGGAGGCCTGAGAGAAGGCTGGGTGCTTGGGCTGTGTGTCCGCCACTGTTTCTCAGCCTTCTTACCAGGTGGTGAGTCCCTCTGTGGCTACTCCCTTTATCTTCCCTCTTATTTCACATTCTTCCCTCCTCCCTTCTTTCCCTTCCCTTTTCTACTTTCTCTCTGCACAGTGTTTCTGGACCTCCTGCCGTGGGAGGGTGGCCATAGTCTTGGTGTTTATCTTGGGGAGCAGTGGCTATTCTTGCTTCATTTTTCTCAGTTGCCTGGGTGAGGCTATGGCCTGGGATGTGACTAACCATGGCTTTGTCTCTATCTCCCCCACTTTCCCATTGGACCTCCATGCTCTGCTGTGCTTCCCTGTGTGGTCCCTCACCCACTGTTGAACCGCAGCTCCGGAAAGGCCCACCAGTCCCTCCACCTCCCAAACACACCCCATCAAAGGAGGTCAAGCAGGAGCAGATCCTCAGCCTATTTGATGACACCTTTGTCCCTGAGATCAGCGTGACCACCCCCTCCCAGGTCAGCTGCGGCTGCTGCAGCCCAGCTCCCCGCTCCTCTTGCTCTCTTGGGGTGTGCATGGCCCTTCCCTCTATTCCATACCCTATGCCTCTGCCTCAAGAACTGGGAATCTGGCCAAAGAGTCTGGCCCTAGCCACCTGCTCACTCATTCCTTCATCCTTTCATCCATCATCCTTCATTCACCTCTGAGCATGTATGTAGCCAGATTCAGGGACATAGGTGAATGGTCAAGGCAGAGATGGTCAGCTCAGCAGTGGCCTTGTGGTTCCATCAGTGCTATGGCTAAAAGGGGATGGGGAGCATGGAGGACCTGGGCTGGTCAGGGCAGGCTTCCTGGAGCAGGGGGCTGCAAGCTGAAACACTGGCATGTGCTTAGGGCAGGAAAGGTGAGAGATGGGCTCAGGAACTTCTGGAGTTTAGTGTGCTCATAAATGCCATAAGGAGGCACATAATGCCCATTCACACATGGACAAAAGGAGGTTCGATTAGAGAAGGTTGCTGTGGTAGCGCTGGAGTGGGATGCGCACAGTGTGCTAACTGCTCCAAGCCTGGTACCCAGGATTCCTTGTCAGGCCCTTTCCACGTGAGGCTTGGTTTTGTGTAGGCTACTAATACCAGGCTTTGGTGGGCCTGTGTTGGGCTGCTGCTGTGGGGTTGCCCTGCCTGGGGAGCTTTGGGCTCTGTCTCCTTAGTACAAGCTCAGAGGTCTGGAGGGAAGGGGCAGAGCTGGAAGGTGTGAATGTGGAGGGAGAGGCGGATATGATCTGACAGAGGTCTCTGCTAAGGGGGTTCTTGAGCCAAGTAGGCTTCCAGACAGCCCCCAGGAAGGACTTTGGGTCAGCAGTAGGAACTTCCAGTAGGGGGTGCTAGCTGGGTGCAGGATTCTGCCCTGGCTCAGGAGCCCAGGAGGTATAGGAGGCCTGTCTGTGGAAGGTGGCTGAGTCTGGCCCAGGAGCACTCCTGGAATGTTGCAAAAAACAGGTGGTCAGACCTCCAGGGCAGCATGCTGCTGGGATGCTTGCAGCTGGAGGACTTTGGGTCAGCAGTAGGAACTTCCAGTAGGGGGTGCTAGGTGCGTGCAGAATTCTGCCCTGACTCAGCAGCCCAGGAGGTGTAGGAGGCCTGTCTGTGGAAGGTGGCTGAGTCTGGCCCAGGAGCACTCCTGGAGCATTGCAAAAAACAGGTGGTCAGTCCTCCAGGGCAGCATGCTGCTGGGATGCTTGCAGCTGGAGTGTGCCTCTGCCCTGGTGATCTGAGCACTAGTGAACCCTGACTGGGGAGAGGTGCTGGTACTTACCTACATGACCTTGTTCAGTTTTCAACCACCCTCAGTGAGGGGGTTGTCACCATGTAACAGGTGAGCCTGTGTGACTGACTGGTAACCAGACCAGACTGCCTGTCCTGAGCATGTCCATCTCCATATTCACCGCACGCTGGCCTCACTGCCCCTCCACTCACTTCAGGGAACTGGGTGTCTGCCCAGTGGGGATGGGGAATGTACACTGTGGGTGCTGTTGCCTGGGGCTGGGGTGGGCTTGTCCCCATCCATGAAGCTATGCTGACAGGGCTGCTCTACTGGGTTGTGGTAAGTAGCCTGTGTCCCTGTGACAAGGACAGTCCTGGTCCTGTATGGTGGGGATGGTGGCCATCTGTCCTTTGACCTGGTGACCATGTTCCCTTGGAACATGAGGGGCAGCTGTCTGGGCCTGAATGACTTCTGAGAAAGGTGGGTGGTGGGGCTACTTGGGGGAGAGAGATGCTAGGAGGGCAATTAGCAGCTGTGTACCTAGGGTGTCCTGAGCATATATTCCCATAAAGACAAAGGGTTATGGGGACAGAGCAGTGATGTCTCTCCCCCAGGATCATCAAACAGGGTTTGACCTAAAGAAAAAGTCAGTGGTTGAGATGAGCTTGGGGCAGGGCCTCTGGGACCAGGGCCTCCTGTCCAGGAAGAGTCCGTGTGGTCTGGGCTCACTAGGCTCTGTGGCTTGGCACCAAATGTTCATTCTCAGGCCTGAGGGTTTTGGCTCTGTCCCAGCAGACCATACCTCAGCTGCACAAGCCCCTCCCCACGCTTCCAGGTCTTTATGGAGGGCCTCAGAGGGATAAGGGCTAGAGAGTGCTCCCTATCAGTGCTGAGTGCCCATCAAGAGCAAGTGCAGCTGGGCTGGAGTGGGCTTCTGAGGGCTGTGGCCCTCCTAGAAGTATATGAGGGTGGGGGAGGAGGACCTGGGCTGAGCCAGTTTCCTTCCTGACCCAGAAAGGGAGACCTTTCATACCAGATAGAGGCCACTCCTCCCAGGAGGGCAGCAAATCGTCTGTGCTATGGTGTTGAGTTGACTGTCCTCTGCAGGTGGCTCTGGGAAAGACCCTGTCCTCCCACGATTGTGAGGCCCAGCTTACAGTGAGGCTGGTTCTCCCAGTGTGATTGGGGCCACTGTGTCCCAGCCTCCCAGGGCTGTGCTTATCACATGAAGATTCGTGAGCTGTACCCAGACCCACTGAATGGTACTCTCAGGGTGCTTGAGGCAGGATCTTTAATTTAATGAGACACAAATATCACAGGTGTTGGGGACCCTACCTTAATGATTGGGCTCCTAGGCAGAGTGACTGGTTTGGCTCAGCCCTGCCCTTGCTTCCTGGAACTGGCTAGTGGTTGGTTGTCTTCACAGGTGGCCTGTCCATATGGGGTAGCCAGGGGAGGCTGAAGCCTGTCCTAGGGGCCCTAAGGGTCAAGGGTACCAAGTGTGGTCTTGTCCAGCCTGGTCTGTAGCCTGTGCTACTTCTGGGGGGGTTGTGAAGTCTTGGGAGTTTATGGTGCAGGGAGATGAGAGGCACAGGTGCTTCTGTCAGACTGCAGGGTGGAGACCAACGAGAAAACATGTGGGACTTGACTTTGATCTGGCAAGTAGTTGGCCTGTTGCCAGTGACCGAGGTGGGTGCCAGGCTTGTGTGAGTAGGAATGTGTGCCGGGATCTGGCATGGAGAGTGCTGCTTTGTGTGTGAGGTAGACATCATGTCCCTGATTGTGGGCGCCTGCTGCGTGTGTCTGTGTTGAGTGCTTTCTACCTGTCACTAACTGCCTTCCTCCTCTGTTGCTGCTGCCAAGTTTGAGGCCCTGGGGCCTTTCTCGGAGCAGGCCAGTCTGCTGGACCTGGACTTTGACCCCCTCCTGCCTGTGGTGAGCCCTGTGAAGGTGGCCATGCCCTCTGGTCAGGTTGGTTTGAGTTCACCACCACCCATTGGTGCACTGACCTCTGGGCTACCAGGCCCTGGGCTCATGCCAGCCCACTAAACCCTGTGGGTCCATGTAGACCTAGGCCTTTAAGGACCTTCTCCCACTCACACTCTGGTCCCTGACCCTTGTGACCTCTCTGGTCCTGATTATGGGGGAAGGGAAGATAGCAGACAGCGGCTGTTGAGAGGACCCTTGGGAGGAGAGTCAGCTGAACACTCACCTGACAGTATACCATCCATCCCAGCACCCTGTGCCTCCCCTGGGAGCAGGCCTGTGTTGGGCACTCCCTGGCTTGGTGTTGTAGCCCCTGAGACATGTCTATGACTCAGCTGTCTGAGGCCTGCAGAGCCTGGTTCAGGGCTGGCCTATGCCGGCTGGCTCACCCTGGATGGGTGCAGGGGTGGGAGAAGGTGGTCACTGGGGACTGCTTGCCTGAGTCTGTCTCTAACTTCTGTGCTAACTCTGTCCTTGTCCCTGTGCTGTGCTCAGCCGATCCCCTGGGACCTCTGGGAGGTAAGCCATGTTTGTTCTGTGCCTGTCCCTGGGGGTGGGTTGGGCGGGGGAGCTGCTTCTCCACATGCGCTGGTCCCACTTACCTATTCCTGCATCTAGCCTGTTCACAGGTGCATGGAGGGCTGTTCTGCTGCTTCCTTCTGGGGAAGCACCATGCCTCCACCTGGGCACTATGGGAATGGGGCTTCTTGGTGTAGTCTAAGAAGGGGGTCCTTCTTGGTGTGGCCCAGTTGTCAGGAGCCCTAGACAGTGATAGCTGGTCACCCAAAATGGACATGGTGTACTCATGCTAGGCTGAGGCCTAGAGCTGGAGGGCCTTGTTATGGAAGGTACTTGCTCTTGAGGTTTCTATCCACAGGGTCCACATAGGGCAGTGGCGTCAGGAGTCTGTTGGAACAGAGAAGGAGGGGAGGGAAGGCAAACTGAGATTAGGTACCCTTATGTGAGCAGGGCCTGCTGGGCATGTGGCATCAGAACCTATTGGCTCTGGCATAGAGGGTCAGGGAGGGCATGGGACCTGCCCTGCAGGAGCAGGGGCTGGGGTGACAGTGCTGGTAGCCAGGCTCCTGGCTGCTTGGGAAGCTCCATCATAGGGTTACACTTTGGAGGAGGCCTGGTGGGAGCTGGCAGAGCCATTTGGATGAGCAGATTTCAGTGGGTGCTAAAAGTGTGTTGGTGCATTCACACACCTGCCTGTCCCTGGGCAGTGGTAGGATCAAGGCATTGGAAGTAGGTTTCCTTTCAGAGAGTCTGCATCTGTTCCCCACTGGGCTCTGGCCGGGTGGCCTGCCACAGGCACTACTCTCCCTTCTGACTGCACTGGCGACTCATGCCTGTCTTCTGTCTTGTGCCCTGCCCAATACCTTCTCCTCCCTGCCTCCTACCTGCCCACCCTGTTCTCCCTGGTGGCCATCAGCAGCCCACAGAGAGTCCAGCTGGCAGCTTACCTTCCAGGGAGCCTAGTGCTGCTGAGGGTACCTTTGCTGTGGCCTGGCCCAACCAGACGGCAGAGCAGGGCCCTGCCCAAGTAAGTGCCCACCTAGCAGCCCCCTATCTGTTCCCAGTATCTGGGGGTATAGCATGGGAGATGAGCCCAGAGAAGGGGCACAGGATGGACAAGGCCACCAAACTGGGGTTGAGGCAAGGGCCATGAGCTACGTGGCTCAGAATGGGGCTTGTCATTTGTGTTAGGGGTGGCTGGAGTCAGATTAGGCCCTCTTCCCTCACTACCATCACCCCAGCCTCCTGGCTGAGGCCTTTCTCAGTGGGAGGGAGGAATATTTTGAGCACCCACTGGTTTGTGGTGGGAACTTTTCAGAATTTTCTCATTTAACCTTCTCCCTACACTAGATGTCTCCTTTTACAGAGCTAGGGAGGTTGAGAGATTTCTCCCAGAGCTCAAAGTGACCAAGTTTGATTGTTGGCCTTTGGCAGCCTAATTTCATTCAGGTAGCATCCACTTGGTCTTGTCCTGGTTTCCAGCCTGTGCTTCATTCTCTCCTGGGAGCAGCCTATGTGGGCAGGTGGGCCAGGCAGGTTCAAGGAAGCTGAGGCTAGGCCAGACCTTGTGCCCAGGAGCAGTGCTTGTGTGAGGGGGTGACCCCCTGGGACCTGTGCTATCTTGTGCCTGTCAGCACCTTCTCCAGCTGCTCCCCAAGCCCAGGGCCTTGTCTTCCCTCCAGGGGCTCTCTTGTACAGTGCAGAGACACTGGCCAACTCTGGACACCCCTTGGGTGCTGCCCTCAGTGGCCTTGTTCTTTGTCCTGGTGGCGGTGCCCCCTACCCTGCGTTTGACCCCATGCCGGCATTTTGTTGCAGCCAGCAGAAGCCCCAGAGGTAGCAGGTGGGACCCAACCTGCGGCTGGAGCCCAGGAGCCTGGGGAGTCAGCAGCAAGTGAAGCAGCCTCTGTAAGACTCAGGGACCAGGGCTCTGTCTTTCTTCCCTGCTGTCTGTCAGCCTGCCTGCCTGTGCCTCCTAGCTCTGTGCCTTGCCTGTTCTCTTTGCTTGGTCCAGGTCATAGTTACTGTTGAGACTGAAGGCAGGCTGGGTTGGCATCAGACTCAGATACCCACTTCCCCTGCCAAACAACCCCTGCTCCCTGGGACTCCCTCCTGCTCAGGCTGACCTGTGCTCTTCCCCTAAACCCTGCCCAGAACTCTCTGCCTGCTGTTGTGGTGGAGACCTTCTCAGCAGCTGTGAATGGCACTGTGGAAGGAGGCAGTGGGACTGTGCGTTTGGACCTGCCCCCGGGGTTCATGTTCAAGGTGAGCCCAGGCTACGGACCCCACAGCTTGATTGCTACTGTCTGACAGTGTCTTGGGGTGGGATCATCCCCTTTATAGATGAGAACACTGAGCCCTAAAGGCTGTGTAGTTGGCCCAAAGTTGTCCTGCTCGTACAACCCTGCTACCCAATTGGAGGGGTGGTATCTGGTTTCATGATGTTCATGCACTGTTGGTCACTGTTGCACACCACACCAGAGCCACCACAAGGCCTGGTGCACTATACAGGGTTGCAGATGGGACTAAGGGCCTGAGAGGGGAAGATGTTCAGCTCTTCTCAACCTCTGCAGGTGCAGGCCCAGCATGACTACACAGCCACTGACACAGATGAGCTGCAGCTCAAGGCTGGGGACGTGGTGCTGGTGATCCCCTTCCAGAACCCTGAAGAGCAGGTGAGGCTGGTATGGGGCTAGGCTGGCTGCAGAGCGGCTGGGCAGCAAGAGACTTCTTTCCTCCCCTCCTTTCTTGTCTTTTTCTCTCATCATTCATTGTTCCCCACCCTTTCTACTTTCATTCTATCCTTTCCATCTGCCTTTTCGCTGGCTTATCTCTCATGTTGTCACATCCCCTCTGCCCCTGCCATTGCTGTCTCCCTGACTGTCTCTTCTCTCTTTCCTCACTTTCTTCCTTGAAATTTGTCTGCTTCCTTCTTTCTATTTCTTTCTTTAATCAGGCTCTGTCCACTTTCTCCCAGCTTTGTACATATTTCTCCACTTTTCCCTTCCTTGCCCCAAGTTTTCCCTCCTCCCAGGACAGGGTCCCTGGCTGCCCCTCTGTGAATTCTCCTGCCCTCCTTACTGCCACTTAAGGTGCTTGCTCCATATATTCATGTTGGGCTCCTGTAATCCTGCATGCCATCCCCTCCAGGCTGGCCCTGTGCCCATCCACATAGGACCCACAGGGACAGTGTGTGGTCTCTAGCAGTGTATGACTCCTGAGTACCCTAGCTGTTTCTCACCCCAAATGTCTTCCAGAATATTCTCCTCCTGCTGTGGCTTCTGCTTATTAGTTTTTTTAGTCAGAATGGGCTCCCTCATGGCCTGGACCTGGCCAGGTGAGGCAGAACTATCTCCTAGGTTGGGACAGGCTGCTTTGTGCACGTAGATGTGGCTGCTTAGCAGTAATCTCACTGTGTGGTGTCGATGAGCCTGTGCAGGGTACCTGTGGTGGTGTGGGGTGCCTACCTTGATGTCTAGGTGACATTAACAATGCTTGGTCTGGTTAGACTGACCTATTTAGTTAGCAATATGTCCATCTGGTTTAGTTGTCAGGGTGGCTGAAGGTAGGAGGAAGGCTGGGTATGGGATGAGGCCAACCTCAACCCAGCCTCATCCTGGGCTGGGGGTCCTGGGCTGGGTTCTAGGGCACCAGGTAGTTACTTAAGCCACACTGGGCTGGGAGGTTTATGCAACAAGGATTTCCTGGGCCTGCTAAATCAGCCAGTTCTCCTAAACCTCAGGTCTTCACTGATCTCCATCATGGGCTAGGCCTGGGCTGGGTAGGGTTTTCAGAAGCAGAATCCTGGCCCCTGGCCCATAGCTGGAGTCAGCTGAGGCAGATGAAACAGCAAAACCATAGGTGGGTAGCAGTCACAGCCCAGCTGAAGGGACAGTGGTGGTCTCAGCCACAGGCTAGGTCAGTGGCTCCTGCAGGCCCAGGGTCAGGGTCAGGAGCCTGGGAAGTTGTAATCCCTGGGAGGGGCAGGGTTAGGGCAAAGGACGCTTTGTAGGGCTTGGTGGGGTCACTCTAGAAGCTTTTAATGCTCAACAGAACTTTCTGGAGTTGTCTGTATAAGTCTGGAAGGACAGCTGATGTCCTTAGTGATGTGTCCTCTGTGGGCATCTGATGGTGATGAGCTCCTTGGCTGGGATTGAGGGGTTGTTCAGACAGGTTCAGACCAGTGCAGCCATCAGCCTGCCTTTCCAGAGTGAAGAGGATTCACCAAATGATGAATTCAATGCACCTACTGAAGGGCAGATAGCTTCTGGGGCAGTTAGGTTTGGGTCTGGGGAGATTACCATGGAATGCTGCCTGGAGGAGGTGTTCTTTAAAGGGCAGTGTGACAGGCTAGAGGAGGGAACATCCTCCCAGCAGATCCCCAGTGAGACACATACTCTGTAGGGTCTCACCATGTACCCTCCTTCCCCATCCCTGGGTGCTCTGCTTCCCCTTCAGGATGAAGGCTGGCTCATGGGCGTGAAGGAGAGTGACTGGAACCAGCACAAGGACTTGGAAAAATGCCGGGGTGTCTTCCCTGAGAACTTCACAGAGCGGGTTCAGTGAGGGCAGCAGCTGGTAGAGCTTTCTGGGTATATGAAGAACATCTTTTCCCTAAAAAAATGTGTGTGTTTATTTTTGTTTTGTTTTTTTTTTCCTTTAATTTTGGAAAGCAAAGGGAAATCAAGAGGAGAGACTAAGCCAAGAGGTGTTCTCCCAAAGATGAGGTTATTTTCCAAAGAGCCTGGTTTCGGCAAGTTTTGTTGATTCACCAGTGTTCCTGAAGCTGATGTGTCCCCTAGTTGATTTCCTGGCTGTCTCTGCCAGCGCTCTTTGGGTGGCTGCAACTGCTAGTACCCAGCTGAAGGGTGGGGCCTAGGAGCCTCAGAGCCACCATGCTTGCCTGAAGCTTTTGGCTGAGCTATTTGGGCAAGGGTCCTCCTTTCCTGGCAGCTGCTGCAGGTGAATCCAGGCTTTCCAGATACCTTGGGACCCAGACAGCCACCTGGCCTTGCCCTGCCCTGCAGACCATCTGTGTGCTGTTTGGAAATAAATCATAGTGTTCAAAACAAAATGAAACAAAAACATTGACAAAAGCACTCAGAATATGTGTGTTTATTTTTCTCTATTTATTCCTGTTTCCTGGGCATTGTAGCCAATTACCTGTGGCTTTCCTATGATGCAGCCCTCTTCTCAGGCTCTCTCCCCTGGCGGTTTTAGTGGTGGTTGGATGGGAGGTAACAGGAACAGGTGGTGTCAGCAAGGGAAGACCAGGAGCTTGAAGAACCAGCAGTGTGCCAAGAAGTCTGCAGGTGCCTCTCTGAGTGATGTGACTTAATATATGTGAGAACTTTGGGTCAGGTGCCAGGAATCTTTGTCACAACTTAGGAAACAGGCCCAAGGAGGTTTGATGGCTTGCAAGAGAGTGGTCGGATGGGTCTGAAACTGAGCAGCTGGTCCAGGCATGTGGGAAAGGCCTGTGCCTAGTGTGCCAGGACCAGCAAGCTTGGCCTCCCAACTGCTCCATCCAGGCTATCGGGCTGAGCATCAAGGTCAGCATGTGACCGGGAACATAACCCATGTGCATCTGTTCCTCCATGTTCCAGGAAGAATGGTCATCTGACCTCCCTGCCCCCACTGCCTCCATGTCCCAGAAACTGTTCCACCACTGGTTACATTACGAACAGTATGTGTCCTTCTTTAGCCATTTGGAGACTTGTGGCAGTGGGTGCACCTGAGTATAGGTTCAGTCTTCTGAATACTCACTCACTCATCATTTCCCATATAGGCATTGAGGTTACAGGAAATAAAATTTGTACCCCTGATGTGCTCACAGTTGGGGAAAGCAGAGCAATTGAGACCACAGCAGGGGCTGTCATGGTAGTGTGCTCAAGGTTCTGGAGACAAAAAGCCACCACTCTGGCTTCACATGGGAGGAGGTGTCTGCTGGGCCTTTAGAATTAGTGGGGGTCCCCAGGAACTGACTCATGTAGGGAAGGCTCATTTTAGGCAGAGAGAAGCAAGTAGAAGAGTAGGCAAGTGGGGCCAAGAGGTTACGGTTAAGTTGCAGAGGCCTGTGGGGGTTCAACCTTCTGCTGAGGAGCCTGGAGCTCAGAAAGAGGTAGAGACTGAGGCCAGGGAAAAGATGAAGGCACCTGGTGGAGGAAGGAGGAAGGAGAGATTTTTGTGGCACTAACTGCTGAGGAGCTGTGAAAGGCCTTATGAGAAGAACTCCCTCCTTCAGAAATAGTGGTCCATGAGGCTGGACAGAATGGGATGGACAGTTGACCCAGTCTTGGCTGGCTTGCTCTGGGGTTCCCAGGGCTGCCTGGGGAGAACACAGGTAGGCTGCTAACAGGCTGGCTTTTCTTAGGCAGAAGAGCAAATCACTAAGGAAAGGCCCTTTTCAGTGTAATTAAAAAGGATAATTAACAGTGAGCATGGGAACTGCCTGGCAGCCCCTGAGTATAGATGAGGATCTGGACTGCTGGTGGAAGAAAGGGAGCTGAGATTTCCCCCTCCCAGTCAGTCCAGGTCAACGCCCAAGGGCAAAGGTGAATGTTGAGATTTGCTAAAGGAAAGGCTTGGAATCCCACGTGGGCAGAGGCTGTATCCCCCAATCTGTCAACCTCAAGTGTTTAGCTCATGTCCCCAAAGTGCCCTGCCCTGTGGGAGCTACCTGGGGTGATCAGGAAGGAGGCACAGCTCTTCCCCTAGGAGTTGACAAGCTCATGGTGGGCCAAAATTTATACACAGATCGTCCCAGAGGTAAGGCAATGGGATTTTTTGTTCTGGAAGCCTGTTCTTATTTAAATAGGTCTAGAGCAGGGGTGTTAAACTCATTTTCACCAGGGGCTATATTAGCCTTGTGGTTGCCTTAAAAGGGCTGAATGTAATTTCAACTCTTTAACAGTTAAGGAGTAGTTACATTTATACAGTGCTAAAATTATTTTGGCCCTTTGAAAGCAACCATGAGGCTGGTATGTCCCTTGGTGAAAATGAGTTTGACACCCCCTGGTCTAGAGGACATGTAGTTTCTCTAGAGCACAGTCATGCAATGGGCTGGGAAAGTGCTGGAAATTTATCCTTTCACTATAAGCTGGTAACCTCGAATCTATGGCTTGAGGTAGGTGTCCTCACCTAAGCTTTAGGTGGTTGTTCTAACTGCCCAACTTCTCCAAATGCCCATGGCACCACAGACTTTATGTTCCTCTAGGCTGGGCTCATCAAATGTAGGGCAAGCCCTAGATGCTGCTGGGTGTCCACCTAATACTCATCTGTTCCTTCTCCCTAACTGAACTCTGATTTTGTTCAGGTACCAGTGAATTCCACTAAAGTCACTCTGCCTCCCCTGCAGCGTTGGGTGGCTTTATGACAAAGTCCTAGCCAGTGAGATGAGGGAGGGCATCATTTCCTAAATGAAAAGTCAAAGCCTTCTTAAGAGAAAGGCCCTTACCTCCTTCCCTGCCTGGAATGAGGGCTGTAGGTGCAGCAGTCATCTGTGAACCTGAAGCTATAGGTATGAGGACAAAGTCACTTACTGAGGATGGTAGAATGGCAGGACATCATCACAGAGCTATGTTCATTCCAACCCGATTACTGTCTCCTGACATTTTTTATGTGTGTGCAAAGTGTAAGCCCATCACATCTATTGGAGGCCTCTGTTACTTTAAGTGTTCCTGATGTGTGCCCCAGTGTCTGTCACCAAGTCCTCTGGCTTCATTTCCTCTTAGTTCAGGCCTTGTCACCTTCTGCTGCACAAATGTAACAGTATCCTGGTAGCTCTCACTACCTTCAGCCCATCCCTGGAGTATACCATGGCTGCCAGGGTGGTTTTTCTGAAACTCATTTCCTACCTTCGTTACTCCTGTGTTTAAATCCCCCAGTAGTTTCCATTTCCCACACAAACCCAAATCCCTTTCCCAGACTCTGCAGGTTGTGGCCCTGACCATTTCTCTATTTCATTTTCCTTCACTCCCGATTTTGAATTTCATGTCCCAGTAGCATTGCTGAGCTATATGTCCTCTTCCCTCTGTCCATCTTTGCTATGCTGTGGCCAACTGTTCCCTCACTTGCTCATGTCCATTCCCTAGTAGGACTTGAGTGACCAGTCCCAGGGGTTGGCTGCCTCTGAGCTCCCCTTTATCTCTCCATCTGTCACAGAGCAGTATTCAGGGGATTGAGCTGCCCACCCTTCCCTCCCCTGCTTGTAGGACCCAGGTCAGGATCCAGGTTCAGGGTGCTCAGAGAGTGCTGTGTTCCACTGTGCTCTGTCACACTCTGCTCCATCCCTGCCATGTGGCCATCACTGCTTATTGCAGAGGCCACAAAGCATTGTTTACTAGAAAATAAAATAAATGTCATAATCCCATCACCCCACCCCAGTAACCTGTTTCATTTTTGCCTATTTTGGGCTGTAGTTTTTAAAAACTCAAGGGCAGACTGGTATTTCTCCTAGCTGCATTTTACCCTGTTAGATTTAACCCGATAGCTAGATTGTCAGCCCTCCATAGGCTCTGAGTCAACTGTGGCAGACTGTGTCTCAGCCTGTGTCCTAACAGGGCAAAGCCTGGTGCCCAGGTGACAGGCAGACAGAGGGACAGGAGAACAAATCTTGACTCTGCTTAGTATCTTCCCTCTGTGGAACCTCCAACAGTCCATTTTAGAGGCCTTGATCCCAGCTTCCACATAGGTTTAAAAAAGAGGTGGTAACAGAATTGCTGAGTTCCACAAAGTCAACTCATGCCTGTGCCCATAGTCTCTTTTAAAATACTGGTTTCTCAGAGTTTGACTTCCCTTCATTGTTTTGCCATGTACTAAACTTTCTCTATTTTATTGGCAAGACCATGAGATCCCAAGGCAGGGATTACATTTTAAGATATGTGTCCATAATTTTTTGAGCTAACGGCTCATTCAAGTGAACATTTCACACCCATCAGATTGGCTATCATCAATAAATCAACAAATGTGGTGAGGGTATGGAGAAAAGAGAGCCCTTTTGCACTCTTCTCTGAGTGGGAAATGCAGGACTGGTGGGAATGCAAACTGGTACAACTACTGTGGAAAGCATTATGAAGTTACCTCAAAAAATTAAAAATGGACCTGTCTTATGACTCAGAGATCCTACTTCTGGGACTATATCCAAAGAAACCCAAAACACTATTTAGAAAGAACAAGCACCCCTGTGTTCATTGCAGAGTTATTTACAATCGCCAAGATATGGAAGCAGCCCAAGTGTCCATCAGTACATGAATGGATAAAACAACTATGGGACATTTACACAATGGAATACTATTTGACCATAAAAAAGACAATTTTAGCTTTTGCAATAGTATGGATGGACCTGGAGAGTATTATGCTAAGTGAAATAAGCCAGTCAAAGAAAAACAAATACCATATGATTTCACTTTTAAGTGGAATGTAATGAACAAACTGAACTAACAAGCAAAACAGAAACACACTCATAGATATCAGGATGATAGCTATTGGTGGGGGGAGGTTAGGGGGTGAAGGGATTGAGCAAAAAGGAAAAAGGACTCATGGACATGGACAACAGTGTGGTGATTGCAGGGAGGAGGAGGGTATAAGGAAGTTAAATGGTAGTGGAAAATATAAACAATAATTTTTAAAAAATACGTAAAAAAACCCCAAAAAACCCAAACCAGACTGACAGAGACCAGAGGGGAGAGGGAAGGGAATTTCAGGGGAAGGGGGAAAAGATTTGAAGGAACTAGTATAAAGGACACATGGACAATAACAAAGGGGGGGATGGAGATAGGAGGGAGGTGGGGAGGGCTGGGTGGGGCTGGGATGGGGGTAAAGGGCAGAAAACTACTTGAACAGCAATTAAAATAAAAAAAATGTAAAAATAGTGTGGGGTGTATGTGTCCTTATTCTCACAAAGACTGAAGCTGCTCAGCATATTTTAGAATCTCTCTGGGAAGTGTCTTCAAGCCACTAGCAAATGCACACACTGTGTGCTGACAGCTTATTACCTTCTGTTGGTGAAATTTGATCTTTATGTAATAGAAAGAAAAATTATATTTGAAAATTGCCTATGATATGAAGTAGGGGAAGCAAAAAAATTCTCTAACAGAGTTAAAAGGTCAATTGTTGGGAAAAAAATACCTGATTGATTATGTTTGATTCTGAAAGGTGATCCCTCAGCTCCCGTCAGAGTCTGAATGGGAGAAGTCAAAGAGATGAATTGTTCTGTATGATAAAGTCATTTTGCTTCTGCCTGTGGGAAGGTGAGAGGTGGAAGTGAGGACCCCTGAAAGGGGAAAGGTAGAGGGAGAATGAGAAGAGTCTGGAAGGAGAGGGCCTGCAGAGATGGCAGTAAGCCCAGCCTGAAGAAGGACCAATGGGAAAACACCTAATGAATTTGTAGGGCACTGAAGACTAACATTCAAGTTTCTAATTCTGTACTGGGCTGAAAATCTCACCTCTAATGTTAAACATTTATTAGTGTTGCTTTGAGGAATTCAAGGAGAAGGGGCTGAATTTCACATAAAAGCTGACACAAGGTGAAGGGAAGGAGGGTTTGCTAGGAGCAAAAGGACAGAGTAGTGCATCAGAAAAATGCTATCTCCCTTAGAACACTCTGCCTAGCAAAGGTTGTACGGATTTCAGGGCAGGAACCAAAAATTTCAAAATAAGTAGGAAGGAACAGAGAGTCATTTTACCCTGGAGCAAAGAAAAGGGTGAATCCTGAAGGTGCAGGACACAGGGCAATGATGAGGCAGAAGTCTGGGTTATGTTCAGGCACCTGGAGGCAGGTGCTGGGTTGGTTAGATCTGAACTCTGGCAACAGCATTGCTTTGGACCTCTGTTACCCATCAAATAGTTGTGACAGCACAATCAATTCACAGTGTTGTTGCATGAGTTAAGAAATTTTGCAAAATATTTTTTGAAAGGTAAAATCATACATACATATGTATATATAAACCATACAACTAAAAAAAGCAATACATCTCATTTAATTAATGAGAAACAGGCAGTTATATGAGAACTGGATTGACAGAGCTGTATAGTCTCCTGGACAAGATTCATGATCATTGCCTTGAGCAGGAATCATATACTTCTCCATCAGCCCACATTAACTAACTCAGTCTCTACAGAACTGCAGAACATCCCAACCCTAGTCAAAGACATGCACCCACAGAAATGGACAATCCCTAATGTCACAGTAGGTGAGGCCCAGAATCCCATGCTTGGTTTAGGTTCTGTCATTTCTCCCTAGTGTGATTTTCTGTTCCAGGATCCCACTACATTTACTTGTCATGTTTCTTGGTTTTGATGACCTTAACAGTAGTACTGAGGGGTCAGGTATTTTGTACAATGTTCTTCACTTGGAGTTTGTTTGATAGTTTTCTCATACACTGGTTGCATGTGTTTTGATGTTGAAGACCACAGAGCTAAAGTGCCTTTTTACTCCAATGGATCAAGAGCACACTCTGAATATGACTTTTGGCTGTTGATATTGTCAAGTTTCTCCACTGTAAAGTAACTCTTCAGTGTCTTTGGAAGCAAGTCATGCTATATAACCTACACTTAAGCAATGGGCAGCTGTGCCCCACCTGTTTTCATTTTTATCAGAATGGACTCATGGCATTTTAAGCTCTGGGTCATCCAACACTACTTTATTTTGTTAAATTGTTCCAGCTTTGGTCAGTGGGAGTTATTTCAGTTGACTCCTATGTCCCTTTGACATAACCCCATCATTGTGATGTTATTTTCCTGACACTTTTTTAGTTTCTGGCACTACAAGATGCTGTAGGCCCATTTGAATATTTCCTGATCTATTCTTGGAACCACCAATTTCTCCAAAAGTCCAGGGAACACATTGTTAAAGTTCTCTAATATATATTGCCAAACTATTTGCTAAAGAATTTGCTAAAGAATTTGCACTGTTTATGATTCAGACAGCACTGCATATGTCTATTTCTCATACTACATTGGTTTAAAACCTACCTAAAAATAATATTTTATCACTTCTAATTTGATTTAATTATTATTGACTTTATCTAATTTTTGTAAGTTTATTAGTCATATGTAATTTGGTAAATTGTTTTTTATGTTCTTAACCCATTGTTTTTAACTTAAAAACAATGAAAGACTTCAACTGGAAAGTTTTAAACATGCACAGAAGGAAACAGGATAATGTAATGAAAAATTCTTATGTAACCATCTCTCAACTTTAATAATTATCAATATTTTCCATCTTATTTGAGCTATCCCTTCTCTTACATTGTTTTTTAAAATCTGTAGTTCTTTTAAAAAGGAAATTTCTTGAATCATGTAATTTTACCTATAAATATTATACTATGCATTTCTAACTAGCAGGAGCAACATTTTTTTAACTTTTTTTAATTGTTGTTCAAGTACAGTTGTCTCCATTTTCCCTACACCACTCACCTTACCCCAGCCATACCCACTTCCCACCCTTGATCCAACCTGCCTTCGGTTTTGTCCATGTGGCCTTTGTAGTCTTAATAAGTTATTCTTGTATGGGTTACATACTAAGATAAGTTACATAAGAAAAATAAGCTGGTGCATAATGGCCTCTAATATAGCTATATAGTTTTATTATTTGGAATAGTTCAAAACAGCGATAACAGATTAAAATGTTATCATAAATTCCCTGTGCAGAATAGCACTACAAAATGATATGTGAAATTATCATTTTTTATTTTCATGTTTTCTTTAAATTTTATTTTAATTGTTGTTCATATACAGTGACATGCTGTCTGATGGGGTCTTGGATTCTCCAGTCAATAAGATGTCTGGGTGTCTCTGAGGGGAAACGTGGCTGGTCCATCTGGCCTGTCCACAACAAAACAGTACAGATTTACCTAGTTCAGCCTTCAGCAGGAATGCCCATATGCCTCGTATCCACCCACCTCAGGAAGTCAGGTGCCCTGAACTTGCACAGTCCTGGGCTTTTAATTAGGCCTGACTTTCCACACAGTTGCTTGGTTGCTGGTGCCAAGGCTCATGACTTGCATTGCTTGTGCCTGCACAGTACGTGCCTGGTCCATAAGAAGGCTTTTTAGTATGGGGGCGGGAGATTTTTGGCAAGGTTCCCAGCTTCCTACATTGCTGGAGAAAAAGGTGGGAAAACTGTAACTGAGCAGCAATAAATTAAAAAAAAAATCAACAAAACAAAACAGATTTTACTGTGCTGAAAATTGTGTGAGGCAGCTCCTTTAATGTGGCCACAATTGTCAGTCCCTATTTGGACTTGATGCCTGATGGGGTTCCTGGTGTAGGGCCCCATAATGAGGCACTCCAAGGTATGCTTCTTTGGAATGAGGATAATTTTGAGCTCAAGGCAACTGAGGACCTGCAAGTTCATGAGAAACTTTTACCTCTCCCTTAAAGAATTGAAATTAGGAACTGGGCCCATGACAAGAGTTATCATCAGAAATAACATTTTATGACCTATGTACAGTGCAGGGCAAGCTTGTGATTACTAAACATCTGCTCTTCTTATCTTGCTGAGAATGACCTTCCTCCCCTCTGAAACCCCAAGGTGCTTTGCCTCATTCTTGGCTCAGAGTGTCACATACAGGGTCTGGCACAAATAACACCCTGTTTTTATTACAAAATCATAAGCATGTAATTCTGTACCATAACAATATCACACTCAAGCACACCATATGATATTTTAGGTGAAATGTTGAAATTAAAACTAAGTTATTACACCCATATCATTACCTTACCCATATACTCAAGCAGGTGTTATTTCTGCCAGACCCTGTATATGTCATATTCCTTTTCTGTCTCTGAACCTTGCATACATCTGGTTATTTTTTCATGTTAATCTCTCTCATGTCTATTTGATCGTTAGATCAAGTAGAGGGTAGATAACAGTTTATTCCTCTTTCTTAGTTGGTGCTATGAGCAGGACACCTTACCAACTGGGCACTGTTCACACAGAGGTTGCTGCAGTAAGGCCTCTAGCATTAGCTAGCAAAACAAGAATTCTTGCCCAAGCTGACTCCTGGGTCTCTACCTGCACAGTTCATTGGCAGCAAAATGACAAGAGTCTTCTTTTCTAAATTTGATTAGCAGGAGAAACTATTTGTGTAACTTGTTTTGGGGGTCTAGCGACTCTTTTTTTTAAACTTACCCAAGGACATTTTTTAAAAAAATTGCTTTTAGAGAGAGAAGAAGGGAAAGAGAGAAACATCAATGTGAGAGAAAAACATTGATTGGTTGCCTCTCATAGGCACCTGGACATACATGCTCAAACCAGGTATCATCCCAGCCTGGACTGGAGAATGGACCTGCACACAACTATGTGCCCCAACTGGTAATCAAACCTGCAAACTTTCTGTTACAGGATGTGCTCTGACCCACTCAACCACACTGCCCAGGGCTGGGATTAATGACTCTTGGTTATTCAGTATCAGTACTCGTTGAGTATTCTGTTTTTCTCTGTCTCTGTCTGGTGTCTCTCCTTTCTTTTCTGTTTTTAAAATTCTTTTTTAATTTAATTTTTCTTTTTTCAAAAAATATATTTTATTGATATGCTATTACAGTTGTCCCATTTCCTTCCCTTTATTCCCCTCCGCCCTGCATACCCCCTCCTACCTGCATCCCCCCCCCTTTAGTTCATGTCTATGGGTCATACATATAAGTTATTTGGCTTCTGCATTTCCTATACTGTTCTTAACCTCCCCCGTCTATCTTCTACCTACCATTTACGCTTCTTATTCTCTGTACCTTCCCCTCCTCCCCTTCCCACTCGCCCACTGATAACCCTCCATGTGATCTCCATTTCTGTGATTCTCTTCCTGATCTAGTTGTTTGCTTGTTTTTTTTTTTTTTGGTGCAGTTGTTTACAGCTGTGAGTCTGTTGTCATTTTACTGTTCATATTTTTGATCTTCTTTATCTTAGATAAGTCCCTTTAACATTTCATATAATAAGGGCTCCTTTAACTTGAACTCCTTTAACTTGACCTTATATGAGAAGCACTTTATCTGCCCATCCATTCTAAATGATAGCTTTGCTGGATAGAGTAATCTTGGATGTATGTCCTTGCCTCTTTGAGTTGGAATACTTCTTTCCAGGCCTTCATGCCTGCAAGGTTTCTTTTGAGAAGTCAGCTGATAGTCTAATGGGAACTTCTTTGTAGGTAACTCTCTCCTTTTCTCTTGCTGATTTTAAGATTCTCTCCTTGTCTTTAATCATGGCTAATGTAATTATGATGTGCCTTGGTCTGTTCCTCCTTGCATCCAAATTCCTTGGGACTCTGAGCTTCCTGGACTTCCTGGAAGTCTATTTCCTTTACCAGATTGGGGAGGTTCTCCTTCATTATATTTTCAAATAAGTTTTCAATTTCTTGGTCTTCCTCTTCTCCTTCTGGCACCCCTGTGATTTGAATGTTGGGATGTTTAAAGTTGGGAGGTTCCTAAGCCACTCCTCAGTTTTTTGAATTCTTGCTTCTTCATTCTGTTCTGGTTGAATGTTTCTTTCTTCCTTTTGCTCCAGACCATTGATTTGAGTCCTGGTTTCCTTCCCATCACTGTTGGTTTCCTGTAAATTTTTCTTTATTTCACATAATGTAACCTTCATTGCTGCCTGGGTCTTTTTTATGCTGTTGAAGTACCCAGTGAGGGCATCTTGATAACCAGTGTTTTGAACTGTACAACTGATAGGTTGGCTATCTCTTCATGGCTTAGTTGTATTTTTTCTGGAGCTTTGAACTGTTCTTTCATTTGAGCCATTTTTTTTTTGTCTTGGTGCACCTGTTACCTAGTAAGGGGTGGAGTCTTAGGTGTTCACCAGGGCAGGGCACCCCTCTTGGCTGCATTGTGACACCGTACACAGGGGAGAGGTCTAATAGGGAACAGTGCCACTTGCTCCACTCTCTTACAGTTTTCAGTCATTTCCTGGTTACCCACAATCAAATTGGGCCCTTGTAGTGCTGATTCCTGGGTGGGTGGGTTTGTATACATTCTAGGACTCTGTGGGTCTCTCCAATGAACTCTCCTGTGAGGCTGGAAGTTTCTCCCACTGCTACCTCAACACCCACAGGAGTTTTCAGTCAAACACTTTGAGACTTTATTTCCCCATGCTGGAACCCTGGGCTGCAGGATCTATCTCACTCCCTAGTTGTTCCTCCAGTTTATCTGCATGTGAATGTGGGACTTCCCAGTCCACAAGCCCCTGCCTCACCCCATCTGACAGCTACTACCTTGCTGTGAGTGCTCTCTACCCAGTTGTCCATCTACACCCTTCCTACCAGTCTGGATGAATGTTTCTTCTTCAACTCCTTGGTTGTCAGACTTCCATACAGTTCAATTTTCTGTCAGTTCTGGTTGTTTTTTTTTTTGGTTTTAAAATTGTTGTTGTCCTTCTTTCGGTGGTGCAGCCAGGCACAATGTTTCTACCTATGCCTCCATCTTGTCTGGAAGTCAAAAGAGAGAATTTTAAAAGCAGCAAGGGTGAAAGAGATAGTTACATGCAAAGGAGCTCCAATGAGGTTAGAAGCTGACTTCCCGAAGGAAACACTACAAGCCAGAAGTGAATGGCAAGAAATATTCCAAGTAATTTAAAACAAAGGCCTCCAACCAAGACTATGCTACCCAATAAGGTTCATTTTAAAAATGAAAGAAGAAATAAGGAGTTTCCCAGACAAAAGAAGGTTAAAAGATTACATCTCCCTAAGCTAGCACTGCAAGGTACACTAAAGGGGCTGCTTTAAGAAGATGAAGAAAAAGAGTGAGGGAGAGAGAGGAATACAGGTAAAAAAGAAGAAAAATGGCAATGAATAAGTACTTATCAATAATAACCTTAACTATAAATGGATTAAATGCTCCAATCAAAAATCATAGGGTAGCATAGTGAAGAAGAAAACATGATCCACACATATGCTGCCTATAAGAGAACCACCTCAGAACAAAAGACCTACAGAGATTGAAAGTGAATATTTGGGAACTTCCGGCCAATGGAGGCATAGGTAGACACACTGTGCCTCCTCTCACAACCAAAATTAAGGACAACAAAGATTTAGAAACAAGAAAATAACCAGAACTGATAGAAAATTGAACTGTATGGAAATCTGACAACTATTCATCCAGACTGGTAAAAGGGGCAGAGTCCTGGCAGGAAAAAGTGGAGGTTGGCAGACCCAGGCTTGCAGACAGCAGTGGCTGGCAGACCCCAGGCACACAGGTGGTGGCTAGTGGACCCCGGGCACAGGGAGGCAACTGTGCAGACCTGGTGAGGCTGGGCAAGGCAGCTGGCTGACCAGGTGGACCCACATTAGTGCGCAGATAATCCAGGTGAAGGGGAAGCAGCAGAAGGGACTGGAATCCGAGAGAGAGCAGAGCAAGGGCCATTGTTCCCTCTTGGACCCCGCCCCCACATACAGCATCACTCCCAGCAACTGGGCTGCCCCACCCTGGGGAACACCTAAGGCTCCACCCCTCACTACATAACAGGTGCCACCAGACCAAGAAAAAAAATAGCTCAAAAGGGAGAACAACAGATCAAAGTCCCAGAGCCAATTCATCTAAGCAATCCAGAGATAACCAACCTATCAGATACACAGTTCAAAGCCCTGGTGATCAGGATGCTCACTGAATTGGTTGATTTTGCTCACAAATTAGATGAACAAATGAAGGCTACAATAAGTGAAATAAAGAAAAACACACAGGGAACCAATAGTGATGAGAGGAAAACTGGAACTCAAATCAATGGAGTGGACCAGAAGGAAGAAAGAAAAAACCAAAGAGAAAACAAGGAAGAAACAAGAATTCAAAAAAATGAGGAGAGGCTTAGGAACCTCCAGGTCATCTTTAAACATCCCAACATCTGAATTATAGGGGTACCAGAAGGGGAAGAGGAAGAGCAACAAGTGGAAAACTTCTTTGAACAAATAATAAAGGAGAACTTCCCCAATCTGGCAAAGGAAATAGACTTCCAGGAAGTCCAGGAAGCTCAGAGTCCCAAAGAAGGTAGACTCAAGGAGGAACACATGAAGGCACATCCTAATTACATTAGCCAAGATTAAAATGAAGGAGAGAATTCTAGAAGCAGCAAGGGATAAGGGCACAGTCATTTACAAAGGAGTTCCCATCAGACTGTCAGTGGATTTCTCAAAAGAGACCTTACAGGCAACAAGGGGCTGGAAAGAAGTATTCCAAGTCATGAAAGGCAAGGACCTACATCCAAGATTGCTCTATCCAGCAAAGCTGTCATTTAGAATGGAATGGAAGATAAAGCACTTCTCAGATAAGGTCAAGTTAAAGGAGTTCATCATCAGCAAGCCCTTATTATATGTAATGATAAAGGGACTTACCTAAGAAAAAGAAGATAAAAAATGTGACAGTAAAAAGATAGCAAACTCACAGATACTAACAACCACACCTAAAACAAAAGCAAACTAAGCAAATTAGAACAGGAACAGAAACACAGAAATGGTGATCACATGGAGGGTTAGCAACAGGGGAGTGGGAGGAGGAGAGAGGGGGAAAAGTTACAGAGAACAAGCACCATGATGGTGGGTAGAAAATAGACAGGGGGAGGACAAGAATAGTATGGGAAATGTAGAAGCTAAAGAAGTTATGACACATGGATGTGAACTAAAGGGGGGAATGTGGGTGGGAGGAGGTGTGCAGGGTGGAGGTGAATGATGGGGGAGAAATGGGACAACTGTAATAGAATAATCAATAAAAATATTTTTAAAAAAGAAAGTGAATATTTGGGAAAAAATGTTCCATGAAAACAGGCAGGGAAAAAAAAAAAAACAGGATAGCAATAGTTATATCAGACAAAATAGATTTCAAAACAAAGGCCATAAAGAGGGACAAAGAAAGACACTTCATAATACTCAAGGGAATAAATAATCTATCAAGAAGACAAAAACATTATAAACATAAATACACCCAACATAGGAGTGTCTAAATACATAAGGTATGTCCAATACATAGGTATGTCCAAGTACATACGTGCCTTAGAGGGTTTAAAGAAGGGGATAGACAGCAATACATTTATACACCAGGGTGTTTTAACAACCAACTGTCAAAAATGAATAGATCTTCCATACAAATTACCAACAAGGACATTGTGGCACTGAAGGACACACTAGATCAAATTACTTTAATCATATAGAGAACTTTTCATCCCTAAGAAGCAAAATACACATTCTTTTCAAATACACATGGAGCATTTTCAAAGATAGACCACAGTATAGGAAAGAAAAGAAGCTTCAATAAATTCAAAACAATTAAAATCATATCAAGCATTTTCTCAGACTACAAGGGGTTGAAAGTAGAAACCAAGCTCATGAAAAATACTAAAAAACCTTCAAACTTATGTAGACTGAACAGCATGCTTTAAATAATGAATGGAATAACAATGACATTAAAGAAGAAATAAAAATGTTTTCAGAAACAAATGAGAATGAACACACAACAGTCCAAAACATGCGGGACTCAGTGTAGGCAGTCTAAAGAGGGAAGTTCATGTTATACAGGCCTACCTAAAAAAGATAGAAACATTTCAAATAAACAACTCAATCCTACATCTACAAGAACTGCAGGAACAACAATGGAGCCCAGAGTCAGCAGAAGAAAAGAAATAGTCAAAATCAGAACAGAATTAAATGGCATAGAGATTAAAAGACCAATAAAAATCATCAATAAAGTAGGAGCTGACTTTTTAACCAGCTCTTTTTCACAAGAAAAAGAAAAAAATTATGCCTTTAACCAGACTCTTCAAAAAAAAAAAAAAAAAAAAAAACAGAAAGGACTAAAATAAATAAAATCAGAAATGCAAGAGGAGAGAATAAATCTGATACCACAGAAATGCAAAGGATTGTAATAAATAATGATGAACGACTATATGCCAAGGAATTTGAAAATCTAGGTAAAATGGACACATTTCTAGAAACTGAATCAAGAAGAATCTGAAAGCCTGAACAGAATGATAACAGCTGGTGAAATTGAAGCAATAACAAAAAACAACAACAACAACAAAAAACTACCACACAAAAGCCCTGGAGTGGATAATTTCACAGCAGAAATTTACAAAGCATTTAAGGAAGAAGTAACCCCTATTCTTTACAGACTATTCCAAAAATTCCAAGAACATGGAAGACTCCCAAACACTTTTTATCAAGCAGCATCATCCTAACCCCCAAATCTGATAAAGGCATGTCAAAAAAAAAAAAAAAAAAAAAACTATACGCCAACATCACTGATGAACAGAGATGCTAAAATCCTCAAAAGAATATTGGCAAACCGCATCCTACAAAACATTAAAAAGATTATACACCATGACCAGTGGGATTCATCTCATGGTTGTAAGGATAGTACAATATTCACAAATCAATAAACATAATACATCACACAAACAAAAGGAAAGACAGAAATCATGATCACAACAATAGATGCAGTTTTTATGGATAGTTGCAGCATTTGATAAGGTACAGCACCCATTTATGATAAAAACACACAGCAAAGTGGGAGCAGAGGGAGCATACTTCAACATAATAAAGGCCACATATGAAAAACCTACAGCCAACCTCATACACAATGGGCAAAAACTAAAAGTGTTCCCACTAAGATCAGGAAAAAGACAAGGATGTCCACTTTCCCCACTTCTATTCAGCATACTGTTGGAAGTTCTAGCCACAGTCATCAGACAAGAGGAAGGAAAAAAAGTCATCCAAATTGGAAAGGAGGAAGTAAAATTCTCATTATATATATATATATATATATAGAGAGAGAGAGAGAGAGAGAGAGAGAGACAGAGAGAGAGAGAGAGAGAGAGAGAGAGAGAGAGAGAGAGAGAGAGAGACCGAGACCAGTTAGGTCCATTTGTCCATTTGATCTGGGACATTGTTCAATGCTGCAATATCTTGGCTGATATTTTGTTTGGAAGATCTATCCATTTTAACATGGGGTGTTAAAATCCCCAATTATAATAATTGTGTTGCTGTCAATGTCTTTCTTGAAGTCCTCCAGGATTTTCCTTATATATTTAGGTTCTCCTATATTGGTGCATGTATATTTACAATGTTTATGTCTTCTTCCCTTGGATATTATGAAGTGATCTTCTGGGTCTCTTTTTATGGCCCTTGTTTTGAAGTGTATTTTGTCTGATATGAGTATCACTACCCTAGCTTTTTTTCCCCTGTCCATTTGTTTGGAATATTTGTTTCCAGTCCTTCACTTTCAGTCTGTGTAGGTCTTTTGTTGGATGTGGGTCTCTTATAGGCAGCATATGTGCAGGTAATGTTTTCTTCTCAATCCAGCTAATCTATATGTTTTGATTAGAGCATTTAATTCATTTACATTTAAGGTTATTACTGATAGGTACTTATTCATTGCCATTTTACTTCCTTCATATCTGTGTTCCCTTCTCGCTCTTTTTCTTCCTTTTCTTAAAGCAGTCCCTTTAGCATCTTTTGCACTGCTGGTTTGGAGGAAATGTATAATTTGAGCCTTCTTTTGTCTGGGAAACTCATCTTGCCTTCCATTTTAATTGAGAACCTTGCTGGATAGAGTACTCTTGGTTGCAGGTCTTTGTTTTTCATTACTTGGACTATTTCTTGCCAATCCCTTTTGGCTTGGAGCATGTCCAATGAGAAGTCAGCTGTTAGACTTATTGCAGCTCCCTTGTATGTTATTTCCTGTTTCTCTCTTGCTGCCTCTAAGATACTCTTTGTCTTGGGACTTTGCTATTTTAATTATGATATGTCTTGACGTGGGCCTCTTTGGGTTCCTCTTGATTGGGACTCTCTGTGTTTCCTGGATTTGTGTGACTTTTTATCTCATCAAATTAAGAAAGTTTTCCATCATTACTTCTTCAAACAAGTTTTCCATCACTTGTGCTTCTTCTTCTCCTTCTGGTGTCCCTAGTGTATGGATGTTATGTTTCATGTTGTCCTTCAGTTCCCTTACCACCTCTTTATTCTTTCTGAGTCTTTTTTTTTTCTTGCTCTTTCTGGGTGGTTTTTTTCTACCTTGTTCTCAGCTTGCTGATCTGATCCTCTGTTTCATCTAGCTTGTTTTTGATTCCTTCTACTGTGTTCTTCAGTTCAGAAATTGTATTCTTCATTTCCTCGTGGCCCTTGTTGATAGTTTCTATTTCCTTTTTCATGTTGATATAGTTTGCAGTGAGTTCATTGTAGTTTCCCTGTAGAGTTGGGTAATTCTCTGTGAGCTCATTATAACTATGACTTTCAATTCTATATCGAATAGTTGAGTTACCAACTATCGGAAAGAAGATAAGACTCTAAATTTCGTTTAGCATTCTTTCTGAGACTTCCTCCTTTCCTTTCATTGTGGATTGATTCTTTGTCTTCCCATTGTTTGTGAGACTCTTGTTAGCTGCTACTTCTTAAACTGATCTGTTCTGACTCCCTGATTTTGTGGTGTTAACTTCTATGGTAGGAGACCTGTGAGATTCAGTGGTGCAGTCTCCTCAATCTCCTGAACTTGCTGTTCTTGGGCTGTTGTTTATGTTGGCTCCCTGTATGTCTTTGTGTGTTTTTTTTTTTTATTGTTGTTGGGTCTTTCTTTGGTGTGTCCTTCCCTATGGCTAATTAACTGAGGGGACCATGTTCACCACGTCTTTTATGCTGTTTGCAGGTGTACACAGGCTCTGTCAAAGCTGGTTCTTCTCTCTGTCCAAGGTTACGAGGCTTCTCTCTCACTATCATTAAGTTGTTTGTTATGGATAATTTCTCCACCATTTAGTTGTAATTCCAGATTGGTCTGGGTGGAGGTTAGTGTGGCTTCTGCTCATTCCTTTGCTATCTTCCTTTATTATCTTTTGGTGGTTCTTTTGTTGGTGCATTCTCTCTTCCAGTAGTATATTGAAGTTCACAGCTCTCACCTACTCTTTTGTGTGATCAGTTGGAGGGGGAAGGCAAAATGGATTAATAAAGCAAGAGTCTATTCCATGGGATTTAAACTACCAACCCATAGAGATGAGATAGGAGATCCTTTGGATATGTATAGTGTTAACCATGATATTTCACCCAACTAGCCACTTTTTAGAAAGGGTAGAAAGAAGATAAGACTCTTATTAGGGGGCAAAGGATTGTGAGTTGGATCTAGAAAGCAGTGAGCTTATGGGAGGTCAGATTATGAGGTAAAGTGAGAGTAGAGAACATAAAATAGGTGTAGTGTGTGAGAGAATAGAATTAACCACAACAGTAGTAAAGTTCAGGAAACTGTGAAGTGGGCTAAGATCTTGGAGGAATGCTGTGTAGTATTTACAATTGTGTGGAACAGCTAATTTTACAATAATAATGGAGCAACAATCATATGACAGAATCTATGTGATCTGGATAACCAGAATAGGAAGTATAGGACCTAGAGTAGTGTGTTAATGGGACACAGATGAAGTGAAAGACAGTAAATTAACAATACACTATGAAAGAGAGAACAAGGGAAACCAGTCAAACAATGCAATTTAACCAGCCAAGTGAAGAAAGACTAAACAGAAAGAAGAGAAATACACAAATACTGATAAAATAAAAGATGCAAGAATAATGAAAAAATAATAAGACAAATATGCAATAATTTACAAGTTCTCTGTAGTAGCAAAGTGAAATTTGCTACTCACTGAAATTTGTCTCACTGTCTCAGCTTTTGGGCCCCCTCTTTGGGTTCAAATCTGGTCCTTTCACAGCTCCAGGTCTTATTGTCTCCCATGGGAAAATAGGCTGAGTGGGGTTGAGCTTCACTTTTCTCCCTTCCTATGGTTTTGCAAGGATGGAGCCAGGTCTGGGCTGCAATCTTCAGAGTTGTCCAGCCTCCAGCCCAGTTCCTCTGCCTGTCTGTGTCTAGCCTGCACCTTCAATCCACCAGTTGTGCTGTCCTTGAGGGGCACTGATTAGTGGCAACTCACACACCACCTTCTCACTCTTTTGGCCTGAGTGCTAGGCACTCTCAAGTCTCTTCAGGGTAGTTCAGCTCCCTCACTGAGTTAAGTCTTTTTGGGGACTGCTAACTCCCTGATCCCTACTGCTGGGAACTGCCCTGCCGGGTTTCAGAAGCTGTAACCCCCATGGATAATGCTGAGCAAAAGACCTTGGGACCATAAGCCACTAAGGAGACAAAGCTTATCTTCTTGGCCGAAGCACTGCCTCTGCCCCCCTTTATTTCACCCTGCTTGGCCCTGAGAGGATGACTGCTTAGCCAATGACAGGTAAGATTCCTTAAAGGAGGGATGACCTAAGACAGGTACAGTCACAACGGGGCCCTCAGGGAAGGATTTGGAGGGCTACAGAAAAAGGGGATAATGGACCCTCACTCCTCAGCTTTGATAGCCTGAGTCCTCATTCTGTCTGTAAGAAGTCTTCTAATCTCTTGGCTGCCTTACTTCTCCTGCCTGACTTAAGCCTGAAACAATGCTGGAGGGCAGTACAGCCCTGGGCAGGAATAAACAGTTCCCAAAGGTGATCAGGCCTAAGAAAGAATGCGTAAAATCCTGTGAAAACTGCTTTGCTAAGAATTCCCTCAATTTTCTGATAAGGGTCCAAACATAAAATGAGTTCATTTCCCAAAGTTTTATGGCCCTTTAGCTAACTGATCGACTCCAAATAAGCCCTCATAGCTCTTTGTATGTTATCTACTGTTTGATCATTAATGCATGACAATGATTGATGAGCTTTACCTGTATTCCTATGCAAGTTGACTCCAATAAAAGCCCACTGAGGAACAGGCTCAAGGCCCTTCTCCTTTGAGATATTGGCCACTTTTCCTCCCTAAGCAGATCATGTCTTGTTAGACTTATTCTCATCCGCAATGGCCAGGAGGCTCTGCTGGACAAAGCTCCCCCTGCTTTCTCCTCTTACTGCTTTCCTCTGCAAGGGGCACATCATCCTCTTAACAAGCCAGCTCGGCCAAATTGGGGGAGGGGCATGGCCACAGCCACTGGGGTGGGGCAGGGCGAGCGCATGTGGCAGCTGCAATGTTGGGGGGCAGAGCTGCAATCTCCACAGCTGAGGCAAGGGGACAAAGGTGTGGCTGCAGTTGTGGTAGCAGGCATGGGGGCATGGCCAAGGTGTGGCTGTGGCAGCTGCAGGGACACGGCTGCAGCAGCAGGTTGGCCTCTGCAGGATAGTTCCCTAAACAGCCACAGACAGTCCTTTTTTGAACAAAATCCTGTCAAAGCCTGCCACTCCTAATAAGCACCCATCCTCTCACACAGCCCAATTTTCCAACCAGACAGAAGACCATCCAGGTCCAGGTCCATCACAGCCCAACTCTTCTCTCTTCTCCAGGTGTCACTCAGCTCCCCAATTTCTCTGGTAATGACCCAACCAGTGTCCACAGTTTCAGTGTGTGAACACTGCTCCTGTGCATCTCCCAATTCATCTTTATTCCCCCCCAGAGACTTCAAGCATCCAGGTCAATCCTTTTTTAAAAAAATATATATTTTATTGATTATGCTATTATGGTTGTCCCATTTCTCCCCCATCAGTCCCCTCTACCCTGCACACCCCTTCCCACCCACATTCCCCACCATTAGTTCATGTCCATGTGTCATTAGTTCTTTAGCTTCTACTTTTCCACACTATTCTTGCGCTCCCCCTGTCTATTTTCTACCCACTATCTATGCTACTTGTTCTCTGTACCTTTTCCCCCTCTCTCTTCCTCTCACTCCCCTGTTGCTAACCCTCCATGTGATCTCCATTTCTGTGGTTCTGTTCCTGTTCTAGCTGTTTGCTTAGTTTGCTTTTGTTTTAGGTGTGGTTGTTAATATCTGTGAGTTTGCTGTCTTTTTACTGTCACATTTTTTATCTTCTTTTTCTTAGATAAGTCCCTTTAACATTTCATATAACAAAGGCTTGGTGATGATGACCTCCTTTAACTTGACCTTATCTGAGAAGCACTTTATCTTCCCTTCCAATCTAAATGACAGCTTTAATGGATAGAGCAATCTTGGATGTAGGAGCTTGACTTTCATGACTTGGAATACTTCTTTCCAGCTCCTTCTTGCCTGTAAGGTCTCTTTTGAGAAATCCGCTGACAGTCTGATGGGAACTCCTTTGTAAATGACTGTGCCCTTATCCCTTGCTGCTTCTAGAATTCTCTCCTTCATTTTAATCTTGGCTAATATAATTATGATGTGCCTTTGTGTGTTCCTCCTTGGGTCCAACTTCTTTGGGACTCTGAGCTTCCTGGACTTCCTGGAAGTCTATTTCCTTTGCCAGATTGGGGAAGTTCTCCTTTATTATTTGTTCAAAGAAGTTTTCCACTTGTTGCTCTTCCTCTTCCCCTTCTGGTACCCCTATAATTCAGATGTTGGGATGTTTAAAGATGACCTGGAGGTTCCTAAGCCTCTCCTCATTTTTTTGAATTCTTGTTTCTTCCTTGTTTTCTCTTTGGTTTTTTCTTTCTTCCTTCTGGTCCACTCCATTGATTTGAGTTCCAGTTTTCCTCTCATCACTATTGGTTCCCTGTGTGTTTTTCTTTATTTCACTTATTGTAGCCTTCATTTGTTCATCTAATTTGTGAGCAAAATCAACCAATTCAGTGAGCATCCTGATCACCAGGGCTTTGAACTGTGCATCTGATAGGTTAGTTATCTCTGGATTGCTTAGATGAATTGGCTCTGGGGCTTTGATCTGTTGTTCTCCCTTTTGAGCTATTTTTTTTCTTGGTCTGGTGGCACCTGTTATGTAGTGAGGGGTGGAGCCTTAGGTGTTCCCCAGGGTGGGGCAGCCCAGTTGCTGGGTAGTGATGCTGTATGTGGGGGCGGGGTCCAAGAGGGAACAATAGTGCTTGCTCCACACTCTCTTGGATTCCAGTCCCTTCCACCACTTTCCACAAGCAAATTAGGCCCTTTTGGTGCTGATTTTCATGTGGTTGGGCTTGTGTACATCCCAGGACCGTGTAGGCCTCTCCAACAAACTCTGCTGTGAGACTGGGAGTCTCTCTGGGCACCTCAACCTCCACAAATGTTTTCAATTGCTGCTTTTAGGCCTCACTTCCTGGCATAGGGGCCCTGGGTTGCAAAGTCTGTCTTGCTGCCCATTTTCACTAGGTTTACTGTGTGCAAATGTGTGACCTAGGTCAGCTGCCTTGAGCACCTCACTGGGTCTGCTTGTTGCCTCTCTGCATCTGGTAACTGCCTGTGCACCTGGGATTTGCCAACCGCCACCTGCGCAGCTGGGACCAGTAGCCACTGCTTTTTCCTGCTGCGATCCCTCTCCACTGGCTGCCAACTCCATCCCTCTTACTGGTCTGGGTGAATGGTTGTCAGACTTCCAAACAATTCAATTTTCTATCTGTTCCGGTTGTTTTTTTTGGTTCTAAATTTTTGTTGTCCTTAATTTTGGTTGTGAGAGGAGGCACAGTGTGTCCACCTATGCCCCCATCTTGGCCAGAAGTCCAGGTCAATCCTTGTGCCACTCTATCCTCCCTGTTTGGCAGGGGAGGGAACTGTTGATTTGTCTCTCTTCCAAAGACCCTACAGCTGACACCGGGAGGCACCAGCTGCCCTGGTCCCAGGGACCTCACCATCCCAAAGCAATCTCCTTACTATCTGTTTTTCAATGTCCTCTACAATTTTGGTCTCTAACCTTCATATATGCTGGGATACCTTTGGCTGTTCACTAGGTTCCTCAGAAGATCAGCTAGGTGTTCCACTTGTACACAGGGGGAAGTGGACTCTGCTCCCACCTACCTCACTGCCATCTCCTCCTCAATTTTTTATTAGCCTATCACAACAAAATTTTCAATGAAGCTTTTAAATTTTTTTCTAGAATGTCTAATTAATATTACTTAAAAAGTGGATTTATATACCTTCTGACTTACAGTATTAGTCAGAGGAATGTTCCCCAGTAAGACACAGTATTTATTTCCACAATACAATCAGATAAATGAAAGGTAATCACTTCACATTAAGCCTGCTCAAAATGTGCCAATTTGCCGACAAGCTTTTACCTTAATTCCATCAACTCTTACATTCTCAACTACAGGCTCCTTTAGGAGTTTATCCACAGGTTTGTGTTTTATAGTACTGAGTAGAAGTGTTACTGGCCATGCCTAATATCCATTTCCATAAACATTCAGGTAAAGCTGACATAACTTCTTTACATAAAACCTGTTTAAACATTCTAATTTTTATAATCTTATCTCACATGTCTATATCCTTTTACTGTAATCATAGCCTGAGTCAGTACTTCACCAATGGGCTTTCATACCATAGTTCACAGAATTCTCATATCAAGGAGTCCTGGAACTTTCTTTCTATCCCCTATTTTACCCACTCTTATGTAAAAAGGATTTGGATCCCCAGCAAAGGGTCAAGTCATGGAACCCTGTTATCAATCTTTAACTTCATTTCACTGGCCTGACTACTACCTCAAGCGATTGCTGATCAGCCTTCTCATTATAATCTCTGCCTTCCAGCTTTTTAAATTTTTCCATACTTGGGTGAATACAGTAGACATGTGTGGGGTCCTTTAACATTAAGGGACAAATGGTGGGTCACTTTTGGACCATCCAGCCTTTGGTAGTGTTGTATTAAAACCTTTGTTGTTTTGAGTGCATCAATGTCTATTTTATTTATACCAATCTTCTTATAGCCATCTCATAATTTCCATCTTGCTGGGACAAGTCTTGTGACTTTCTCTTTCTTTTACCCTTATCAATATTTTTAAAGGGGTATCTCTTTTTGATTTGGAAGCCCTTGCTTTTAAGGGCACATTAAAAGATCTAGTGTAATTGGAACATTCTTCATAACTGCTATTGTAAGTTGGGTTATAATTCCTTGGGTGCTGGCAGTAGTTTGGTAGGACCCTAGCCATACCATTAATGGTGTTTAGCCCATATTTCTGTTTGGCTGTATCGTGGAATTTTGGCCTGACAGTTAACAAGCCAAGTTCTTAGGTTATTACATTTTTAGGTTGTCTTTTGGCAGTATTTGGCCTTTTTTTAAAAAAAGATTTTATTTATTTCCAGACAAAGGAGAAGGGAAGGAGAAAGAGAGAGAGAAGCATCAGTGTGTGGTTGCCTCTCACACACACCCTACCAGGGACCCAGACTGCTACCCAAGCATGTGCCCCGACTGGAAACTGAACCAGTGACCATTTGGTTTGCAGTCTGGTGCTCAATCCACTGAACCACACAATCCAGGGCTATTTGGTCATCTTTTCTTTCCTTTTGCTTCTTAAGTCCAAGACAATTATACTTGCAATGTCCCAATTTTTTTTTTACAATATCTGCAAATATCTAAAGGAAAATAACAAGTTGGCTGAGTGGACTTTGATTTTTGTTCTAATTTCTGTCCTCCCAGCTTGTTAAGGGAATCATAATGACTAGCAATAAAACCACTCTCTAAAAAAATTTCTTTCTTTTCAATTTACAGGTTTTTCCAATTCAAAGGATCCACCATCTGGCCTGGATGAGTAAAATCTTAATAGCAATGCAAATCGATAGGAGCTATGCAACATAAGAGGGATTCCCAAAGGAAAGTGCAAAAAGATCCAACCCTTACAAGATAAAGATCACTTCCAGAGTTAGAAACAGCTTTCCAAAATATAGGAAATCACATGTCTCTTCCTCCTTTGAAATGATGTGTTTGGATTCCCTAAACTCAGATCTATAGTCTACTAGGCTGCCCAGCAGGTATATAGCAGAAAACAAGAATGAGGGACTCCATTGCTGTTTTGGATTCCCTCATTCTTGCGGGCATAATGGAATCCAAAACATTCCATACTCCATTTCTCTGTTTTTACAATCTGGCAGAGGAAAGGGATACATAGAAAACTCCCTTGAGAGCTTGGCACAGCCAGAGCATAAGTACACCCCAGCAAGTGAACCCTCCAAGTCATGAAGAACAAAAAGAAAATATTCTCACTGGTGATAAGGCCAAGGCCTCAGGACATATAATAAGATGAAAGGAGAGATTTCTGGGCAAGATGGAGGCATAGGTAGACACACTGTGCCCTGTCACACAACCAAAAGAAGGACAACAACAAATTTAAAAACAAAAAACAACTGGAACTGACAGAAAAATCTAATTGTATGGAAGTCTCACAACCAAGGAGTTAAAGAAGAAACATTCATCCAGACCAATAGGAGGGTGGAGTTGGGGACCCAGGCAGAGAAGACTCGTGCCAAGGCAGTGGCTGCTGGACCAAGAGGTCCCGCATTCACATGCAGATAGACCAGGAGGAACAACCAGGGAGCGAGACAGACCACACAATGCAGGGTTCCAGCATAGGGGAAAAAGCCTCAAAACCTCTGACTGAAAACTCCTGTGGGGGTTGAGTTACCAGCAGGTAAACTCTCAGCCTCACAGGAGAGTTCATTGGAGAGACCCACAGGATGCTAGAATGTACACAAACCCACACACCCAGGAATCAGCACTAGAAGGGCCCAATTTGATTGTGGGTAACCAGGGAACTGACTGAAAACTGTCAAAGAGTGGAACAAGTGGCACTGTTCCCTCACTCGCCCCTCCCCCACATACAGCATCACAACACAGCCATATGGGTTGCCCCGCCCTGGTGAATACCTAAGGCTCCACCCCTTACTAGGTAACAGGCATGCTGAGACAAAAAAAAATGACCCAAATGAAAGAACAGTTCAAAGCTCCAGAAAAAATACAACTAAGCCATGAAGAGATAGCCAACCTATCAGATGCACAGTTCCAAACACTGGTAATCAGGATGCTCCAGGAACTCACTGGGTACTTTAACAGCATAAAAAAGACCCAGGCAACAATGAAGGTTGCATTATGTGAAATAAAGAAAAATCTACATATAAGGAAACAACAGTGATGGAAAGAAAACCAGGACTCAAATCAATGGCTTGGAGCAGAAAGAAGAAAGAAACATTCGACCAGAACAGAATGAAGAAGCAAGAATTCAAAAAACTGAGGAGTGGCTTAGGAACCTCCCAACTTTAAACATCCCAACATTCAAATCACAGGGGTGCCAGAAGGAGAAGAGGAAGACCAAGAAATTGAAAACTTATTTGAAAATATAATGAAGGAGAACCTCCCCAATCTGGTAAAGGAAATAGATTTCCAGGAAGTCCAGGAAGCTCAGAGTCCCAAGGAATTTGGATGCAAGGAGGAACAGACCAAGGCACATCATAATTACATTAGTCATGATTAAAGATAAGGAGAGAATCTTAAAATCAGCAAGAGAAAAGGAGAGAGTTACCTACAAAGAAGTTCCCATTAGACTATCAGCTGACTTCTCAAAAGAAACCTTGCAGGCATGAAGGCCTGGAAAGAAGTATTCCAACTCAAAGAGGCAAGGACATACATCCAAGATTACTCTATCCAGCAAAGCTATCATTTAGAATGGATGGGCAGATAAAGTGCTTCTCATATAAGGTCAAGTTAAAGGAGTTCAAATTAAAGGAGCCCTTATTATATGAAATGTTAAAGGGACTTATCTAAGATAAAGAAGATCAAAAATATGAACAGTAAAATGACAACAGAATCACAGCTGTTAACAACTGCACCTAAAAAAAACAAAAAACAAAAAACAAACCAAGCAAACAACTAGATCAGGAAGAGAATCACAGAAATGGAGATCACATGGAGGGTTATCAGTGGGCGAGTGGGAAGGGGAGGAGGGGAAGGTACAGAGAATAAGAAGCGTAAATGGTAGGTGGAAGATAGACAGGGGGAGGTTAAGAACAGTATAGGAAATGTAGAAGCCAAATAACTTATATATATGACCCATGGACATGAACTAAAGGGGGGGAATGCAGGTAGGAGGGGGTATGCAGGGTGGAGGGGAATAAAGGAGGGGGGAACAGGACAACTGTAATAACATAATCAATAAAATGTATTTTTTTAAAAAGATTCTTTCTTTTTTTTAAAAAAATTTGTCATTTTAATTGTTATTTGCCTTGGTGCAGGCCTTCTTGGCTTCCTCTTGATTAGGACCCTCTGTGGTCCCTGAACTTGTGTCGCTTTTTCTCTCTCCAGGTTAGGGTAGTTTTCTGTCATTTTTTTCAAACAGGTTTTCTATTTTCTGCTCCTTTTCTTCTTTTTGTGGTATTTGTATGATTCAAATGCTTTTGTGTTTCCTGTTTTCATGAAATTCCCTTATGCTATCCTCATACTTTTTGAGTCTTTTTTCATGCTGCTGCTCTACCTGGGTATTTCTTTCTTTCTTGTTTTCCAGTTCACTTATGGAGTCCTGTGCTTCATTCAGCCTGCTTGTGATTGCTTGTAGTGTATTTTTCAATTTCAGGAATTGTACTTTTCATTTCTCCCTGGTTATTGTTCATAGTTTCTATTTTCTTTTTATGCTGTTTTAGTTTCTACTCAGTTGTAGTTCTTGGTAGTTCCTTGAGCATCTTTATAACCATTCTTTTGAATTGTATGTCTGATAGTTTGCTTGCATCCACTTCATTTAGCTATTTTACTGGGTATTTTTCCATTGCTTTTGATTACAGGGTTTTCTCTCTCTCCACACTTTATGTGACTTTTTGTTTCTTTCTGTGTTTCTGGATTCTCTTCTTTTCCAGCTGTCTTTGTGGGGGGAACTCTGTGTTAGGGTTCTGTGAGACTGTTGTATGGTCTCATTTATCTCCTTGTCTGGATGCTCTAGGGTTGCACTTTCTTCCATTTGTGTCAATTTTCTTCTTTACTTGGGCTTTACTCACTGGTTGCTTCTTTGTTTAGGGGGTTTTCCCTTTCATTGGGCTTACTGGTAGCTACAATCCCACCTTGTCTTGTATAGTACTGATAGTCCCCAGCTGGTTTTGCAGATATTCCTACTTCTTGTAGGCAGAGGGGGTCTAGGCTCCACTTTTCATTTCTTGGGTTCAGCAGGGATGGCAGCTCCATCTAGGCTACAATAATAACAGGTATACAGTTTCCAACCTATGCCCTAAGAACACTTTGCTGCCTTCACTCTCCAGTCTGCTCAGTTGTACCTGGCTATTGCTGATAAGCCACCTTGCTTTCCTCCCCTTTTATCAGTCCCTGAGGTGCACTGAGTGAGAGCAAATCATGCCCATGCTCCTCCCTCTTTGCTGGTCTGGCCACTGAGTGTGGAGGTCCCAGCACTGTGTGCCTCAGTTCACCTTTTAAAAAAGTTTCTCTGGGCACTGCTGCTGCTCAGAGCCCTTACTGCCCACCTTATTCAATCCATGAGGTGCCCTCAGTGGGAGGAAATTATGTCCACACTCCTTCCTCTTTTTTGGCCAGGCTACTATGCTCACGAGGTCCCAGCACAGTGTGCCTCAGTTCCCTTTTGAGAAAAGTCTTTTTGGGCACCACTGCTACTCTGAGCCCCTGCCCAGCTTTCCACATACTCCAACACTTTGGGGAGTCCAGAGTGTATCTGGGTCATAGCTAGTCACAGCCTATCTCTTCTCCTAGCTCTAGGTGCCACCAAGATCCCCCAAATTCTCTGGCACTGTCCAGCCAGAAATTGTCACACCAGCTTGGGTGCACTGCTGGCTGTGTGCACTTGCTGCCTTCTCCCCCACCCCAGCGACTTTATGTGTTTAATTCTCTCCTGGTGCAGGTCTGGGATTTCCCTGCCCTGGGAGGGGAGGGAGTCTAGGCTTACCTGGCTCTGCTCCAAATTCCCCAAAGCAGCTAGTTTCTTGTGCCAGACTCGGACATCTACCCTGTCAGTTTATAACACCATCTTATTGGCTGTTTTGAAGCATCCTCTGCACACTTTGGCTTGCAACTTTCATATCAGCTAAGAGTCTGTTGTCTATTTACTTTGTTTTTTGGAAGATCAGCTAAGTGTCCCAGTTGGGTGCATGAGCAAATGGGCTCAGCTCCCACCTACTTGGCTGCCACCTTCCAAACTCCTTTACAATGTTTTGAACTCTGCATCTGATAGATTGCTTATCTCCATTTTGTTTAGCTCTTTTTCTGGAGTTTTGATCTTTTTTTTTTTTTTTTTTTCATTTGGGCCATGTTTCTTTATCTCCTTGTTTTGGCAGTCTCCCTGTGTTTGTTTCTATGTATTAGGTAGGGCAATTTTGACTCCATTTCTTTGTAGTGTGGCCTAATATAGTAGGTGTCCTATAGAATCCTGTGGCATAGTCTCCCCATCACCCAAACTGGGTACCTGAAGTGCACCCTTCATGTGGGCTGAGTATATCCTCCTATTGCAGTTGAGTCTTGGTTGCTGTTGGCAGATCAACAGGAGAGATTCACCCAGGGCAGTCTGCTGTAGGGACAGGTTGTGACCATTGACAACCAACCTGTCTGTAGAAGATTAGCTGTGCAGTGGCAGGGTGTTGATTCTCCAGTGTGGTCTGCAGCTGTACACTGGGTGCACTGGCCCTGGGGTTTTCCTGGTGGTGCAAACCAAGGTCAACCCCCCCTTGTGTTTTGTCCAGGACACCCTGCCTGGGCTATAAAGCAATCTGAGATGGCTGCTACTTGCGTTTTGTTGCAGATTCCTAAGTGAAACCAACTGTGAATCTAATCTGGCTGCTGCTTGGTTTCACTGAAACCAGCAATTGCTTTTTTGATAGGATTTAGGAGCCAAGATCAGCCATTCTTATGGAAAAGCAGCTTGGGTGGGTCCATAAGTTGGGTGGGGCTCTCAGGTTCTCCAAGGTGGGTCAAGCAAGTTAGCCAGTTTGAGAAGATCTCAGATATGACACCAGCTTACCAGGTCTGTTGGGGGAGGGGGGAGGGTAGCAAAAGGACAAAGGCCTCTGCTTGCCTTGATGGCAGACCTTTCAGTTTCTCCCTGTATATATCACTGGTGCCTTTCAAGCTGCTACCCCAAGTGCTGGAGCTCAGAGGGAGTGAGTCTGAATAGCTGAGCCTGAGTGTGGGTTCTTTAAGATGAACTGCTTGGGGCTCCAGCAGTTTCTTCAGGCAAATCAATCTGTGCTGGTTTTTGCTGTCAGAAGTTTTGGGGGCTTATTTTCCTGACATTGGATCCTGGGCTGGGGGGCCTGGTATAGGTCTGGGACTCCTCACTCCGGAATTTTTATCCACATGGGTCTAGTACTAGTCTGTTCCAAGTCTGCACCCTTCCTACCAGTGTGGATGGATGTGATTTCTTCAATTCTGTAGTTGTCAGATTTCCATTCAGCTCAATTTCTGGTGTTTCTGATTGATTTCCTATTTTTTAGTTGTAATTTTGCTGTGGCTGTGTGAAGAGGCAAGCCCTGTCTGCCTACACCACCATTTTGCCTGGAAGTGTAGTATACTTCTTTATCTGTTATTATAGACTTTGTTTTAAAGTCTATCTGTCAGATACAAACATTTTTATCTCAGCTTTTTTCCTTTTTATTAGCATAAAACAATGTTTTCCTTTTTTTACTTTTAGTCTCTATGTATTTTTGTTCTGTGGTGTGTCTTGTAGACAGCATATATTTGGGTATTATATTTTTATCCATTGAGCTACCATAAAACTTTTGATTGGAGCATTAAATCCATGTATATTTAAGGTGATTATAGATGGGTACATATTTATTGTCATTTTATCTCTTAATTATGTTCTTCTGTTTTTTTTTTCTTCTTCTAAAAGCAAGGCTTTTAACACTTCTTTTAATACTGGTTTGGTTGTAACAAACTCTATTAGCATTGTGTGTGTGTGTGTGAGAAGTTCTTTATTTCTCCTTAAATTTTATTTTGTTTTATCTTTTTTAAAAGACTTTTATTTTTTCACATTTTTTATTGTTGTTCCAGTACAGTTGTCTCCATTCCCCCCCTCACTCCACCTCACCCCAGCCATCCCCACTTCCCACCCTTAATCCTACCCCTCTGCTTTTGTCCATGTGTCCTTTATACATGATCCTGAAAACTCTTCCTCCTTTTCCCCCAATTATCCCCTCTGACCTCCTCTCTGGTTATTGTCAGTTTGATTTTAATTTCAATGTTTCTGGTTATATTTTGCTTGCTTTGTTGTTTTGTTAATTAGGTTCCACTTATAGGTGAGATCATATGGTATTTGTCCCTCACTGCCTGGCTTATTTCATTTAGCACAATGCTCTCCAGTTCCATCCACACTGTCTCCAAGGGTTGGAGCTCATTCTTTCTTTCCTCTGAGTAGTATTCAATTGTGTAAGTATACAATGTTTTTTTGATCCACTCATTTACCGATGGGCACTTAGGTTGCTTTCAACACTTGGCTATTGTAAATTGTGCTGCTATGAACACTGGGGTGCATAGGTTCTTTTGGATTGGTGTTTCAGGGTTCTTAGGATATAATCCTAGCAGTGGAATTGCCGGGTCAAAGGCAGTTCCATTTTTAGTTTTCTGAGGAAATTCCATACTGTTTTTCACAGTGGCTGCACTAGTCTACATTTGCAGCAACAGTGCACTAGGGTTCCCTTTTCTCTCCTTCAATTTTAAATGATAGCCTTAGCTGGGAAAAGACGTCTTTATGTTGGTCCTTGCATTTCATCATTTTTTAAACTTTTTTTTATTGCTAAATAACATTTATTCCACAGGGATCAGAGGTTTATAGTATTTCTTAATCCAAATTTAATAGGTCAAATATTTCCTAGGTCTTAACAAAGTTATCTTCTGGTTAAAGTATCTAGTCAACATAATTAAAGCATTAAACTTCTTCTACTTTTCAGACCTTAACCAGTCCCAAGACCACATGTTGAATGCTCTTCTTTCACTACTGGATCCTTCTGTGGGTCTTCTTTAACCAGGACAATGGTCTAAAAGTAAAGTTGAAAAGTGTTGGAAAGGGGAAAATTATCTGGACGGTCAACTTGTTTTTACTTAATTGCTGGTCAAATGAAGAAAAGCTTTAACCCCCAAGGACCAAATACTGTGGTTTCCAAGATCAAAGTGATCTCTACAGCTTCACCTGGCTCATCATCCAACTTCCCATCTTGCTCTAGACTGTGTCACAGGGAGCACCTCTCTGCTTCCATCTCTGAGGTTGGGTTATCCTGAACGTGTCTGCACCACTGCAAAGGGCTCAGGGATTTCTCTGATGAGGAGAATGTCTTTGAAGAGCCAATGTACAACCAGGTGTAGTCGTCCCTCCACAGAGCCAGGCTCTCCAGGTCTAGCGGCTCCACCTCATCCAGCTGCAAGGGGGTGGCGAGTGCACTTCAGATTTCCCCCTGGAGGCATTCCAGTGTCCCCCAGGTCTGGCTCACTGCTGCCTGTGCCAAAGAAGCCAGAGGCCAGCTTGAAGTAGACAAAAGGCACCTTGGGGGGCTGTGGCAGGTTGCAGAGAAGGGAGGGCATCAGGCTGGGCAGAGAGTAGGTCCCTGGGAATGTGGGACTGGTGCCAGTGCTGCCACTACCTCTGCCTCCGGTGCCCAGTGCCAGCTCTTATGATAGCTCCCTTGTATGTAACTAACTGCTTTTCTTTTGTTAACTTAAAAGTCTAAGTCTTTAACCTTTGGTATTTTAATTATGATGTGTCTTGGTGTAGGCTTCTTTGGTTTCATCTTGTTTGGGACTCTCTGCACTTCCTGGACTTTTATGTATATTTTCTTTGCCAGCTTAGGGGAATTTTCAGTCATTATTTCTTTAAATAGGTGTTCAATTCCTTGCTCTCTCTTTTCTCCTTCTGTTATCTCTATGATGTAAATGTTGGTATGTTTCATGTTGTTTCTAATGTGTCTTAAACTATCTTTAAAAATTTTGTTGTTGTTGTTCCAACTGGGTGTTTTCTGCTACCTTGTCTTACAAATTGCTGGTTCAATTATTTGTTTCATCATCTGCTGTTGATTTCACCAAACAAGTTATTCATTTCAGTTATTGTATTCTGGAGTGGTTTTTTTTTTTTATTGTAAGTTCTCACATATTTGATATAGTCTTCCTCTAAGTTTATTAAGCATTTTTATAACCACTGTTCTAAACTTTGTATCTGGTAGATTACTTGCCTTCATTTTGTTTAGTTCTTTCTGGAGTTTTTTCTCTTCTTTTATTTGAAACATTTTTTTTGTCTCTTTAGTTTTTGTTTTTCCCTGTTTTTGTCTTTATATATTGAATAGATCTGCTATTTGTCTCAGTCTTGGCAGGATGGCCTTCTGTAGTGAGTGTTCTTTGGGACCCAGTGGCACAGGTTCCCATGCCACCTCAGTTGAGTGCTTCAGGTATGTCCCTTGTGTGAGCTGTATGTGCCCTTCTGTTGTAATTGAGCCTTGACTGTTGTTGACACATAATTTGGTACGATTGACCCTCAGGCTGACTGGTTTTGAAGAATGGCTGTGATTATAGTCAATAAACTGTAATGAGGTGGTTTACCCCACAAAGTGGGATTTGCTTTAGTGAGGCTTTGGTGTCTTCTGAGTTTACCTTTTGGGTTTGACATTTGTGGTTTTAATAGTGTGGTGCTCTGGTGTGGTCTGAAACAGCCACAATGTGTGTAGGTTCTGGGCCTCTTGGGAGTGTTTCTGGTGTAGGCCAAGGTTAGCTGCTTCTTGTTCCTGGCCTGAGGTCATCTGGTAGGAGCAACAAACTGGTCTGTGGTTATTAGTTGCCTGTGCTGGATTTGGAGGCACTGGGGAAAGGTATGCCAAAAACTGAGGCAGGTTTCCACTAGTGCTGGAGGCCAGTTAGCAAGAGCTATGGGGCATGCAAAGTCCACCCACTGTTTGTTTGGGTTTTGTGAACATTTCAGATACTTTAGAAAAGTCCACTGCATGGGCTTAGACTATCTGCTAGTGAATAACAGCTGCTGAAAAAACGTCCTACCTTTGAACCAGTGTGGTGAAGCTGGTTCTCAGGGAATTACCAAGGTGGAGCGAATTTGATGGAGACTTAGTTTTGGTACTCTCCTGTGCCTGCAAACTAGGTAAGGGAGGGTTTAGCAAAGGCACCATGGCCTTTGTTAGTACTTCTATTTGGGAGAAAGCCAACCTGTCCAGTTCTCTCCCTGAAGCCAGACAGGTTAGTTCCTCCCCATATGTCCCTGGCAATTTTTGGGCTGCTGCTGCAGCACTGGAGCTCAGAATAAGCAAGTCCAGGTAGTCCATGTATTGATTCTTTAAGTGAAATGTGTGGGATTCAGTCATCCCTCTGTCTCACTCAGCCACAATTTCTCTTGATTTCCACAGCCAAAAGTTTTGAGGATTCTTTTCCCCAAAACTCGTGTTCTTAGATGGGTAGTCCAGTGTGGGGCTGGGACCTCTCACTTCTCATGGTGAGGCAGTCACCAGCCTGCAGTGTCCACAATATTGTGGCTGAGATGAGACAAATTCACATGAACTACCAAGTCCTGTGGAGGAAAAGGGACAGTACAGCTACTCTCTCAAGGGGAGAGCACTTCGGAGCGCATCGGCCACTCTCTCAAGAGGAGAGTGCCCAGACCCTTACCTTGGCAAGCTTTTATTGCTTTTCAGGGCACATTACATTGAGGATGGTCCCCATTTACTATGCATGGGTTTGCTGTGGGGGGTTACCTTTTACAGAAAACAAAGAAAAGGATGTTGCTAATTACATCAGAAAAGAAGGATATTTGCAAATGTAAAGGGAAAAGTGTTGAACTGGTAACACTCATCCTTGGAAGGTTTAGCATAGATTTTAGGAAGTTACTTTAAAGATAATGCAGTAAACGTTTGTTGCCTCAATTCAGGGTGAGGGAGTTTTAGCAAAAAGCAGGTCTCAAAGTGGTCTAGGTACAACGCAGGTCTGATTCCCCATGGGAGAACCTATCTGTGGGCATGGGTCCTGTGTACCCGACCTCGTTTTCCACTGGACTTTTTGAGTGGTAGCTGGGCCTACACCATGCAGAATGGTCTCCTATATCAGGGGCACCTCCACAACCAAGATATCCTTCCGATTCTTAACTGCCACACATAGGTGTAGGACCAGCTTGTTTCATGTTTTTGCTTTTCCTACTGGCTTGATGTGGTTTCTTTTTTACATCTTTAGTTATAGAAGTTCTGTTTAAGTGATTCTTAATGATGGTTATTCTATATTTTAGTTGTAATTTTGATGTGGTTGTGGGAGGAGGCAACCACAGGGTTAACTACTCCATCATCTTGACTGGAAGTCCTCATCTAAGTCTTTTGCCTCTGACCTCACTGTGGAAATAAAAGATCAGTAAATATAGTTTAAAGTGTAAAGGCTTGTATTAGAGGGATAATCTTTTTTATGTTGTGAGGTTCAAAGAACAAATTAAAAACAGTTTCAATCAAAAGCACTTGTGAAATAGTGGAAGCCACAGACTCACAGCTTTGGAAGGAAATTTTCAAGGGATGTTCTATCCAGCTTCCTTTGGTCAGATAAGACACCAGTATCTTTATTTTACTAGTAATAAAGTCAAGGCCATCTAGGCTAGGTGGTGAACACATCGTCACCCAGGGAGAATGTGGGCCTACTTTGCTGAAGGATATGTAGCTGTAGCAGATGGACAGCCAAGATGGTGTTAATGATCTGTCCCCGTGTGCAAATGTCTCCTCTCATCAAAAGAGGGACTTTGTGCCCTGAGTGGTGTGGCTCAGTTATTGAACATCAGCCTTTGAACTGAAAAGTTGCTGGTTCTATTCCCAGTCAGTGTATATGCCTGGGTTGTGGGCTAGGTCCCCAGCTGGGGGCGTGCGAGAGGCACCCAATTGATGTTTCTTTTGCACATTGTTGTTTCTCTCCCTTTATTTCTCCTTCCCTTTACCTCTCTATAAAAGTAAATAAATAAAATCTTTTTTTAAAAAGAGGGAGTTTGTTTCCTCTCTCATTGAGTCTGGGCTGGCCCCCTGACTTTGACTAATGGAATGTCAAAGGAGAGACACGGTGCAACTTTTTGGCCTAGACCTTCACAGGATTTGCAGCTTCTGTGTGGATCATCTAAGATCCAGTGGCTATGTGAGAAGGCCAAGCCCAAGCAACCCACAGAATGATAGAAATACAAATCATTGTTTCAAGCCATCAAGTTTTGGGGTTGTTTGTTATGTACACATAGACCATCATTGTAGCCATTGTCAACTATTATTTGTAAATGTAAGTTTTTAACTTTTAAGTCAAAAATCATAAATCCAGTAAAATATATTTTAAACTTGTTCTCTACAAAATAATTGAATTGACACAAGGTAATGTTCACTTATAAAATTATAAAAATTTGAAACATACGCAAAATTAGAGAGAATAGTACAATAAACTTTTATATGTCCATTTCCCAGTGTGGACAAAAAGGGGCCAAATGCTGAACCTGACAATCTTAGGGGAGGCCTGCATTGTGGTGTTAAAAACTCAGAGGCCCAAAGTAACCACAGAGGGATGGTTGGAAATTAAACTTTCTAACTAAAAGCAGCAGATCATGAGAGGTAGTCATGTCCTGAGCTGGTATCATTTTGACAATGACGAATCTTTAACTTAACTGAGACTGTCTTATTGTCTTTTTGCATCTACAATTACATGCTTTTGGAATGTCAGGGCAATTTTTTTCCAGACTGCTCAGGTAACAACCTTTCACCAGAACAGGAGACTGCAGAGCCCCTCATTGTTATTATTATATTAATTTTTAAAATTTCTTTATTTGATTCTTTTTTATTTAAATTAGTTTATTGTTGTTCAATTACAGTTGTCTGTATTTTCTCCCCATCCCTCTCCCACACCACCTCCAAACCCACCTACCTCCATTGCTTCCACCGCCCCCTCTTGGTTTTGTCCATGTGTCCTTTATATAGTTCCTGAAAACCCTTCTACCCACTGTCCTCTCCCCACTCCACTCTGGCTATTGTTAGATTGTCCTTAATATCAATGACTCTGGTTATATTTTGTTTGCTTTTTTCTTTTGTTGATTATGTTACAGTTAAAGGTGAGGTCATATGGTGTTTGTCCCTCACTGCCTGGCTTATTTCACTTAGCATAATGCTCTCCAGTTCCATCTATGCTGTCCCAAAGTACTCCTAAGCTCCTTTTATCTCTCTGCTGCACAGAATTCCATTGTGTAAATGTACCATAGTTTTTTGATACACTCATTTGTTGATGGGCACTTAGGTTGCTTCCAGCACTTGGCTATTGTAAATTGTGCTGCTACAAACATTGGGGTGCATAGGTTCTTTTGAATTGGTGTTTCAGGGCTCTCAGGGTATAATCCCAGCAGCAGAATTGCTGGGTCAAAAGGCAGTTCCATTTTTAGTTTTCTGAGGAAATTCCATTCTGTTTTCCACAGTGGCTGCACCAGTCTGCATTCCCACCAACAGTGCACTAGGGTTCCCTTTTCTCCACATCCTCTCAAACAATTGTTTGTTGATTTATTTATGTTGGCTGTTCTCGATGGTGTGAGGTGGTATCTCATTGTGCTTTTAATTTGCATTTCTCTGACGGCTAGTGATACTGAACATCTTTTCATGTGTCTCTGGGCCTTCTGTATGTCTTCCTTGGAGAAGTGTCTGTTCAAGTCTTTTGCCCATTTTTTAATTGGGTTTTATGTCTTCCTGGAGTGGAGTCGTGTAAGTTCTTTATATATTTTGGAGATCAAGGTGTCTTTGGCAAATATGTTTTCCCATATGGTTGGCTCTCTTTTCATTTTAATGTTATTTACTTTAGCCATGCAAAAGGTTTTTAATTTGATGAGGTACCATTTGTTTATTCTTTCCTTTATGTTCTTTGCCTAAAGGGACATATCCATGAAGATATTGCTGTGTGGAATGGTTGAGATTTTCCTGTAAATGTTTTCCTCTGGGAATTTTAAGGTGTCACAAGTTATATTTATGTCTTTTCTCCACCTTGAATTTATTTTTGCATATAGTGTAAGTTGGTAATTGAGTTTCATTTTTTTGCATGTAGCTATTCAGATCTCCCAACACCATTTGTTGAAGAGGATATTTTTGCTCCATTTTATGTTTCTTCCCTTCTTTGTCAAATATTATTTGACTGTAGAGATTTGGATTTATTTCTGGGCTCTCTGTTCTGTTCCATTTGTCTCTGTGCCTGCTTTTATGCCAGTACCAGGCATTTGATTACAGGGCCACAAGTGTCACTTGTTTGATATCAGTTTGATATTAGGTATTGTAATCCCTCCTACTTTATTCTTCTTTCTCAAAATTTCTGCAGCTATTCAGGGACATTTATGGTTTCATATAAATTTCTGAAATGTTTGTTCTATCTGTGAAATATGTCATGGGTACTTTAATAGGGATTGAATTGAATCTATAAATCATTTTGGGTAGTATGGGCATTTTGATGATGTTAATTCTTCCAATCCATGAGCATGGTACATGCTTCCATTTGTTTGTGTCTTCCTTAATTTCTTCTTCAGTGTTGTGTAGTTTTCTGAGTACAGGTCTTTTACCTCCATGGTAGGTTTATTCCTAAGTACTTTATTTTTCTTGTTGCTATATCAAATGGGATTGTTTTCCTGATTTCTGATTCTGATGTTTCATTGTTGGTATACAAAAATGCCCTTGATATATGAGTATTGAGTTTGTATCCTGCTGTTTTGCCAAATTCATCTATTAGATGAAGTAGTTTTTTGGTAGAGCCTATAGGATTTTCTATGTACACTATCATGTCATCTGCAAACAGTGACAATTTTGTTTCTCCCTTTCCAATTTGGATGCCTTTGATTTCTTTTTCTTGTCTGATTGCTGTGGCTAGGACTTCCAGTACTATGGTGAACAAGAATGGCAAAAGTGGGCATCCTTGTCTTGTTCCTGATCTTAGTGAGAAAGCTCTAAGTTTTTGTCCATTCAATATAGCGTTGGCTGTAGGTCTCTCATATATGGCCTTTATTATGTTGAGGAATGCTCCCTCTATTCCCATTTTGCTGAGAGTTTTTATCATGAATGGGTGCTGTACCTCATCAAATGCTTTTTCCTCAGGTATTGGTATGATCATGCGATTTTTGTCTTTTTTGCTTATGTGGTGTATTATGTTTATTGATCTGTGAATATTGTACCATCCTTGCATCCCAGGGATGAATCCCACTTGGTGATGGTGTATGATCTTTTTAACGTGTTGCTGGATGCAGTTTGCCAATATTTTGTTGAGGATTTTAGCATCTATGTTCATTAGTGACATTGACCTGAAATTTTCTTCCTTTGTTATGTGTCTATTGGGTTTTGGCATTAGGATGATATTGGCTTCATACAAACAGTTTGGGAGTCTTCTATCATTTTGGATTTTTTTAAATAGTCTGTGGAGGGATTAGCTCTTCCTTAAATTCTTTGTAGAATTCACCTTTTAAACCATCTGGTCCAGTACTTCTGAGTGTCAGTAGTTTTTTGATTACTGTTTCAATTTCATCTGCTGTCATTGGTCTGTTCAGGCTTTCTGCTTCTTCTTCATTGAGTTTTGGAAGAGTATATTTTTCTAGAAATTTGTCCATTACCTAGGTTTTCAAATTTCTTGATGTACAGTTCTTCATAGTAATTTCTTACAATCCTTTGTATTTCTGTAGTATCAGTTGTAATTTCTCCTCTTTCATTTCTGATTGTGTTTTTTGGGTCCTCTCTCTTTTTTTTTCTTGATGAGCCTGCATAAAGTCTTGTCAATATTGTGTATCTTTTCAAAGAACCAGGCCCTGGATTCATTGATCCTTAGAATTGTGCTTTTGGTCTCTATGTCATTTAATTCTGTTCTGATCTTGGTTATTTCGTTGTTTCTACTTTCTCTGGGCTGTCTTTGTTGTTTTTCCTCGAGTTCTTGTAGATGTAAGGTTAGGTTGTTTATTTAAATGTTTCTATCTTTTAGGTGGGCCTGTATCACTATGAACTTCCCTGTGAGGACTGCCTTTGCTGTGTCCCATAAGTTTTGGGTTGTTGTGAGTTCATTTTCATTTGTTTCCAGAAACTTTTTGATTTCTTCCTAATCTCATTCTTGACCCATTCATTTTTAATAGCATGCTATTCAATCTCCATGAATTTGAGTGCTTTGGATTTTTTTCCTTGGAATTGGTTTCTAGTTTCAGTCCCTTGTGGTTGGAGATAATGCTTGATATGATTTCAATGTTCTTGAATTTGTTGAGGCTTTTTTTATGTCCTATCATGTGGTCTATCTTTGAAAATGTTCCATGTGCCTTTGAGAAGAATGTGTATTTAGCTTCTTTGGGATGAAGGGGTCTATGTATATCAGTCGATTTCATCTAGGGCACTGTTCAATGCCACAATATCTTTGTTGATATTTTGTTTGGAAGATCTGTCCATTTTTGACAGTGGGTGTTAAAATCCCCTATTATAATTGTGTTGGTGTCAATGTCTTTCTTGAAGTCCTCTAAGATTTTATTTATGTATTTGAGTGCTCTTATGTTGGATGCCTATATATTTACAATGTTTTATGTCTTCTTGGAAGATTTTTCCCTTGAGTACTATAAAGAGACCTTCTGAGTCTCTCTTTATGGCTCTTGTTTTGAAGACTCTTTTGTCTGATATGAGTATTGCTACCCCAGCTTTTTTCCCCATGTGTTTGCTTTGAAAATTTGTTTCCAACCCTTCCCTTTCAGTTTGTGTCTTTTGTCCTGAGATGGGTCTCTTGTAGGCAGCATATGTGTGGGTCATGTTTTCTTAACCATTCAGCTCTTCTATGTGTTTTGAAGGAGTATTTAATCCATTTATATTTAAGGTTATTATTGATAGGTACTTTTTCATTGCCATTTTTGTACCTGTGTTCCTGTCTCTCTCTCTCTTTTCCTTCCTTTCCTTAAAGCAGTCCCTTTAGCATTTCTTACAGAGCTGGCTTGGTAGAGGTGTATTCTTTTAGACTTCTTTTGTCTGGGAAGCTCCTTATTTGGCCTTCTATCTTGATTGAGAGCCTTTCTGTGTAAAGTAGCTGTGATTGCAGGCTTCTCATTACTTGGAATATTTCTTGCCATTCTCTTCAGGCTTGGAGTGTTTCCATTGAGAAGTCAGCTGCTAACCTAATCAGGGCTCCCTTGTATGTTACTTCCTGTTTTTCCTTTGCTGCCTTTAATATTCTCTCTTTGTCTTGGAATTTAGCCATTTTAATTATGATGTGTCTTGAAGTGTGCCTGTTTGGGTTCCTCTTGATTGGGACTCTCTGTGTTTCCTGGATTTCTGTGACTTTCTATCTCATCAAATTAGGGAAGTTTTCCATCATTAATTTTTCAAATAGATTTTCTATCCCTTGCTCTTTTTGTTCTCCTTCTGGTATCCCTATTATACGGATATTATTATGTTTCATGTCATCCTGCATTTCTCTTAATCCCTCTTCATTCTTTCTGAGCCTCTTTTAGTTTTCTTGCTCTTTCTGGGTGTTTTTTACTATGTCCCCCTGCTCACTGATCCAATCTTCTGCTTCATCGATCCTACTTTTGATTCCTTCTCCTGTGTTCTTGAGTTCAGAAATTGTATTCTTCATTTCCTCTTGGCCCTTGTTGATAGTTTCTATTTCCTTTTTCATGTTGATATAGTTTGCAGTGAGTTCATTGTAGTTTACCTGTAGAGTTGGGTTATTCTCTGTGAGCTCATTATAACTATGGCTTTCAACTCAATATTGGATAGTTGAGTTACCAACTATCGGAAAGAAGATAAGACTCTAAATTTCATTTAGCATTCTTTCTGAGACTTCCTCCTTTCCTTTCATTGTTGATTGATTCTTTGTCTTCCCATTGTTTGTGAGACTCTTCTTATTAGCTTCTGCTTCTTAAATTGATCTGTTCTGGCTCCTTGGGTTTATGGTGTGAACTTCTATGGTAGAATACCTGTGAGATTCAGTGGTGCCATCTCCTTGATCTCCTGAGCTCACTGGTCTTGAGGCGTCATTTAAGTTGGTTTTGTATTTGTATTTGGGTTTTGATTGTCATTGGGTCATTTTTGTTGGGTCCTTCCTACCACCTGGTTAACCGAGGGTCACTCTGTCCACCACCTCTTGTATTTTGTTGTGTATGTGGGCAGGTTTTGTTGAAGTTGGTTCTTCTGTGTGTACAAGATTTTGAGTATTCTGTCTTGCTCTTGTTCATTTCTTTGTTCTGGATAATTTCTCCACTATTTAGCTGTATTTCTAGATAAGACCTGGATTGAGGTTAGTGTGGCTTCCACTCCCTCCTTCACCTTCTTCTGTTGTTATCTGTTGGTAGTTCCTTTGTTGGTGGGTTTCCTCTTCCAGCAGGTATCCTGGTGTTCACAGCTTCTACCTACTCTTTTATGTGATCAGTGGGAGAGGGAAGGCAAAATGGATTAATATAGCAAGAGTGTATTCTATCATATTTACAGTACCAGCCCTTAGAGTAGAGTTGGCAGATCCTTTGGCTATGTATAGTGTTAACCATAATATTCCATCCAACTAGCCACTTTTTAGAAAGGATGGAAAGAAGATAAGACTCTCATTGAGGAGGGAAGGATTGTGAGTTGGATCTAGAAAGCAGTGAGGTTGTGGGAGGTCAGATTTCTCAGTAAGGTGAGAGTAAAGGATAGTAAATAGGTGTAGTGTGTGAGAGAATAGAGTTAACCACAAAGTAGTAAAGTTCAGGAAACCATGAAGTGGCCTAAGATCTGGGAGGGATGCCTTGTAGTTTTTACAATTGTATGAAACAGCTATTATTTACAATAATAATAGAGCAACAATCATATGACAGAATCTATGTAATCTGGATAACCAGAATAGGAACTATAGGACCTATAGTAGTGTGCTTATGGAACAAGTGAAGTGAAAGACAGTTAATTAATAATACACTATGAAAGACAGAACAAGGGAATCCAGTCAAATAATACAATTTAGCCAGCCAAGAGAAGACTAAACAGAAAGAAGAGAAATACAAAAATGCTAATAAAATAAAAGATGTAAGAATAATGAAAATATAATAATGCAGATATGTAATAACTTTCAAGTTCTCTGTAGTAGCAAAGTGAAATTTGTTTCACTGTCTCAGGTGTTGAGATGCCTCCTCTTTGGGTCCAACTATGGTGCTTCCACAGTTCTAGGTTTTTTTGTCCCAAAGAAATTAAAAAAAAGAGAAGGGAGGGAGAAGACATAAACAGAGAAAGAAAGGAAGAAGGGATAAAACAAGAAGGAAGGAAAGAGAGGAAGAAGCAATTAAAAGATAAAAAATAATAATAAAGAAAAATAAAGAATTACTTAAAAGAAGAAAAGCTCCTGCTGGCTTCAAACTGACCAAGCCAGTTTTCCTGGTCTTCCTGGCTGCAGCAGGCTGAGGGGGGATTGGTTTCACTTTTATCCCTTCTTGATCTGCATTCCATCAGCCTCCAGCCCAGTTCCCCAGTAGTCTCTGGTCCAGTGGGTTCTGGTGCCCACTCTCCCTGGGGGCTACAGGTGTGAGTGTGGGGTCTTCCCCAGTGAGCACTCTCCCCAGGGCTTAGGTCATGGGCTCGGGGGCCATCTGCAGTGTGCACTTTTCCTGGGGCTTCTGGTGTGGGCGCTGCCCCTTCCAAAGTGCATACTCTCCCCAGAACTGCGTGTGTGCTTGGCTGGGCCACCTCTGGTCCCTCAGGTTAAGGTGCACACTCTTCCCAGGGCTATAGGAGTGTGCTCAGGGCCTTCAATGCCATTGCCACCTCGGGAGTGCCTGTGGCTGGGTGGGGAGGAGGCCAGGGTGGCTGCCGCAGGAGAATTCCCTAAACAGCCACTGAGTGCCTCTTTTTTCACTTTTTGTTTTTGAGAAATTCCTCCTGCTGAAGCCTGCCACTCCATACAGAGGCCTGGCCTCTCACAGAGCCCAATTCTCTAACCAGACAGGGGACTATCTAGGTCAGGGCCCATCATGGCCCAACTCTCAACTCTCCCCAGCTGGTGTCCACAGACTCTGTGGGTGCTCACAGCCCCTGTGTGTTTGTCACTTAGTTCTTTTCCCCCCTTTGTGACTTCAGGCAACCAGGTGTCTCCTGGTGCTGTTCAAATTTTGTTTGGCAGGGGAGGGAGCAGTTGACCTAGCTCTCTCCCAAGAACCCTGTGGCAGACCCGGAGGGTGCTGGGCCTGGGGCTGCAGCCACCCTGGTCCCCGCACTGGTCCCAGGGACCTTATTGTCCTGAAGCACTCTCTTACTGTCTATTTTTTCAACGTCCTCTACAAGTTTTGGTCTATCTTCATATATGCTGGAGTACTGTTGGCTCTTTGCTCTGTTCCTCAGTAAATCTGCTAGGTGTTTCACCCATGTACAGGTGGAAGTGAACTCTGCTCCCACCTATCTCGCTGCCATCTTAAGTCTCCTAAAATCTATCATATTAATTTTTAACAGTTTTTATACTCACCTATTTATCAGTAAAATAAGTATATTTCTATTTGTTTCACTTTTTATCCAATCCCAGAGATTTTTCCAAATCTGCCAAAAGGCAGATTTCTCCTGCCTCCCTAACCTATGATCAATAAATTTTGTGTGACCCCCCTTATATCTCCTTGTTTGATTGTAACATATAAAATAAGGTGTGAAACTGCCATTCTCTGGAGCATTTTCTCAATCTGTTAAGATTTTGCTTCCCATCAATTGTCATCTGTTTGGCACAAATAAACTCATAAAAATTGTTACAGATTTGAACATTTTTTTTTTAATTCACTAGGTGAAGCTAAAGGTTAAAGGTTTAGAGAATTCAGGCTCAAAACAAGAATTTAAAACTCAGGACAGAATAAAAATATATGCCTGGTTTTTAAGCTTGACTTTCAGTTGGAATTGCTTTTTGAGAATCTGAACAAAAGCTTTTTGCTGTATTAAACAAGAGTCTGAACTTCTTCAGCTCTGAAGATAAGGGACACTTTCTCCCTCTAGGTTGAATCTGGGTTATTCTTAGGTGAATAAGGATCTTTGTGGAGCTGTCAGAGAATATATTCTCATGACGTGTAGGAGCCCCATAGGGAATTCCAATTCAACTCTAATTAAATAATTGATTTGTCTGAGGAAACACACATGAAGTCTGGTTACCTAGAACTCTGAGACCTCATGGCTGTCAGACAGGTAGGGAGAGAACTCAGGGCATGTAAGAGGGTTTGATGCAACTCCAAAAATGACAATCCCTTGGAACTCAATCCATAAGCAGTACATTTTAACCCACTAACAGTATCTCTAGAAATTTTGTTTAGACTCTGAAGATACCAACATAAAACTAAATTTAATATAGAAAATAATGCCACCAAGGCTAAAAACTTCCAGGTGTCAGAGCCCCTACTAATAACTCTGCAGATATACAATTAATAGAAAGTACTTCTCATTTTTGCCTTTACTTGCAAAAAATGGAAAGTACTTACAGAAATGAAAAGATATTATTTGAAGTGAAGTCAACTTAAGATGCCCAAAAGGGAACTCTTTTGGCACCTACATTTTTTTTGCATGCAAAAAAAAACTAGGAAAACCTGGCTCTAAAATTAAACTGAATGGATGGGAGGCATATCTTTATTGGAAATTAGAAGGAGAAACACAGGTAAATTCTGTTTTTTAAAAAGAAGGTAAGAAATTTTAGAGACTATCTCTGAACTAATGAAGAATTCTGAAGCTAATAAATGTCAACATCCCATTCCTCCCCCTTCTGCAGCTCTTTCACTATATCCTTTGCTCTCTGAGCTACCTTGTCTGGACTTGCTCTCCTCTCTCTTCTTTCTTTCCCATCTGTCTCCTCCACTACCATTCCCTACTGACAAGGGAAAAGGAGAATAAAAATTCAGACAAAGGATAATCTAGGAATTCTGGCACCTTCCTTCAGGAAAAAATCAGTCCCAGGAAAAAGGGAATCAGTGATTTTATATGTTCCATAGACTAGAACAGAATTAGTATATCTACTTAAAGATTTCATTGATATTCTCAGGGATCCTGATGTGTTCAAAAAGGAATTTAATTTAACTGTTAAAACATGTGGTTCTGGCTATTCTGATCTATTTCAATTAATATACCAACTGGTTTTGTGGAACAAAAGCAACACAATTACCACATAGGGTTTGCTGAAAAACTCTTGTTGAGGAGTCTCTTTCTAATGTACAAAGCCAGGTCACCTTAAAAAGGACTGTGGGGAACTGAAATGAGATTCAGAAAGAGAAAAGAAACAAAAGGAAGTAAATGGTTACTTAGAGGACTATGAGAAAGTGTTTTTCTTCTCCTTACTAATAGTTTAGGAGGAATTAAAATTACTATAAAAGGAGAAATTTCTAAGGCATTTGTAGATACTGGGGCGACTTAATGTGTTCTTAACCACAACCAATGAAGTTGCCTCCTCCATCAGAATAAAGCTGCTTGTGCAAATGGTGGGGATATCCAATCAACCAATGTCTGCTTTTAAATCAGAACCTGTTCTCTTCCAACTAGGGAATGCTAAAGGACAGCAATTTGTCTCAGTTCTCTTGAGTGAGTTTTCCTTGAAACCAATGACATCCACATATCCCTTTTCCAGAAGCATGAAATGTATTTAGAAGTAAGTAAATAAGATAATGAACCAATTGGGGAAATAATGATTTTAAAGAACTTCCACAAGAGGAAAAAAGTTTTGAGACTCAACATTTGTTGTGGGATGTTCCAACACAACTTTGGATCTTTTTCAGAACAGATATTGACAAGATCAAGTCAGTCACTCCTATTAAAATAACTATTGATAGTACTTTTCCTCTCTTTGACATTCACCAATATCCTTTAAGACCTGATGTACTAATTGGAATTAAGATCAATATTCAAGATTACTTTTAAAGAGAGACTCATATTTCATGTATGAGCCCCTGCAATTCTTCCATCTTTCCAGTAAAGAAACTCAATAAGAAAGGATGGAGATTCGTACAAAATCTGATAGCTATAAAAAAGATAGTTATTCCTAAATATTCTTGGTTCCAAATCCATGTAAGCTATTATCAGCTTTCCCTATAGACTGCCAATATATTTCAGTGATATATTTATGTGGTGTCTTATCCAGCATTTGTGTGGGGGGAGAGAGAGAGAGAATAGTAGCTCTTTGTGTTCTCCTAGGAAGATTCCAAGTCTATTTGGACTGCAATCACCCAAAGATATACGGAGAGTCCCACGTATTGTCTTAGATACTAAAAGCTAATTTGAATGGTTTTGAGTTTTCCAGAGATTTCACTCTAATCCAGGGGTGTCGAACCTTCTGGCATTTCTGGGTCACACTGGAAGAAGAAGAGTTGTCTTGGACCGCACATTAAATATATTGTGACACATAATAACAAAAATATCTCATAATATTTTAAGTAAATTTATGATTTTGTGTTGGGCTGCATTCATAGCCATTCTGGGATGCATGCAGCTCATGGGCAACGGGTTGGACTCCCCTGCTAGATGCTTTACTTTCATGATCTAGGACATGTTAGATTCCCAAGAGGACACAATTTACCTATTACAACAACTAGCCACAAAAGGACATAAGGATTCAAAGGATAAGCTTTAATTTTGTTACCTCAAGTAAAATACCTTGGCCATTTCATATCTAAATATAGGCTACTAATTAACCCTGAAAGCCACAGAGGAGTCCTGCCTTTCCCTCTTCCGAAAACAAGAAAGCAGCTTATAGGATTCCTGGGCTATATTGAATATTGTTGCAATTGGGTTTCAACTTTTCATTAATGGCCCAGCCTGTATATGTTTTATTAAAGTCAAATTGACCTGATCCAATTCAGTAAAACCCAGAAAGGAAACAAGCTGTAAAAGTTCTAAAGAATTATCTAAAACTCCCACTCTGGGTCACCTTAATTATAAAATTTCTTTTTACACATAAAAATAAAAAAAATATTTTGGAAGTTTTAACTCAAAAACATAGAGATTATCATAGACCTGTAGGCTAATATAGTCAGCAATTAGACTCCATAGCCAAAGGCCTCCCTCCTTGCATGACAACCATCTCTCTACAGAAATGTTATGCAAACAAACAGAAAAGATAATTATGGGCTTTTATTTTATTTTATTATTTTTTAATTTTATTTTTTATTTTTTATTTTAATTGCTGTTCTTGTATAGTTATCTGTCTTTTACTCCTGTCCCAGCCCACCACCTCAACCTTCCCCACCTCCCACCCATATCCACCCCCCCCCTAGTTTTTGTCCATGTGTCTTTCATACTTGTTGCTCCAAATCCTTCCCCTTTTCCCCTGAAATTCTCAAGTATAGTTTTCTGCCTTCCCCCCCCACTCCTTCCTATTATCCCAGCCCTCCCCACCTCCTTCCCCTGTTTCTACCCGCCTTGTTATTGTCCATGTGTCCTTTATAATTGTTCCTGCAAGCCCTTCACCCTTTCCCCTATAATCCCCTCCCCTCTCCACTCTGGTCATTGTCAGCCTGTTCTCTATTTCAGTGTCTTTGGTTGTATTTTGCTTGCTTGTTCATTTTGTTGATTAGGTTCCTGTTAAAGGTGAGATCATATGATATTTTTCTTTCACTGCCTGGCTTATTTTACTTAGCATAATGCTCTCCAGTTCCATCTATGCTGCTGCAAAGGTTAGGAACTCCTTCTTTCTTTCTGCTGCATAGAATTCCATTGTGTAAATGTACCATAGATTTTCGATCCATTCATTTACTGATGGGCACTTGGGTTGCTTCTAGCACTTGGCTATTGTGAATTGTGCTGCCATGAACATTGGGGTGCATAGGTTCTTTTGGATTGGTGTTTTAGGGTCTTAGGATATAATCCTAGCAGTGGAATTGCTGGGTCAAAAGGCAGTTCCATGTTTAGTTTTCTAAGACAATTCCATACTGTTTTCCACAGTGGCTGCACCAATCTGCATTCCCACCAACAAAGCAACAAACAAGTGTTGGAGAAGTTGTGGAGAAAAGGGCACCCTAGTGCACTGTAGGTGGGATTGTAAACTAATTGTGGGCTTTAAAAAAATGTTCCTCATTCTGTTGAATTTTCAGTGAATTCTCATCATACTTAACGTTTGTCAGTCACCTGGCTCTTGCTTTCTGCATCTAATATTATTATAATTTAAGTCAAAGTAAGATTCTTAACACAGCATCTTTGCTACATTCTTTGTAGGATGAAGATACCAACAATTGAGTTTTGCTTACAGACCTCTTTCTTCTTCCTAGGAATGGTTTATAGGAAACTCCTTGATAATGCTGACTCCATTTGGTTTACAGATGGATCTTTGAAAGATGAACAGGAAGTTACTGAACTGGATGTGCAGTAACTCTTATGGTGGACATAATTAAAGGTTCTTATTTGCCTAAATATGATCTGGAAAACAAGCTGAATTAATTGTTCTAAGTCTTGTCAATTAGCCAAAAATCAAATAGCCAATATTTGCATTATAGGTAGCTATGCTCTTAGTATAGCTCACAACTCAAGGATGTTTGGAAGCAGTAGGGTCTCTTAACTTTCTCAGAGCAATAAATAAAGAAAGAATAGAAAATAAGTTGCAGAATTATTATATGTCATATGAAATTGAAACAATTGCCTGTTGTCAAAATTCCAGAACATTCTAAAGCTGCCATCACGAAAGCAATAGGAAATCATTTAGCTGATGCTGCTGGAGAGGCAGCATTAAATAGCCAAATGATCTAAACATGAGAATGCTCTTTATTTCCTATTAAGTCAATAAGAGACTATCTTTTAAAGTTCCAATAGACAGCTGCAGAAAAAGAAAAGGGATATGGAAATGAAAATGGGGAACTTTCGACCCTGATGAAATGATATTGTCCCAATCAGAAACCAGTCTTACCTGCGGGGACTCAATTGTCTATACTTTAACATGTACATGAGCTAACACACTGGCATCTTAAAAAGATTATTTCATAGAGTAGACAATATTACTGGAAACCTTCTCCTACTATGGCTTGTAAAGTATACAGCAGGTGTTCTATCTGTCTGAATATAACTCTGGAAAATGATTCCATGAGTCCCAAGAATATTTCCCACTTTCTTTAGATAAATTTGAGGTGCAGTAATTGGATTTTGTCCAAATATGCCCTGGCTGGTGTGGCTCAGTGGATTGAGTGCCAGCCTGTGAACCAAAGGGTTGCTGGTTCAATTCTCAGTGAGGACACATGCCTGAGTTCCAGGCCAGGTCCCCAGTAGGGGGTGCCTGAGAAGCAACCACACACTGAGGTTTCTCTCCCTTTCTTTCTCCTTCCCTTCCCCAATCTCTAAAAATAAATAAATAAAATCTTTAAAAAATCAGAATGCTAATACTTTTTAAGTTTTTAAAAAATAAATTGAGGCATTTCTTTGCAGGAAAGCAACAGCCTTTATGTTAGGTAAATTATCATTGTAAAAAATTATTCCCAATTGGGGAATTCCCTTTGAGTTACAGTGACTGAGGGACTTATTCACAGAACAAATAATGCAATCCATTTGTAATATTTGGCCCATTCTACAGTATTTTTCATTGTGCTTATCATCCAGGTTGTCTGGATTGGTAGAACATACAAGTAAAACTCATCTATGTAAATTTTCAGAAGCTTCTAATTTCCCTTGGCTGAAAGCTTTCCCTGTACAACTTGTCAACCATGAAACCTATGTATTTGGTAAACACAGTCTTTCTCCTGATGAAATGCTCACTAACTGCTCTATGAATAGGGATGAAGGGATGTATAAACCAACCTTGATAAAAAGAGACATGTTATGTATTGTCAAAAACTTATCGACAAGTTTATAGCGTCTGACAAATTAGATATTCATTTCACATTTCACTCCCAGGAGACAAAGACTTCAAAAGCATGACTTACAACCAGATTTTCTACATCGGAAAAGACATTAATTAAAGTCTCTCTACAACGTTGTTGGAAGGCTCCTTATAAGGTGCCTAAATGCAAGTATATATTTGTCTTTGTTTTTCACATTCGTCTCTGCCTACAGCAGAGATCAAATAGTTCTTGAGGATGAGAAGCCACTGACATTGGAGATAGACAGCTTTCCCAAGACATCAATAAGGTCTGTATACCTACAAATTAATGTTGAACTTTATTAATTTATTGTCTTTACCTGTTTGCTAATATTAGTCATTAATAATAATTATACTTGTTCTTTGGGCTTTTCTCAAACCTTGTGTATACAGCTCAACTGTTAATAGTTGCTGAAGATGTATAAGATAAATTTTGTATTATCAATAATGCTCTTTTACATTTTCTCTTTTGAAACTTAGGAGGAATGCTATTGAAAAAAAAAAGAAGGAAAGGAGTGCGTGTGTTTTAAGAGAAGTTAAAAGAAACTAGCTTGTCCTAATAAGTTAGTTATTTCTGAATGAGTAAAGACACAGAGTAACATGAACAAGGTAAGTTATAGAGGTTAGCAGGAAAAAATTTTTACAAAGAAATTTTGTGTATAAATATAGAACCTAATTATGGGAATGTGATTACCCACTAACCCAGTAGTTCCCAACCTTTTTGGCACTAGGGATCAGTTTCATAGAAGACAGTTTTTCCAAGGATGGGGGTAGGGCAGGGACAGGAGGCAGAACTTTGCTCACCCACTTGCCACTCAACTGCTCACCTCCTGCTATGTGGCCTAGTTCTTAACAGGCCATGGACTGGTAGTGGACCATGGCCTGGGGTTTGGGGACCCCTTCCCTAACCCAACAATGACAACTGACTGTATTAATTCAGATGGAAGCTGAAGTGACTATAAAAACTTGGCCCTCTATAACTGCTGCTCAGATACAGGAAATTTACTTATGAAACTTTTACTATCCTCCTGGCCTCTGGCATTATAGATGGTAATTGTAATTTATAGCATTTTGTTCATAGAGCCTTGGCCCCAATTAAGCCTTAAGTTTACAGCTTCCAATTGCAATACTAGCAGGAATCAGATTAATGATAAACAGCACTTGAGTGCTTCCAATGGGAGGTAGATGATCAATAGTAAATAGGAACCCATCTCATTCATGGTCAGATTATAAAAACTGAAGCAGTATATGATGTGCCCTCAAAGTATAAGTAAATCTTGAAATAAACGCAAAAATACAGATAAGTGAGATAGGCAGGCAAACCTGGATCCTGATAGCTTATAGGTTAGAAATGATCCAGAGTGTTCTTAATGAAAGCCCAGGAGGCCTGACTGCCTCCCATTTACCTGCTCTTCACATTTGAGAAAAATTCAGTCTTAACTTTCATCCAAGGTTATAGTCTGACCCTATCCCCATTAGTTCATTGTTAAGCAAGATGAACTCTGACTCTGCATCTTTCTAGGGATGAGCCTTCCTACCACAGTGGGGCCACATTATCCAAGCAAAAGGTTGGTTATCAATTCATCCTTTGGATTGACTTATGATCAAAAGAGGGGATGTGTAGATGAAAAAGGGGTCACATAGGTTTTAAATTAAAAGATACAAAAGTGTCCCTTTTATTCCTGTCTAAAGTCATTCAGTTCCCTTGTCCAAATGCTCCAATATTGTTGGTTTCTAGTTAACTCTTCTAGAAATATGTAATTGCACACACACACATACTTTTGTATACTAGCACACTATGTGCACTTTCTTCATGTAACAACTATCTTGGAGATTTTCCACATAATTTTTTTATGGCTACCTAGTATTCCATTGTATTGTACCACAGTTCATTTTCTATTATTCTGTTGAGAGGTATTTATATTATTGCCTTTATTTTGCTATTAAAAATACTACTATGAGTAACTTTATTCATGATTTTACTTTAGTGTATTTCTTGGGAAGATAAAATATATTCCTAGAAATGACATTGTTAGGTTTAGCCATCTGAGTTCATGGTTACCATGGGAGGTGGGGCTCTTGCAGGAAAAAGTTTATCTGTGCATAATATACGCAGAGACAACACCAGTACCTTGATATGCCAGCAGTCATAGTGGGATTAGAGTTACAAGGAATGCACATCCTTGGAAAAATGATACTTTTTTCTCTAACAACCTGAGGCAGGACGTGCTGGATGGTGAGGGATGACTATGTGCAAAGGACCAGAAGATTGAGGGGCCCTAGCTGGCCTGGAAAAAATGCACATCAAACTGTTCTTAAAGGCAAAAACCAGAATTATTTTCACATGTAAAACCGATCTTACCCAGATGTTGTTTAAAATGAGGACTGAGATAGTTGCTGAATCTTACCCATCAAGAACTTCCAGTTTCCCTGACCCTGGCTTAGGCCCAGTAACAGTTACTGTAAACTCTTGAAAATTTTAAAACCATTGTTTTACTCTGAAAAGACCCCCCAGTTCAGACTTTGTGACAAATTATACTGGCCTTTTTCCTAAACTAAAAGAAAAAACTTTTTCAGCATTGAGGGCATGCAGGCTCATTATTGTAGCTCTTTCAGTTGCAGTTCTCAGAAATGGCCAAATGATTCTTCCAGGTTTAAAGGACATGATGCTCTCAGAGGTGTCTCAAAACCCCAAATCTGCTTGAGCTTTCAGGCTTTTATCTAAGTTTCTGAATTACATAATCCATAGTAGAACATGATGCTAACAAAGAAGACAAAAAATGGAGCCCTGGTGTTGCTCAGTGGATTTAGTGCCTGCCTGCTAACCAAAGGATCCCCAGTTCAGTTCCCTGACTTGGTTGTGGGCCAGGTCCTCAGTAGGGGGCGTGCAAGAGGCAATCACACATTGATGTTTCTCTCCCCCCTCCCTTCCCCTCTCTCTAAAAATAAAAAAAAAAGAATCCAAAAAATCGGAAAGGAAGCAGAATAAAGGAATAAATGAGTCCATTAACATGGCAGAGGGTTAGCTAGCTGCATCATGCATGGAGCAGGCATTAGCTTAGCTTGCTTACCTTGCCCCTAGCTCAGTCCGTAATGTTCTTACTTTGGCATCTTGGATGTAGGGATAGGTTGCAGTGGCATACATTTTTATCAGGAACTCTAACCAAGACTGCCAAGACTCCAGTCCTGGAGGCATCTGTTAGGGTCTTCCCATACCGTTTGTGGGTCTGCCTAAAAAGATGGCCTTCACCTCCTGTTCCTGCATCTCTAATCTCCCATTCACACTCAGGGCTAGGGCTCCTCTCCCACTGGCTCAAGGAGCTTCTTGTCACTCTGGCTCATCTGTGCTCTTGATCTGTCTGGCCACTCTGGGGTAGTTGTTGGCAAGAGTCAGAGTGGTAAGCCCTCCATTGTTTCAATTTCCAACACTGGCTGTGAAGATGACAGTGCTGCAGAGACTGTCACAGTATTGGTAACTTATAAATGTCTCTTGGATAAACCAAACAATAGGTGAGCTCCAGGTGAGGCAAAGGAGTTGCAGAAGGTTATATGGAAAGCTGTATGTGAGCAGAGACCAGGTCAGCTACCTGGTGTCTGACCCTGGTGCTTGTAGAGAATTGATTGCACATGCACCTCCTGTAGATGTTGATACCAGCTTCCAAGAGTTTCTCTCCAGCTCTCTCTTTGCATCCCTTTCTTTTTCTCCCTTCTCTCCTGAGCAAAGTCACATGGCAGAGGTCGGACAGACCACTCTACTGGGCACAGAGCAGAGCTTTCTTCTCCTTGTAAGCATATGGGTGAAACAGGGCTGTGCCTAGACAGGTCTTCTGCGAGCTGTAACCAGAGACCTAAATAGTGGGATGGGCATGTCTCCTGGCTTATGGAGAGATCTGGGTCTAGACAAAGGTTGGGGGTGGTGGAACTGTTGGAATCCAGAGTGGCAGTCACCTCATCTACCTCTGTGAGATTGGGTCTCATCATCTTGCATAGCAGTCTTGCATGTATTCACCCTCATTGATTATGGCTCAGGTCTGTGTTGCTTCTGATTCTTGTTGGTGTTGTGCGAGGGATGCCTGATCCAGGGAGAAAGTTTGAGTGACACACAGGTTATGATATTCTAATACTGAACTGCTCTGTGGAGAAAGTGAAGGGCCAGTAATGGTGATCAGCCTCAATTCTCTTTAGCTAGACACAAAAAGAGATGAGGAATAGGAAAAATAGAAGGAAGAGGCAAAACAATAAAAAAGGAAATCTTTAGAGTTTTAGTGAGCTACTTTCCAGAACTGGAAAAAATTCTAAGGAAATAAGTTGGAGAATGGCATGAAGTCTTACTTTCAAAGACCAGAACTTTCCATGGGGCAAAGAAGGGGACAAAGAAAGGCAGAAATGTCCTCCAAAGCAAGCTTTTTCTTACTTTCTGTACATGCCTGAAATATCAACCACAGGGATGAGAACAGTCCAGCATTATACACAGCCTCTTCAGCTTGCCAGCCCCTTCAGCTTGCCAGCCCCTTTGGCTTGCCAGCCCTGTTCCTGCCATACTGTGAAGTGGGGCAGTGCAGGCAGTGGGCAGACTTTCCAAGGGCAAAGAAATGATGGAGCTCTTTATCTCTCTTTGATAAAGTGGATAATGGCTGTCTTTTATTGACCACTTGGTAAATGCCAATTTCTGTGCTAAGTTTTGCACATAATTCTCTTTATTTAGAGCTTGCATCAACTTTATGAGCTAGGTTCCACTACTATGCCCATTTTACAGATAAGAATAATGGATCTCTGGGAGGCTGTGTAACTTGCTGGAGGATTCCACACTGCTACATGGGCTGGATTAGAAGCTAAGATTCAGCTGCAGGTGCTCCATGAACTATTGCTCTTGCTGTGAGTGAGGTGGATCCTGTTGCTTATGCTCAAACCCACATGCCCAAAGGTCCTGAGAAAATCATGCTCTAAGTTTGGGGAAAGTCAGTCAGAAAAATCTCTGCCTTCACTCTGGGCTCTGATCACCTGCTTTCTGTCTGCCTGCTCTTTCTGCTCTCTGTTTGACCTCCTTGCTTGGCCACCTGCCCACCACCAAGAAAAAGGGGTGAATACCTGGGATTGCTCAGAAACATTCTTTTATATGACAGAGGTGTGGGGAGAGACAGGGGATAAGAAATGGAAACAGACCAACTTTGCCCTCTCTGGTGGCTGGGAAAGCCTTTGGCTTTCTGTCCAGAGCTGGGCAAGTGGCAAAGTTGGCAGCATCGGGTGACTGTGTCTTCTTTTTCTTGGCCTCTTTTCTTCTCTAAACATGTTTGTTTATCCTTCCTGAGTGAAAAATATGGCTCCTGTATGATGATAGTTTTTCAGCTCACTGTCTGCTTAGGATCATCAGTGCTGCTAAGCAGTGTGGGTTGTGAAGAGACCCAGGTGGGAATGTGGAAAATGGTGGGGTTGTTAGGGGTACTGTTAGAGCAGGGATGGCAGAGACCATGGACATGGGTATCCCGCTGTTGAGAGGGTAAGGAGAAAAGTCAAGTATCTGTTTGGAGCTAGTAGCAATCTATTTATTCCCCATCTTATTTAAACCTAAGAACAATTCTGAGAGTGTGCTGTAAATGTCACTCCCTGATTGTAGGTCTCACCTCTGTGCTGGGAGTATCCCCTGCCTGCATTCCTGTTGGCTAAGGCAGTGATGGACAGGTGATTGTGATGGTGCAAGAGGCTGAACTAAACCAATCATATTCATTCTCTCATCTTGAACTTGAACCAAGAAATGGGGACAGAGGTTTCAGGGTGTCTGTGGAAGGGATCATGACCTCATAGAGGATTGTGGAATCCCTGAGTGCCAACTGGATATTAAAGAGGTAGGAACAGAAATTCAGACTGAGGTTAGCTAATGGAGAGCAGAGAAGAGAATAAAATCCTGAGAAGCAAGCAGAGACTAGAGAGATGCATGTTGGAGAGGTTGTGGAGAAAAGGGAACCCTAGTGCACTGTTGGTGGGAATGCAGACTGGTGCAGCCACTGTGGGAAACAGTATGGAATTATCTCAGAAAACTCAAAATGGAACTACCTTTTGACTCAGCAATACTACTGTTGGGATTACAACCTAAGGATCTTGAAACACCAATTCAAAAGAACCTATGCACCCCATTGTTCATAGTAGCACAATTCACTATACCAAGTGCTCATCAGTAAATGAATGAATAAAAAAACTGAGGTACATTTACACAACGGAATACTATGCAGCAGAAGGAAAGAAGGAGGTCCTACCCTTTATAACAGCATGGATAGAACTGGAAAGCATTATGATAAGTGAAATAAGCCAGGCAGTGAAAGACAAATACCATATGATCTCACCTATGAGTGGAACCTAATCAACAAAACAAAGAAGCAAGCAAAATATAACCAACCAGAGACATTGAAATAAAGAACAATCTGACAGTAACTAGAGAGGAGGGGGTGAGGAAGAATAGGGGGTAATAGTTGGGGGGCATCAAGGAACATGTATGAAGGACATATGGACAAAGCCAAAGGGAGTGATTTCAAGGGTCAGAGGCTGGGATTGGTGGGGCAAAGAGGGTGTGGTTGGTTGAAAATGTAGACAGTTATACTTGAATAACAATGAACACAAACAAACAAAAAACAAAACAAAGCAGCCTGCTATGAATCAACCATGACTTTACTTAAGCCCTCCCTGAACATTTTTATTTTTCATTAAACTCTTTTATTAATTTCCTTAATTTTTTTTGCTAAGGTACTCGGGGCCTTGACTTCAAATCTTTTCCCTAGCTTCAGTCTCAGGGTTTCTGAAACCTGTGGCATCTCAGGCTTCAGCCTAGTGCCAGAGGGACAGAATTGGCCCTCAGACCTTCCTGTCACTGGCATGCAGCTTCCTCCTCTTGTTCCTCCTAAAGAACTCAGAGGCAGTTTGGACTTACTCCTTCCCCTATGCACTCCCCATTTGTCTTTTAAATACTTAATCTAAAACATAAATCTTTGCTGATAAAATTTCAGGCTACCATTGGCTACTGGTAGAACTATTTTGGCCTTTAAACCTCACTTCTACTGTGTGTATGGGATAGTATATTACTCTTAATTTTGGGTTTGACAAAAATAGCATTGATTAAAGCTATATTCCATTGACATAATTAATAGTTTGCAGAAGGACTGTGGGACCAATTTGGGAAATGTGCAGATGACCTTGAGACCTAGTAGGGGTCAGCCACTGACAATTAGCTAGTTTCTATGATTGATCTGTGATTGCACTTCTGGGGCTTGTTTTGTTTTCTAAAACTAAGATGCCATCTCACTGGAATGCTGATCTCTAGTGTTTTCTGACCATGGTGGTGGTGGTGAGAAATGCCTTACAGAAGCCTTTTGTTTACATATATTTAAAGCTCTACTGGTGATGTGGCCTAATGGTTGGACATGAAAGTCGACCTTTGGAATAGTTTGCTACTGATAATCCCCTCTGAATTCCCCTCTAGAATGAAGGTTGTTCATTGATAATGTTCTGTAGCAGATTAAAAAAAAATAGTGTAAAAAATCCATCCAATCCATCCATTCAATCTATTCTCCCTCACTCACCCAGAGTAAGTTCTTTTTAAACCTGACACATAGAAAACAGGACTGGTTACATGTTGAAGTGGACAGAGAGGAAGTGAGCTTCTATCACCTGCCTCTGCTCACCTGGTTTGTTAGATCAGGCCACAGGTTTGCTGGTCCTGGTCCTCTGGGGTTATTACTTACCTTTCTTTTTCTTCTTTTTTTTCCTATGCACAATTGGTTTATTTATTTAAAAAAATAAATTAAATTTATTGGGATGACGTTGGTCAATAGGCTCATATAGGTTTCAAGCATACATTTCTATGATACTAGATGGGCATATTGCACTGTGCACTGACCACTTACAGTCAAACCATTTTCTGTCACCCCACCCCAACCCCTTTCCCTCTGGTACCCACAACATTACTGTCTGTGTTCATAAGTTTCAGTTTTATATCCCACGTATGAGTGAAATCATATGGTTCTTAGCTTTTTCTAACTGACTTATTTCACTTAGCAGAATATTCTCGAGGTCCATCCATGTCGTTGCAAATAGCAGTATTTTGTCTCTTCTTGTGGCTGTGTAATATTTCATTGTGTATATGTACCATATCTTCTTTATCCAATCCTCTATTGAAGGGCATTTTGGTTGTTTCCCTGCTTTGCCCACTGGGAATAATGCTGCAATGAACATATTCCCATATATCTTTGTGAATACATGTTTTTGAGTTTTTCTGGTAGATACACAGGAGAGGGATTGCTGGGTCACATGGTAATTATTCTTAGTTTTTGAGAAACCACCAGACTGTTTTCCATAGTGGCTGTACCAGTCTACATTCCCACCAGCAGTGAATGAGGGTTCCTTTTTCTCCACAACCTTCCAGCACTGTTATTAGTCTTGTTAATAACAGCCATTCTAATGGGTATGAGGTGGTATCTCATTGTAGTTTTGATTTGCATTTCTTTTTAAGTATGTTTTATTGATTATGCTGTTACAGTTGTCCCAATTTTTTTCTCCCCTTTATCTGCCTCCTCTCTGCACCGCCTCCTCACCCTCCAGCATTCTCCCACCCCCACAGCTCTTGTCCATGGGTTGTACATGTAAGTTCCTTGGCTATTCCATTTTCTCTACTATTCTTAACTTCCCCTGTCTATTTTGTGCCTACCTATTCTGCTTCTTATTCCCTGTACTTTTTCCCTTAGTCTCCTCCTCCCCCTCCTCCCTGATAACCCTCAATGTAATTTCCATTCCTGTGATTTTGATCCTATTCTAGTTGTTTGCTTAGTTTTTGTTTTCTAGGTTTGTTTTCTAGGTTTAGTTGTTGATAGTTGTGACTTTGTTGTCATTTTACTGTTCATAGTTTCTGATCTTCTTTTTCTTAGATAAGTCCTTCTAACATTTCATATAATAAAGGCTTGGTGATGATGAACTCCTTTAACTTGACCTTATCTGGGAAGCACTTTATCTGCCCTCCCATTCTAAATGATAGCTTTGTTGGATAGAGTAATCTTGAATGTAGGTCTTTGCCTTTCATGACTTGGAATACTTTTTTCTAGATCCTTCTTGTATGTAATGTTTCTTTTGAGAAATCAGCTTATAGCCTTAGGAGAACTCCTTTGTAGGCAACTGTCTCCTTTTCTCTTGCTGCTTTTAAGATTGTCTCCTTATCTTTAATCTTGGGGAACTTAATTATGATGTGTCTTGGTGTGCTTTTTCTTGGGTCCAATTTCTTTAGGCCTCTCTGGGCCTCCTGAACTTCCTGGAAGTCTATTTCTTTTGCCAGATTGGGGAAGTTTCCCTTCATTATTTGTTCAGATAAACTTTCAATTTCTTGCTCTTCTCCTTCTGGCACTTCTATTATTCAGATGTTGAAATACTTAAAGTTGTCCCAGAGGTTCCTAAGCCTCTCCTCATTTTTTTTTTTTTTGTATTCTTGTTTTTTCATTCTGTTCTGGTTGGATGCTTATTTCTTCTTTTTGTTCCAAATCATTGATTTGAGTCCTGGTTTCCTTCCCTTCACTGTTGATTCCCTGTATATTTTCCTTTATTTCACTTTGTGTAGTTTTCATTTCTTCCTTCATTTTGTGACCGAGCTCAATCAATCCTGTGAGCATCCTGATTATCAGTGTTTTGAACTCTGCATCAGACAAGTTGTCTATTCCCTCATTGCTTAGTTCTTTCCAGGAGTTTTTATCTGTTCTTTCATTTGGGCCATATTTCTTTGTTTTGGCACACCTGTTAGTTGGTAAGGGGAAGAACCTTAGGTATTCACCAGGACTCAGCAACCCAGGTTGGTGAGTTGTGGCATTGTCTGTAAGGGAGGGGTCAGAGAGGGAACAAAGCAGCTTGCTCTACCCTTGTTCCACTTTCCTCACACTTTCCATCACTTCCCTCTCTTTCCACTAGCAGATTGTGCCTTTTCAGGTGCTGATTTGCAGGTGGGTGGGTTTCTGTACTTTTTAGGACCCTGTGGGTCAATGCAATGAACTCTCCTGTGAGGCTGGGAGTTTCTCCCACCACTACAACCTCCACAGACTTTTTTTTTACAGCCTGGGGTTTTGAGTCTTTATTTCCTGTGCTAAAACTCTGAGTTTCCTGGTCTATACCACTCCCCCATTGTTCCCCAGGGCTTGTCCACTCATGAATGTGGGGTTGCCAGTGCAGTCTGCCTGCTGCAGCCCTGACCACCTGGTCCTCCAGCTGCTACCTTGCTGCACATCTTCTCCACCTGGCTGCCCATCTGTGCCCCTCCTACAATCTGGGCAAACATTTCTTTAACTCCTTGGTTGTTGGACTTACAAGCAAGTGTTTTTCTGGTAGTTCTGGTTGTTCTTTGTTTTTAAATTTGTTGTTATCCCCTTTTTGGTTGTGCTAGGAAGTGAAATGTTTCTGCCTACACCTCCATCTTGGACAATGAAAGAGTTCTGGAGAGGAGAAAGCTGCACCACTGAGGGTCGCTGGAGAAAACACTGTTGGTATTAGGCAGAGAGCTTGAATTGCATATCTTAATAGCTAGTGAGATTGAACATCTTTTTGTATATCTGTTGGCCATTTGGATATCTTCTTGGAAGAGGTGTCTGTTCAGGTCCCCTGCTCATTTTTAAATTGGATTGTTTGTTTGGTGTTGAGTTTTATGAGTTCTTTATATATTCCGGATATTAAACCTTTGTCAGACCTATTGTTTGCAAATATCATCTCCCATTCAGTTGGTTGCCTTTTTGTTTTGTTGTCAGTTTTTTTTTTCTGTGCAGCAGCTTTTTAGTTTGATATAGTCCCATTCATTTATTTTTGCTTTTACGTCTCTTGGTGTCAAATTCATAAAAAGTTCTCCATGACCAAGTCCCATAAGTTTAGTACCTATGGTTTCTTCTATGTAATTTATTGCTTCAGATCTTATATTTAGGTCTTCAACCCATCTTATAGTAATTTTTAATATTTATTTTATTATTTTCAATTGTCATTCAGTTACAGTAGTCTGTCCATTTTCCCCCTTGCTCACCCAAACCCCATACTCCCACACTCCCACAGTCAACCTCCACCATTGTTGGTGCCCATGAATCCTCTATTCATGTTCCTTTGCTTGCCCTTTCAATTTTTTTCCCTTATTATCCCCCTCTCCATGCCCCTCTGGACACTGTCAGATTGTTCTTTATTTCAACATCTCTGGTTGTATTTTGCTCATTTGTTTGTTTTGTTAATTAGGTTCCACAGATAGGTGAGATAACATGGTATTTCTCCTTTACCACTTGGCTTATTTCACTTAGCATAATGCTATCCAGTTCTGTCCATGCTGTCTTGGAGGGCAGGTGTTCCTTCTTCCTTTTGCTGCATAGTATTCCATTGTGTAAATGTACTATAGTTTTTTGATCCATTCATTTACTGATGGGCACTTAGGTTGCTTCCAACACTTAGCTATTGTAAATTGTGCTTCTATGAACATTAGATCACATAGGTTCATTTGAATTGGTGTTTCATGATTCTTAGGTATAATCCCAGCAGTGGAATTTCTGGATCAATAGGTAGTTCTATTTTTAGTTTTTTGAGGAATGTCTATACTGTTTTCCTTACTGGCTGCAGCAGTCTACATTCTCACCAAGAGTGTACTAGGGTTTCCTTTTCTCCACAACCTCACCAGGGCTTACTTTTTGTTGATTTATTAATGATAGCCATTCTGACAGGTGTGAAGTGGTATCTCATTTTGTTTTTAATTTGCATCTGTCTAATGGCTAGTGGTGTTGAACATTTTGTGCATGTGTCTATGGGCTCTCTGTATCCTCCTTTGAAAAGTGTCTGTTCGGTCCTTTGACCATTTTTTAATTGGATTGCCTGTCTTACTGGTGTGGAGTCACATGAGTTCTTTATATACTTTGGAGCTCAAACCCTTGTCCCAGTTATTACTGGCAAATATGTTTTCACATACAGTTGGTTCTCTTCCCATTTTGTTGATGTTTTCTTTAGCTGTGCAGATTATTTTTAGTTTTATGTAGTCCCATTTGTTTATTCTTTATTTTATATTCCTTTCCCTAGGGGATGTATTGATGAAAATATCAGTGTGTGGGATACAGGAATTTTTTCCACAAATGATTTCCTCTAGGATCTCTATAGTTTATACCTTATATTTCAGTTTTTTATCTACCTTGAGTTTATTTTTTTGTGTGCTGCAAGTTGGTGTTTGAAATGCATTCTTTTTTTGCATGTAGCTGTCCAGATCTCCCATCACCATTTATTGAAGAGGCTATATTTACTTCATTTTATGTTCCTGCCTACTTTGTCAAATATTAAATGAACATATTGACATAGCTTTATTTCCCAGCTCTGTATTTTGTTCCATTGGTCTATGTGTCTGTTCTTATTCCCATACCAGAGTTTTTTGATTACAGTGGCCTTGCAATATAGTTTAATATTAGGAATTGTGATCTCTCCTACTTTGTTCTTCTTTCTCAAAATTGCTGATGCATTTGGGGTCATTTATGTTTCCATATAAATTTTTGAAATATTTTTATCTCTATTAATTTAATATTCATTTTAAATAAGTTTTTGTTGTTGTACAAGTACAGTTGTCTCCATTTTCCCCCATCACAACCACCCACCCATCCATCCCCACCTCCTATCCTTGAACCTACCCCCTTTGACTTTGTCCATGTGTCCTTTATATATTTTCCTTGATATTCCTTCCTCTATTTTCTCTCATTATCCTTCTCCCCTCCTGACCTCTGGTTACTGTCAGCTTATTCTTTAGTTCAGTGTTTCTGGTTATATTTTGCTTGCTTGTTTGTTTGTTCTTTAGGTTGTACTAATAGGTGAGATCATATGGTATTTGTCTTTCACTTCCTGGCTTACTTCACTTATCATAATACTGTCTAGTTCCATCCATGCTATTGTGAAGGGTAGGTGCTCCTTTCTGCTTCATAGTAGTCCATTTTGTAAATGTACCATGGTTGTTGTTGCTGCTTTTTTTAATAATTATTTTATTATTGTTCAATTATAGTTGTCTGCATTTTCCCCCAACCACTCCCCACTCCACCCCAGTCAAACTCACCTCCTCCCCTTGCTTCCATCCTCTCCCCTGGTTTTGTCCATGTGTCTCCCATGGTAGTTCCTGAAAACCCTTCCCGTCATTATCCCCTCCCACTACCCCTCTGGTTACTCTCAGATTGTTCTTAATTTCTATGTCTCTGGTTATATTGTGCTTGTTTGTTTGTTCTGTTGATTAGGTTCCTGTTAAAGGTGAGATCATATGGTATTTGTCCTTCACCACCCAGCTAGCTTCACTTAGCATAATGCTCTCCAGTTACATCCATACTCTCACAAAGGGTAGGAGCTCCATCTTTCTCTGCACTGTGTAGTATTCCTTTGTGTAAATGAACCATAGTTTTTTGATCCACTCATTTACTGATGGTTACTTAGGTTGCTTCCAGCAGTTGGCTATTGTAAATTGTTCTGCTATGAACATTGGCACACATAGGTACTTTTATATTGGTGTTTTGGGATTCCACTGCTGGGTATAATCCCAGCAGTGGAATTTGCCTAGTCAAAAGGGAGTTCCATTTTTATTTTTCTGAGATAATTCCATACTGTTTTCTATAGTGGCTATACCAGTCTGCATAACTACCAAGAGTGTATCAGAGTTCCCTTTTCTCCACAACCTCTCCAGCACTTATTTGTTCACTTGTTTGTGATGACCATTCTGACAGGTCTGAAGTGGTACTGCATTGTGGTTTTAATTTGCATCTCTCTGATGACTAGTGATGCTGAGCATCCTTTCATATGTCACTCTGCCCTCTGTATATTATCCTTGGAGAAGTATCTGTTCAGGTCCTTTGCCCATTTTTTACTTGGGTTCTTTGTCTTCCTGGAGTGGACTCATGTGAGTCCTTATATATTTTGGAGATCCAACCCTTGTACCAGATATCATTTGCAAATATATTTTCCCATACAGTTGGTTCCCTTTTCATTTTGCTGATGTTTTCTTTAGCTGTGCAGAAGCTTTTCATTTCGATAAAGTCCCATTTGTTTATTCTTTCCTTTATGTCCCTTGCTCTAGGGAACATATCGGTGAAGATTCGCCACATGAAATATCTGATATTTTCCTGCCTTTGTTCTCTAGGAGTTTTATTGTGTCATGGCTTATATTCAATCTTTCATCCATCTTGAGTTTATTTTTGTGCATGGTTTAAGTTGGTGGTTGAGGGTTTTTTTTTTTTTTTTTTTTGCATGTAGCTGTCCAGATCTCCCAACACCACTTTTTGAAGAGGGTATTTTTACTCCGTTTTATGCTTCTGCCCCATTTGCTGAATGTTAACTGACTCTATTGACCAGGGTTTATTTCCAGGCTCTGTATTCTGTTCCTTTGGTCTATATCTCATTCTTATGCTAGTACCAGACTTTTTGATTATAGTGGCCTTATAGTTTTCTTTTAGGTATTGTGATCCCTCCTATTTTTGTTCTACTTTCTCAAAGTTATTCATGCTATTTGGGGTCGTTTATGGTTCCATAAAAATTTTGGAGTGTTTATTCTATATCTGTGAAATATGCCATTAATATTTTGATAGGGATTGCATTGAATCTTTAATTGCTTTAAGTGTTATGGACATTTTAATGATGTTAAATCTTCCAATCTATAAACATGATATAGGCTTCTATTTATTTTTGTCTTCCTTAATTTCTTTCTTCAGTGTTCTGTAGTTTATTGAGTACATGTCTTTTACCTCTTTAGCTAAGTTTACTCCTAAGTATTTTATTTTTCTTGTTGCTATAGTAAATGAGATTTCCCCCTAATTTCTGCTTCTGATATTTCATTGTTGGTGTACAAAAATGGCTTCAATTTCTGAGTATAGACTTTGTATCCCACTGTTTGGAAAATTCACTTATTAGGTGGAGTAGTTTCTAGGTGGGGTCCATAGGGTTTTCTGTGTTCACTGTCATGTCATCTGTAAACAATCACAGTTTTGTTGCCTATTTTCCAATTTGGATACCTTTTATTTCTTTTTCTTGTCTGCTTACTGTGGCTAGCACTTCCAATACTATGTTGAATAGCAGTGGTGAAAGTGTACAACCCTCTCTTGTGCCCATCTTAGTGGGAAATCTTTTAGGTTTTTCCCATTGAGTATGATGTGGGCAGTATATTTCTTGCATATGCTCTTTATTATGTTGAGGTATACTCCTTCCTTTCCACTTTACTGAGTGGTTTTATCATAAATGGGTGCTATACTTTATCAAATGCTTTTTCAACATCTATCACTATGATCATGCGATTTTTGTCTTTTCTTTGGCTTATGTGGTGTATAACACATTGATTTACATATATTGTACCATCCTTGCATCTGTGGGATGAATCCCACTTCATCATGGTGCATGATATTTTTAATATATTACTGGATCCAGTTTGCCAATATTTTGTTGAGGATTTTAGCCAGTATGTTTAGCACTGATATTGGCCTATAGTTTTCTTTGTTGTCTCTTTATCTGGTTTTGGGATTAGAATAATATTGGCCTCATAAAAAGGATTTGAGAGGCTTCCCTATGCTTGGATTTTTTGGAATAGTTTGAGAAGAATCAGGGTTAGCTCTTCTCTAAATATATGTTAAAATTCTCCTGGCCCAGGGCTTTTGTCTATTTGGAATTTTTTGGTTATTGCTTCAATTTCGCTAGCTGGCATTGGTCTATTCAGACTTACTGCTTTTTTCTGGACTCAGTTTGGAGGATTATATGTTTTTAAAAATTTGTTCATTTCATCCATGTTTTGAAATTTCTTGGTGTATAGTTTGTAAGAATTTCTTACAATCTTTTGTATTTATGTTGCATTGGTTGTAATTTTGCTGCTTTCATTTCTGTTTTTTTGGGGGGGCGTGATCTCCTTTTTTTTGGCTAATCTTGTTAAAGGTTTGTCGATTTTGTTTATCTTTTCCAAGAGGCATCTCCAGGATTTATTGTTCCTTGGATTGTTCTTTTAGTCTCAATATTCTTTTAGTTTCAGATTGCTCTGACAATCTGGGTTCTGGATGCGATTCTGCATCTACTGGGCAAATCCCCTAGCTCTGTGGCTCTGTTCTCTTATCTTTAAAATTAAAAGGTAGGATCATGTAGTAGTTGACTTTTTAAAAAATTTTTATTATGTATAATTTTTATTAAATTTTTCAGGAATATTGGTTAATAAAATTATATATGTTGCAAGCGTACAATTCTATGATAAATCATCTGTATGTTGCATTGTGTGCCTACCACCCAGTCAAATCTCTTTCTGTCACTATAAAGTTGGTCCCCTCTACTCATGACTTTCTCCATGTTTCTTTTTTTAAATTTTCTTTTCATTTTTTTAAATTTTAATTGTTGTTCTTGTACAGTTTTCTATCTTTTACTCATGTACCAGCCCACAGCCCCCACCCTCCCCACCTCCTACCCATATCAACCCCCCTAGTTTTTGTCCATATGTCTTCCATACTTGTTGCTCCAAAGCCTTCCCCCTTTCACCTGAAATTCCCTCCCCTCTCCCCTCTGGTGACTGTCAGCCTGTTCTCAATTTCAGTGTCTTTGGTTATACTATGCTTCTTTGTTTTGTTGATTAGGTTCCTGTTAAAGGTGAGATCATATGGTATTTGTCTTTCACTGCCTGGCTTATTTTGCTTAGCATAATGCCATCCATGCTGTCTCAAAAGGTAAGAGCTCCTTTCTTCCTGCTGCATAGAATTTCATTGTGTAAATGTACCACAGTTTCTCGATCCATTCATTTACTGATGGGCACCTAGGTTGCTTCCAACACTTGGCTATTGTAAACTGTGCTGCTATAAATATCAGGGTGCATAGGTTCTTTTGGATTGGTGTTTCAGGGTTCTTAGGATATAATCTTAGCAGTGGGATTGCTGGGTCAAAAGGTAGATCCATTTTTAGTTTTCTGAGAAAATTCCATACTGCTTTCCATAGAGGTTGTACCACTCTGCGATCCCACCAACAGTGCACTAGGGTCACCTTTTCTCCACAACCTCTCCAACACTTGTTGTTTGTTGCTTTGTTTATGATGGCCATTCTGACTGGTGTGAAGTGGAATCTCATTGTGGTTTTAATTTGCATCTCTCTGATAGCTAGTGATATTGAGCATATTTTCATGTGTCTCTGGATCCTCTGTATGTCTTACTTGGAGAAGTGTCTGTTCAAGTCCCTTGCCCATTTTATAGTTGGGTTGCTTGTCTTCTTAGAGTGGAGTCATGTAAGTTCTTTTTATATTTTGGAGATTAAACCCTTGTCTGAGGTATCATTGAAAAATATATTTTCCCATGCAGCCAGTTCTCTTTTTATTTTAATACTGTTTTCTTTAGTCATGCAGAAGCTTTTTATTTTGATAAGATCCCATTTCTTTATTCTTTCCTTTATGTACCTTGCTTTAGGGGACATATCAGTAAAAATGTTGCTGTGTGAAATAACTGAGATTTTCCTTCCTATGTTCTCCTCTAGGACTTTAATGGTGTCATGGCTTCTATTTAAAACTTTTATCCACCTTGAATTTATTTTTGTGCACGGTGTAAGTGGTGCTCGAGTTTCATTTTTTTGCATGTAGCTGTCCAGTTCTCCCAACACCACTTGTTGAAGAGGCTACTTTTACTCCATTTTATGTTGCTGCCCCCTTTGTCAAATATTAATTGACTTTAGAGACTTGGGTTTATTTCTAGGCTCTCTGTTCTATTCCACTGGTGCATGTGCCTGTTTTTATGCCAGTATCAGGCTGTTTTGATTACAGTGGCCTTGTAATACAGTTTGGTGTCAGGTATTGTGATCCCTACTATGTTGCTCTTCTTTCTCAAAATTGCTGCAGCTATTCAAGGTCGTTTATGGTTTCATATAAATTTTTGAAGTGTTTGTTTTATGTCTGTGAAATATGCCATTGGTAATTTAATAGGTATTGCACTGAATCTGTAAATTGATTTGGGTAGTATGGACATATGGATGATGTTAATTCTTCCAATCCACGAACATGGTATATGTTTCCATTTGTTTGTGTCTTCCTTGATTTCTTTGTTCAGTGTTGTGTAGTTTTCTGCATACAGGTCTTTTACCTCCTTGGCTAGGTTTATTCCTAGGTGTTTTATTTTTCTTTTTGCTATATTGAATGGGATTTTTTCCTTGATTTCTGCTTCTGCTGTTTCATTGTTGGTATACAAAAATGCCTTTGATTTCTGGATATTGACTTTGTATCTGGCTGTTTGGCCAAATTCATTTATTAGGTCAAGCAGCTTTTTGGCCAAGTCTATAGGATTTTCTATGTACACTATCACGTCATCTGCAAACAATGACAGTTTTCTTTCCTTCTTTCCAATTTGGATGCCTTTTATTTCGTATTCTTGTCTAATCGCTGTGGTCAATACTTCCAATGCTATATTGAATAGAAGTGGTGAAAGTGGACACCCTTGTCTTGTTCCTGATCTTAGTGGAAAAGATTTTAGTTTTTGCCCATTGAGTATGATGTTGGCTGTGGGTCTCTCATATATGGCCTTTATTATGTTGAGGAATGCTCCCTCAATACCCAGTTTGCTGAGTGTTTTTATCATAAATGGGTGCTGTACCTTATCAAATGCTTTTTCTGTATCTATTGATATGATCATGTGATTTTTGTCTTTGCTTTTGTTTATGTGATGTATTACATTTACTGATTTGTGAATGTTGAACCATCCTTGCATCCCTGGGATGAATCCCACTTGGTCATGGTGTATGATCTTTTTAATGCATTGTTGGATGCGGTTTGCCAATATTTTGTTGAGGATTTTAGCGTCTATGTTCATCAGCGATATTGGCCTGAAGTTTTCTTTCTTTGTTGTGTCTTTATCTGGTTTGGGGATTTGGATGATGCTGGCTTCATAAAAAGAGTTCGGGAGTCTTCCATCATTTTGGATTTTTTCCAAAAGTCTGTGAAGGGTATGGGTTAGCTCTTTCTTAAATGCTTTGTAAAATTCTCCTGTGAAACCATCTGGTCCTGGGCTTTTGTGTGTCAGGAGTTTTTTGATTACTGCTTCTATTTCATTTGCTGTTATTGGTCTGTTCAGGTTTTCTGCTTCTTCTTCATTGAGTTTTGGGAGATTATATTTTTCTAGAAACTTGTCCATTTCACCTAAGTTTTCAAATTTCTTGGCATACAGTTCTCCATAGTAATTTCTTACAATCCTATGTGTTTTTGTGGTGTCAGTTGTATTCTCTCCTCTTTCGCTTCTGATTGTGTTTATTTGGGTCCTCTCTCTTTTTTTCTTGATGAGCCTGCTTAAAGGCTTGTGGATTTTGTTTATCTTTTCAAAGAACTAGCTCCTGGATTCATTGATCCTTAGAATTGTGCTTTTAGTCTCTATGTCATTTAATTCTGCTCTGATCTTGGTTATTTCCTTCCTTCTACTTGCTCTGGGCTATCTTTGTTGTTGTTCCTCCATTTCTTGTAGGTGAGGGTTAGGTTGTTTGTTTGAAATGTTTCTATCTTTTTTAGGTTGGCCTGTATTGCTATGAACTTCCCTCTGAGGCCTGCCTTTGCTGTGTCCCATAAGTTTTGGATTGTTGTGAGTTCATTTTCATTTGTTTCCAGAAACTTTTTGATTTCCTTCCTAATTTCTTTTTTGACCCATGCATTGTTTAATAACATGCTATTCAGTGTCCATGATTTTGATGGTTTTGGTTTTTTTCCCCTTGGGGTTGATTTCTAGTTTCAGTCCCTTGTGGTCAGAGAAAATGCTTGGTATGATTTCAATTTTCCTAAATTTGTTGAGGCTTGTTTTTTGTCCTATCATGTGGTCTATGTTTGGAAATGTTCCATGTGCATTTGAAAAAAATGTGCATTTAGTTTCTTTGGGATGAAGGGCTCTATATATATCAGTTAAGTCCATTTCATTTAGAGTGTTGTTCAATGCCACAACATCTTTGTTGATATTTTGTTTGGAAGATCTGTCCATTTTTGACAGTGGGGTGTTAAAATCTCCTAGTATAATTGTATTGTTGTCAATATTTTTCTTGAAGTTCTCTAAGATTTTCTTTATGTATTTGGTTGCTCCTATGTTGGGTGCATATATATTTACAATGTTTATGTCTTCTTGGTGGATTCTTCCTTTGAGTATTATAAAGTGACCTTCTGGGTCTCTGTTTATGGTCCTTGTTTTGAAGACTCTTTTGTCTGATATGAGTATTGCTACCCCGGCTTTTTTTCCCTGTCCATTTGCTTGGAAAATTTGTTTCCAGCCCTTCACTTTGAGTCTGTGTAGGTCTTTTGTCCTGAGGTGGGTCTCTTGTAGGCAGCATATGTGTGGGTCATGCTTTCTTATCCATTCAGCTATTCTATGTCTTTTGATTGGAGCATTTGATCCATTTATGTTTAAGGTTATTATTGATAGGAACTTATTCATTGCCATTTTTGTGCTTGTGTTCCTCTCTCTCTCTCTCTCTCTCTCTCTTCCTTTCCTTAAAGCAGTCCCTTTAGTATCTCTTGCAGCACTGCTTTGGTAGAGGTGTATTCTTTTAGACTTCTTTTGTCTGGGAAGGTCTTTATTTGGCCTTCTATCTTGATGGAGAGCCTTTCTGGGTAAAGTAGTCTTGGTTGCAAGCCTTTGGTTCTCATTACTTGGAATATTTCTTACCATTTTCTTCTGGCTTGGAATGTTTCCATTGAGAAGTCAGTTGCTAACCTATTTGGGGCTCCCTTGTATGTTACTTCCTTTTTCTCCCTTGCTGCCATTAAGATTCTCTCTTTATCTTGGAATTTTGCCATTTTATTTATGATGTGTCTTGAAGTGGGCCTCTTCAGGTTCCTCTTGAATGGGACTCTCTGTGATTCCTGGATTTGTGCAACTTTTTCTCTCATCAAATTAGGGAAGTTTTCCATCATTAATTTTTCAAATAGATTTTCTATCCCTTGCTCTTTTTCTTCTCCTTCCGGTATCCCTATTATACAGATATTATTACATTTCATATTGTCTTGTATTTCTCTTAATCTCTCTTCATTCTTTCTGAGCCTCTTTTCCTCTTCTTGCTCTTTCTTGGTGTTTTTTCTTACTTTGTTCACTATCTCACTGATCCGGTCTGCTTCATCAATTCTGTTTTTCATTCCTTCCACTGTTCTTCAGTTCAGAAATTGTATTTTTCATTTCCTCTTGGCCCTTGTTGATACCTTCTATTTCCTTTTTCATGTTGATATAGTTTGCAATAAGTTCATCATAGCTCCCCTGTGGTTTTTGGTAGCTCATTGAGAGCTCTTGGAGCTTCCTGACAACCATTGCTTTGAGTTCAAAATCTGATAGTTGAGTTGGCTCTGTTTCATTTAGCATTCTTTCTGGTGCTTCTTCCTTTTCTTTCACTTGGGGATTGTTTGTTTTCTTCCTACTGTTTGTGAGACTCTTCTTGTTAGCCTCAGCTTCTTAAATTGATCTGTTTGGGCTCCCTGGGTTTATGGTGTGAACTTCTTTGCTAGAATACCTGTGAAACTTATTAGTGCATTTACCTTTGTGTATCCTGTTGATCACAGCTTCCACTGTCTCAACTGTTGGAATGCCCTCTCTTTGGGACCAACTCTGTTTTTTTCAGTGTTCCAGGGTTTTTGTTTGTTTGTTTGTTTGTTTTTGGTTTTGGTTTTGTCTCACTTGTGCATATTTAAAAAGAGAATAGAGGAAGAAAAAATGAAAATGGAAGAAAAAAAGAAGGAAGAACAGATAAAATTGGAAAGAAAGAAAGAAGCAATAATACAAGAAAGAAGTAAAGAGAAGCAAAAAACTTTGAGAAAAAATATAAAAATAATGAAAAATAATAAAAATATTATTCAAAAAAAGGAAAAAGAAAAACAAGCGCACAAGCAAACAAAAACAAACAAACAAACAAACAAAAAAACTCTTGCTGTTTTCACACTTGCCAAGCTGGATTTTCTGGTCTTGCTGGCTGCAACAGCCGAGGTGTGATGGTGTTGCTTTTCTCCCTATTCAGCACTCAGTTATCTTTGGGCTAGTCCTCCCATGGCTAGCTCGGCGCCTCTCTGCACAGGGCCTTGGGCATATGCTCTGATCCTCCTGGGGAGCATGCACTTTCTCGAGTTCATAGGTGTGAGCTTGGGTTTCCTATGCCGTGCACTCACCCCAATTTCATGGAAGTGAGCTCCGATTCTCTCACGGGTTGCTCGAGCTCCCCGGTTCCTGGTGTGGGCCACAGGTTTCCGGTCATGCGCAGTTGTATGTGTTCATGGGCGGGCATCTTTAGTTGCGAAGCCTTATGCTGTTGCATGACCCTGCTCCCTCCCTAGAGCCCCTAGCTGGTCTGGCAAGCGCTGGGCCCTGGGCCTCGGCAGCCCTGGTCTCTGCACTGATTCCTGGGCTCCTATTGCTCTGAAGTACTCTCCTTACCGTCCGATTTTTCAATGTCCGCTACAACCTCTGATCTCCTACTTTCAAATACGCTGTGTTTCCACTGGTTGACTGTTCTGTTTCTCCATAGATCAGCCAGGTTCCTCTCTTGTGCGCAGGGGGAAATGGAATCTGCTTGCTCCTAGTGCACTGCCATCTTCCAGCTCCAGTAGTTGACTTTCGGACTGGCTTATTTTACTTAGCATAATAATGCTATGCTTTGCAAAGGATAAGGTTTCCTTCTTTTTTACTGTTGCATAGTATTCCATTGTGTAAATGTATCACATCTTTTTTATCAGTCCATGTACTGATAGGCAGTGTGGCTGTTTTCAGATATTGGTCAATGTAAATGACACTGCTATGAACATAAAGGTGCATATAGTCTTTCAAATTGGTATTTAGGGATTCTTAGGATATATTCCCAGAAGTGGGATCACTGGATCAAATGACAGATATTTTAAAATATCTGAGGAAACTCCATACTGTTTTTCAGTGTCTGCATTCCCACTAACAGTGCACAAGAGTTCCCTTTTCTCTTCCATATCCTCACTGGCACTTGATGGGAAATAAGCCAGTCAGTGAAAGACAAATACCATATAATCTCATTTACGTGTGGAGTCAATGAACAAAATAAACTGACAAACAAAACAGGACCAGAGGCATGGATATATGGAACAGACTGATAGATCTCAGAGGGGAGGGCAGTAGAGAGGACTGGAAGAGATTAGCCAAAGAACATATATGTTACTGAACAGCACTTGGGGTTCTGCTGCCTGTTGCTGCCCTCTAGGCAAAAATTCCAGAGACAAAGGTTTGGTGATAAAGGAAAGGAGTCTTTATTCAAAAGCAGTTACTTAAGCCTATCAAGTTATAGCTTTACACATTTAAGCATGTCAATTAAGGCTAAACTGTAACACCTGAGTTCTATCTTTTTCCTTGTTAGTTTTTAGTTATCTTATTTCCTTAGGGTTAGTTTACAAACTAAAACAACACAATATATAAAAGCTACACAATTTTGGAAGAATGGCAAGCTTCTGCCTCAGAGTCTGTTCCCTCTAGAACACCCAAAGAATAAACGTGCCATCCTCTGCCAGGCCAGCCAGATTCTAGGCTATGCCTGGAGTTCCTTCCCATACAAAATATGATCCATTGGGAAATGCAGGTAGTTGTAGCATGATGGTCCAGGCATCCTAGAGGAATAAGAGCCTGAGAGCCAAAGCCAGTGCCTGAGAGAGTCAGCTCAGGAACCAGAGAGTTTTCCCTGAGTCAGAGTGCCAGCCCCCTTTTTATTTACATTGGCTCTGGAAACATTCAGCTCCTCAGCCAATCCCATCCTGGACTGCCCACAATTGCCTGGGCAAACTCCTTCTATGGTACCTCCCTACTTCTCCTCAGTACTGATCTGAGTTATCTTAATCAGATCTGTCTGAATCATATATGCATGTGTATATAGCCCATGGATACAGACAACAATGTGGTGAAGTTCAGGGGAGAGCAGGGATTGAATGGAGGTAGGTAAAGAGGAGGAAAATGGGAGACATCTGTAGGAGTGTCAACAATAAAAAAATGAATAGGTGGGACTATATTTCTGTGCAGGAGACATTCCCTGCCCAAGACTGAATGGCTCTGTGAATGATGACTCAGCCCTTGTTGTCTAGAACCTAACGGGCTTGTTTAGGATGCAAGACTAATTCATAAAGCAAGAAAACAGAAAAAAGATCCTGTGTTAGTATAGGGTAAGTGGAGGCAATCTAGCTTCCTCACCTAGGTGTCTGGGTAACTAAGGGAAGCAGTGTTGCCATAGCCTTTGAGGGGCCTAATAAGTATTGTTCTCATAGCCTTGAGACTGGGTCCAATAAACTGTTCCCATAACATGAAGTGGGCTTTCATGAGCAGAATTATACATTATATAATATTTTTGTCTTTTTGCTGACTTTTTTTTTTGTTCTAGTATTTAAAAGGGACTAGGGACTCCCTGTTGGGTGCCACAGTGGGTGCCACACTGGGGAGTAAGGGCCACAATGCGTGACTCACAGAGACATGCAGGGAGACATGCAGCTTGCAGTGTGTGTGGCTCACCCACCCATGAATAAAGGCATGTCAAGCATCCCCACAGCTCCACACATTTTCTTCTGCCTCCCTGAAGCTAGAGTGAACCTGCTAGGCCTTGACAGGATACAACACAATTGGTGTAGTTGTGGCAGAATTCATTGCAATGCAGAACGCGGACGAGCAAGTAGCGGGATCCACAGTGGGGGTGGGGGTGGGGTGCTGGACAAGTGGCAAAACTCCTGGTGGTTTGGTTCCTCCCCCACAGGACTGGCCCAATGTCAGTGGTGCACGGACACTACTGTGGAGAAAGCCCTGTGGGTGGTGGGTAGGTGCTAGGTAAGTCCAGTGCACGAGCAGCCATGGGGGTCTTGGGCTGGATGTTTCTTTTAGCTTTGTGAGCTGAGATGAAGACTGCTTCATGATGCAGCGCCTTTCCAAGAGTGCCATTCCAAGAAGCCCTGAAAGCTGAAGGAGACTGCACTTCCTGACACAGATAAGTTACTGAGGCAGGAAAAAAGTTTTTTTTTAAAAAAATTTAATCTTTTTTAATTTTAATTTTAATTGTTGTTGTTGTACAGTTTTCTGTCCCCTACTCCCATCCCAGCCTACCACCCCAACCCTCCCCACCTCCCTCCCACATCCACCCCCCTAGTTTTTGTCCATGTGTCTTTTATACTTGCTGCTCCAAACCCTTCCCCTTTCCCCCTGAAATTCCCTCCCCTTTCCCCTCTGGTGACTGTCAGCCTGTTCTCAGTTTCAGTGTCTTTGGTTATATTATACTTGCTTGTTTGTTTTGTTAATTAGGTTCCACTTATAGGTGAGATCATATGGTATTTGTCTTTTACTGCCTGGCTTATTTTGCTTACCATAATGCTCTCCAGTTCCATCCATGCTGTCTCAAAGGGTAGGAGCTCTTTCTTTCATTCTGCTGCATAGAATTCCATTGTGTAAATGTACCATAGTTTCTTGATCCATTCATTTACTGATGGGCACCTAGGTGCTGCTATGAACATTGGGGTGCATACACAAAAATAAATTCAAGGTGGATAAAAGATTTAAATAGAAGCTGTGCACCACTAAAGTCCTAGAGGAGAACAGAGGCAGGAAAATCTCAGATATTTCACGTAGCAACATTTTTACTGATATATCCCCTAAAGCAAAGGACATAAAGGAAAGAATAAACAAATGGGATCTTATCAAAATAAAAAGCTTCTGCATGACTAAAGAAAACAGTATTAAAATAAAAAGAGAATCAACTGTATGGGAAAACATATTTGCCAATGATACCTCAGACAAGGGTTTAATCTCCAAAATATAGAAAGAACTTACATGACTCCACTCTAAGAAGACAAGCAGCCCAATTAAAAAATGGGCAAAGGACTTGAACAGACACTTCTCCAAGGAGGACATACAGAGGATCAAGAAACACATGAAAAGATGCTCGATATCGCTAGCTATCAGAGAGATGCAAATTAAAACCACAGTGGGATACCACTTCACACCAGTCAGAATGGCCATCATAAACAAAGCAACAAACAAGTGTTGGAGAGGTTGTGGAGAAAAGGGAACCCTAGTGCACTGCTGGTGGGATTTCAGACTGGTACAACCACTATGGAAAGCAGTATGGAATTTTCTCAGAAAATTAAAAATGGATCTACCTTTTGACCCAGCAATCCCACTGCTAGGATTATATCCTAAGAACCCTGAAACACCAACCCAAAAGGAAAAAAGTCTTGAAGGCTTGAATCTGTGCCCTGGCAGAAAGCCTCCAAGCAGCAGAACTGTGGCCCACTCCCTCCCTACTCTTAGTAAGCAATTTGGGGGAAATGAGTGGGGGTGGAAAGGAACTGAGTTCCTTGAGGGCAGCAGTCAATGGCACCTGGGGGCAGTTTAAATTTAGGCAGCTTGGGATCCCCTCCCTGGCCCCACGCATATGTGGAACTGTTGCCAGGAGTGATTGGGCTGGAGGACTTCTGACCTGCCAGGTGTTTAGGTGGCAGCAGCTTCTCCAGCGGCACCCAGAAAGCTCTGCTCAGAACTTGCTGATCAGAAGAGGTGGGGATACCTGTGGGCAAGTAGCATGGGCTGCTGTGCCTGCAGGCCAAGGCCACATGCCTGGAGCCAGAGCTTTAAGCAGTATTCCAGGAGTTGGGGCCCTGGAGGCTGCAAGAAAGCAGACTGGAGCTGGCACTGGGAAAGCACGCTGATAGGGAGGGAGCCAAAGAGCTCCAGAGGCAGTGGCTGTGGTGGGCTCCATGCAGCACAGGTGAGCGGGTTGGCCATCAATAAGGCCCCATAAGAAGATGGTGGTGGCAGACACTGCTACAAGGGCCTGAATACCCTGGCAGGAGAGGCAGTACAGCCCTGGAAGGAGCCAGAGTCTGCAGCGAGAGCGGGTCTCCAGGCATGCTACAGCAAGGGAGAGCTCCTGGAGCCTGCACACTGGAGTCTGGTGCAGGTCTAAATTATCTGTCAAAAATCTGAGGGTGTAACCCAAAGAGGCCCATCCTGTGTGTCTAGAGGACCATATGGCTGTGCCAAACTCCCAAGAAAGAGGGAGGAAATATCCTTCAAAAATTTAAATAGGAAAAGGACCACAAAACCTGTCTACAGGGGACAGGCTGGAACTGGAAGGGTGACTGTCCTCCATGAATACACTGTCTATGTCTCCCCCATTCCTGAGTATGTCCTGTGTATTGACATACTTCAGGGTCTGTGGCTATACACAACTGAAGGAGAGTTTTTCCTGCAGGTGCGAGTGGTAAAAGCCATTTTGAGGGACATACTAACCATCCCCCACCCCTCCATGCAATTGCTACTCCCATGATGGGTAATGGCAGTGAAACAATACCAGTTATCAGAGGACTTGAGAGTTGGAGAAGGTGGGAATAATTAGGGCTGTCCACAGACCTTTTAACTCTCCTGTATGCCAGTAAAAAAAGCCAGATGGTACAATGGTCTCTTAAAGCAGGCCCTGTGAGCTGTAGCTGCTACCCCTATGCTGAGGGGTTGGATGAAATGCTTATAGACTGTCTTCCAGACTCCAAATGAGAGGAGTTGGAGTGGGGCCCAGCTCCAGTGGAAGCCTTATTCTACTGGACTGCAGCTCCAATTCAGCTGTAGGTACAGACTAAGGATGCCTCGCTCAAACCAGGCATGGGAAAACAGGGGGATATTCTCTTTTCAGCTCCTGAGGGCCTAGAGTGAGGTCAAGTAGCCACTTACATGTAGTCTTGGGAAATGAAAGCCCCTCACATGTGCTGGGTGGCTCTTGTTGCCCCTTGGAATAAAGAAGAGGAGAGAAACTTACAAATAGTGCCCTGGGTGATTGGGACATGGTCCCAGTCTTAAAGGTGACATATCCAGGGCCAGCTGACCATGAAATGCTTCTTCATGGCACCTTTGTGATTTCCTCATGGCCAATTATGAGTTCTCCCCTATTATTGCAAGTAGATGCTGAACCCCCCCAGTTGAGGCACAAAAGGTCTGGTATTCATGCTCAGGAAAACCCCTCTGCCAGCCACTGTCTTATTGGCTGACCAGAAGCTTGCTTGTACATTGCCTGAGGGTTGTGATTTGCCTATACTGGTGCCTACAACTGCTCTGCATTTTCACCTTTAGAGTGCAAAGTAACACCTTAGTGGACTGGGTTGATACCTGTGCCTCAGTAGCTAACCAATCAGCATGCTGGGTCTGCACTGAACTGACCCTGAGCATGTTGGCCAGCCTTCCATGGCACATCTCTCCTGCTTCTGTCTCAGATTGGACTTGGCTTCAGAACCAGGGAACAGTGAATGTCTCTTGTGGAATATGACCTGGACTGACACCTATGCTGGGTCAAAGCAGCAGTATGACTGGCCCAAGTCATTAAGCAGCTACTCTGTATGGGATGGCTTGGGCTCATAGCTGAGGACATGGAGCTGCTGGACCAGCTCCCCTTTGCATTGAGAACTCCAAAGGACAAACCCCGGTCGGTGGGTTGGACTCTGACAGGTCTACATCAGACTCAGACTCTAGAGCATTTCTGGGAGGCATAGGATGATGCATGGGCTGCAGTTCCTACTGGAGCCCTCTGGGTGTGTGGCTCACATGGGTGGCCTTACCTGCCTGGAAATTAGACTAGTCATTGTACTTGGGGATGGCCATATTTGCTTGCTTGAATTCAGAAAATTCTTGTAAGCCAACCAACAAATTGGGAAGCATTTAAAACATGACACTGGGTAAAGTGTACTCCCTGGTGGTATTATCCATTAGCTGTTTTTCCTCCCCAAGCTGCTTCTGTAGTCACCGAGACCACGATAACTGTTTTGGCTTTGCACACTGCTCATTCACTGAATGCAACACATGATTCCTTAAGCCTGTTAAATGAGGAAGTGTATCAATTAAGAAAAGTAGCCTTGCAAAATCGTATGGCTTTAGATATGCTTACTGCATCCCAAGGTGGGGTATGTACCCTAGTAGGGGCAGAATGCTGTGTATATGTTCCTGATGTCCACCACAATGTTAGTCAAGCTTTATGGTCATTAGCCTCTGAGACCTGTGCCATCGAATGCCTGACAGGCGATCCTTTGCAAGAATGGTGGGCATACCTAACCACTGAATGGCAATGGGTTCTTGCTGTCCTGGGTGGTAATACTTGTGTTTTGCTTGCTTGTTGTTGTAACCTATACTACTGTTGTAGGTTATGGGTACAGGGCTCTTCCCTCATCACCAAGGGAACCTTGTGGAAGACATCTTCATGTAGATTGTGCAGTGAGGAACCAAGAAGGGGTAGACTGTAGGGCAAGTAGAGGCAGTTGGGCTTCCTTACTCAGGTGTCTGGGTAACTAAGGGAAACAGTGTTGCCATAGCCATCAAGGGTCCTGATAAGTAATGTTCTCATAGCCTTGAGACTGGGCTGATAAACTGCTCCCACAACATGAAGTAGGCTCACATGAGCAGAATAATGATATATAATTTTCTGGCATTTAGCTGGCTTTGTTGTTCTAGTATTTAAGAGGGGCTAGGGACTCCCTGCTGGATGCCACAACAGATGCCATACTGGGGAGCAAGGGCCATGATGTGTGCCACGCAGAGACATGCAGGGAGCCATGCCATTTGCAGTGTGCGTGGCTCTCCCACCTGTGAATAAAGGCATCTCAAACATCCCCATGGCTCTGCACATTTTCTTCTGCCTCCCTGAAGCTACAGTGAACCTGCTAGGCCTTGACAGGCTGCAACACAGTTAGACTGGGTGAGGCAGATAAAAGGTGTAACAACTTTTCAAAACATACCTTCAAAATTATTTCTGGTAATTCCTGAGTGGTAGGAAAATGGGTGATAATTATTTTTCTTATCACACATTTTTGTATCTTATGAAATCACTACATTAATTCATTCCATTGTAATCAGAAAAAATTTTTTAAAAAAATCTAAGGAAGAAACACGTCTATAAAACTTAAGCTTGTTAGTTTAAAAGTGGTTGTCAAGCATTCGCATGTTGGAATCACCTGGAGGGTCTATCAACACACACACCCAGAGTTTCTGACTCCCTAGAGGTATGATAGAGCCTGAGAATTCACATCTCCAACAAGTTTCCAGGTGCTGAGTATGCTGCTCAATAAGTGCCCCTGACCTAGAATTTCATAATCTCTGTCTGACAGTTTTGTTGTCCAAGGTTTTTGGATATATGCTTCTTGGGGGCTTTCTTTGGTATCTCCTGACTCTTGGAAATGGTAAATCATTTCCTTATGTGTTTTGAAACTTTGGATTCTCAAAGGATCCTCACTATGCCAATCCTGTATATTATAGGTCCATAGCACTATCTTAAATGGTATGGCTTTGTAGAAGATCTTGCTATCTATTGTGTAGGACCTGGAGCTTTGCCCTTCTTTTTCAGAACTGTTTTGTTTATTTTTGGATCTTTCCATTTCTATATGCATTTTATAATCAGCTTACAAATTTTCACAAAAACATGTGCTGCAGTTTTGTTTAAGACTGTATTGAATCTATAAATTCCCTTAGGGATAATGAACATATTTAACATAGGTCTTTTAATAATATATCCCACTCCAGAGCATGCCAAGTCCCCTAGAACAAAACTTTGTATTACTTTTTTTTTAATCTGGGGGGTTCCTTAGCCAATTTGGGTTGTGTAAATTGACCTTCAAATCTATGCAAAAGGGGGGTTTCTAATTATGAATTCCCAGGGAAATAGTCTATCTATCTATCTATCATCTATCTATCATCTATCATCTATCTATTGTCATCATCTATCATTATCAATCATGATCTATCATTATCATCTATTTTTTTCACCTTAAGTCTAAGCTAAGATTTTTTTAATCTTCAACCTGAGTTACTAAAATTTTTTTCCCTAGTTTATATTTTCTTTCTTTCTCAGGTCTCTGCCCCATATAAGTACCAGATCCCAGTCCCTGTAGGTTTTGATAGCCCACAACACCTCCCTTGCCTGATCCTTCTGATCAAGTTGTCACTGCAGGAGTTCGTATCCTTTTTGGCCTGTGGAGAGTCATTCCATTCCTTCCTTAGGGACTCTGTCATGATCTAAAACTGTTAGTATTATATTCATCCAGCATTTCTTGGTGTTTTATGTTAGGAGGCAGTGTACTTTGATCAGTACTCTGATCAAAATTTCAGAAAGGGTGTTTGCTCTCAAGTTGTCATAATACAAACTTAGAGATGGGCCCCTTTCTCAATTTGGAATATACTTTTACCTCTTCTTTACCTAGAAAAATTTTGCCCTTCGTTCTGACCTTGAGGGGCTGAGCATTAAGTAGGCACCCTTAATAAACCCTTCAGGTCTGAAGCCACTAAGCATAGAAGGGCCTCCTGTTGGACCATGCCATGGATTCCTTTCCACAGAACTTTTCATTATAAAGTGGCTCTCCATCTTCAAACTGGTTACAGTGTCCACTTGTCTTCTTGCCAGATATAGCTTTATTTACAGATGAAATAGTTAGATTTGCACATAGCATTTATGAATTAACTTAGCTAATAGATATAGCTAAGTGGCCACCTGACACTATGCTGTGCCAGGTGCTATGTTAATGGTGAATAAGACAATTTCTGTTGTGTATCCCAATGGCTCAAACTTCCATGGACATCCTCTTGTCCTGGAGCCACCTTGAAATTCTGTCTAGCCTTCATCAGCCAGGACCTGTCACCAGGTCCTGAGGTTATTACTGTGGGGCCTTTTTCTTCCTCCCACTGTATCATCCCAGGAATATCAGCTCTACTGAGGAGCTCTATATTCTTCATTCATAATCCCATGTAATGAGGGGAGGGAGTGACAATTATTTTTTAAAAAACAGCATAAGAGGGAGAGAAGATGGCGGCGTGGTAAGAGGATGCACATCCCTCTTCCCCCTTCACACAGGTGAAAAACCTGGCCGATTTACAGCAGAGCACAGCAAACAGACACCAGAAACACAGCATATTTGAAAACAGGAGATCGAAAATTGCAGTGGACATTGAAAAACCAGATGGTAAGGAGAGTACTCCAGCACCGCAGAGACCAGGGCAGGGGCTGAGATTCTGGGCCAGTGCTGGCCATAAGACTCTAGGGAGGGATGGAGCCTGGTCAACCACTCCCTGATCAGCCAAACACGGTCTCGGCAGCACTGGGATAAACCTGGTTGGTTGAAATCTCACAGAGAGGAGTTAAGATCTCATAGCCCTGGAAGGACTGTGTGTTGGAGCTCACGAGATTGACTATGCCCACACGCCACTGGGAACAGCTGTGCAGGGATCCATCCATGCCAGCGCGCCACTGGAGGACCCGTGTTACAGTCACTCAAAGCTACGGTCTCTTAGCACCTGAGTGCAATCAGGGAGCTGCGATATGATACCGTCTCTCAGCGCCTGTGTGCCATCAGGGAGCTGAGATACGATATGGTCTCTCAGCGCCACGTGCCATCAGGGAGCTACAATATGGTCTCTTGGCACCCTTGCACCATCGGGGACCTGCGAGGACTGCTGGGAGATCTTAGACACCTGTGTGTGACCTGCGTAGGGGTCGATTTGTGCTCACAGGACAGTTGGCACCTGTGCATGGAAGGCTGAAAGATCATTAGTGCTTGCATGCATTCAACCCCAGTAGGTGCATGCCACCTCAGAAGATACACCTGAGGCCCTGTGTGGAGAGGGTAGCTCTGAGGACAGTAGGCCAAAGATAACTGAGTGATGAACAGGGAGAAAAACAATACAGTCACCCCTTGGCCACTGCAGTTATCAAGGCCAGAAAAAACAGCTTGGCAAGATTGATAACAGCAAGAGTTGGTGGTTTTGGTGGGTTTTTTTTGTGGTTGTTGTTTTTAGTTTTTTATTTTTTTGGTGTTTTTTTCTTTTTCTCTTTTTTGTTATTAATTTTTCATTATTTTGATCTTTTTTACCCCTCAACTCCTTTTGCTTCTCATTACTTCTTTCTTGTTTTATTCCTTCTTCCTTTTTTCCAACCTTATCTCTTCTTCCTTTCTCTTTTTTCTTTTCTTTTTCATTCTGCTTTTCTTTATTCTCTTTTCATTTTTTATTTCCTTTTCCTTCTTTTCTTTTTTCTTCCTCTTTTCTCTTTTTAAACACCTATGAGTGAGACAAAAACAAAACAAAACAAAAAACCCCTGGAACTGTGGAAGAACCAGACTTGGTCCCAAACAGGGGGCATTTCAACAGCTGAGACACTGGAAGCTGTGAACACCAGGATACCCGAAGGAGACAGCACCACTGAATCTCACAAGTATTCTACCACAGCAGTTCACACCATAAATCCAGGGAACCAGAACAAATCAATTAAAGAAGCTGAGGCTAACAAGAAGAGACTCACAAACAATGGGAAGACAAAGAAACAATCCCCAAATGAAAGAAAAGGAGGAAGCCCCAGAAAGAATGCTAAATGAAATGGAGGCAACTCAACTATTGGATTTTGAGTTCAGAGCAATGGTTGTCAGGAAGCTCCATGAGCTCTCAATGAGCTACCAGAAACTACAGGGTAGCTACAATGAATCACTGCAAATTATATCAACATGAAAAAGAAAATAGAAAGTATCAACAAGGGTCAAGAGGAAATGAAGAATACAATTTCTGAACTGAAGAACAGTGGAAGGAATGAAAAACAGAATTGATGAAGCAGAAGATCAGATCAGTGAGTTGGAAGACCAAGTAGAAAAAAACATCCAGAAAGAGCAAGAAAGGGAAAAGAGGCTCAGAAAGAATGAAGAGGGATTAAGAGAAATACAAGACAATATGAAACGTAATAATATCCATATAATAGAAATACCAGAGGGAGAAGAAAAAGAGCGAGAAATAGAAAACATATCTGAAAAAGTAATGATGGAAAACTTTCCTAATTTGATGAAAGAAAAAGTCACACAAATCCAAGAAACAGAAAGAGTCCCAATTCCTCACAGAGGAACCCAAAGAGGCCCACTTCAAGACTCATCATAATTAAAATGGCAAAATTCCAAGACAAAGAGAGAATCTTAAAGGCAGCAAGGGAGAAAAAGGAAGTAACATACAAGGGAGCCCCAAATAGGTTAGCAACTGACTTCTCAATGGAAACACTCCAAGTCAGAAGAGAATGGCAAGGAATATTCCAAGTAACGAGAACCAAAGGCCTGCAACCAAGACTACTTTACTCAGAAAGGTTCTCCATCAAGATAGAAGGCCAAATAAGGAGCTTCCCAGACAAAAGAAGTCTAAAAGAATACACCTCAACCAAACCAGCTCTGCAAGAAATACTAAAGGGCCTGCTTTAAGGAAAGGAAGGAAAGGAGAAAGGGAGGGAGAGGAACAAAGGAACAAAAATGGCAATAAATAAGTACCTATCAATAATAACCTTAAATGTAAATGGATTAAATACTCCAATCAAAAGACATAGAATAGCTGAATGGATAAGAAAGCATGACCCACACATATGCTGCCTACAAGAGACCCAACTAAGGTCTAAAGACCTACACAGACTCAAAGTGAAGGGCTGGAAACAAATTTTCCAAGCAAATGGACAGGAGAAAACCCCTGGGGTAGCAATACTCATATCAGACAAAAGAGTCTTCAAAACAAGGACCATAAACAGAGACACAGAAGGTCACTTCATAATACTCAAAAGAAGAATCCACCAAGAAGACATAAACATTGTAAATATATATGCACCCAACATAGGAGCACCCAAATACATAAAGAAAATCTTAGAGGACTTCAAGAAAGATATTGACAGCAACATAATTATAGTAGGAGATTTTAACACCCCACTGTCAAAAATGGACAGATCTTTCAAACAAAATATCAGCAAGTATGTTGTGACATTGAACAATGCCCTAGATGAAATGGACTTAACTGATATATATATAGAGCTCTTCATCCCAAAGAGGCAAAATACACATTCTTTTCAAATGCACATGGAACATTTTCAAAGATAGTCCAAATGATTGGACACAAAATAAGACTCAACATATTCAAGAAAATTGAAATCATATCAAGCATTTTCTCTGACAACAAGGGACTGAAACAAGAAACCAACCTTAAGTAAAGAAACCAGAAATATTCAAAATCATGGAGATTGAATTGCATGCTACTAAACAATGAATGAGTCAAGAATGAGATTAGGGAAGAAATCAAAAAGTTTCTGGAAGCAAATGAAAATGAACTCAAAACAATCCAAAACTTATGGGACAGAGAAGGCAGTCCTCAGAGGGAAGTTCATAGCAATACAGGCCTACCTAACAAACATAGAAACATTTCAAACAAACAACTTAACCCTACACCTACAAGAAATCAATGAACAACAACAAAGACAAGCCAGAGTAAGTAGAAGGAAGGAAATAACCAAAATCAGAGCAGAATTAAATGACATAGAGACTAAAAGCACAATTCTAAGGATCAGTGAATCCAAGGGCTGGTTCTTTGAAAAGATAAACAAAATCAACAAGCCTTTAGGCAGGTTCAACAAGAAAAAAAAGAGAGAGGACCCAAATAAACACAATCAGAAATGAAAGAGGAGAGATTACAAGTGATACCACAAAAATACAAAGGATTGTAAGAAATTACTATGAAGAACTGTATGCCAAGAAATTTGAAAACCTAGATGAAATGAACAAATTTCTAGAAAAATATAATCTACCAAAACTCAATAAAGAAGAAGGAGAAAGCCTGAACAGACCAATAGCACCTGATGAAATTGAAAGAGTAATTAAAAGGCTTCTGACACACACAAAGCCCTGGATCAGATGGTTTCACAGCAGACTTTTACAAAGCACTTAAGGGAGAGCTATCCCCCATTCTCCACAGATTATTTCAAAAAATTCAAGAAGATGGAAGACTCCTAAACTCTTTGTACAAGGCCAATATCATCCTAACCCCAAAACCAGATGAAGATGTAACAAAGAAAGAAAACTTCTGGTCAATATGAATGATGAACATAGATGCAGAAATCCTTAACAAAATATTGGCAAAGTGTATCCAAAAATACATTAAAAAGATCATACACCATCATCAAGTGGGATTCATCCAGGGATGCAAGGATGGTACAATATTCACAAATCAATAAACATAATATACCACATAAACAAAACAAAAGACAAAAATTACATGATCATATCAACTGATGCAGAAAAAACATTTGATAAGGTACAGCATCCATTTATGATAAAAACACTCAGCAAAGTGGGAATAGAGGGAGCATTCCTCAACATAATAAAGGCCATATATGAGAAACCTACAGCCAACATCATACTCAATGGACAAAACTTAGAGCTTTCCTGCTAAGATCAGGAAGAAGGAAAGGATGTCCACTTTCACCACTTCTATTCACCATAGTACTGGAAGTCCTAGCCACAGCAATCAGACAAGAAAAAGAAATAAAAGGCATTCAAATTTGAAAGAAGGAAACAAAATTGTCATTGTTTGCAGATGACATGATAGTGTACATAGAAAATCCTATAGACTTCAAAAAACTCAACCTAATAGATGAATTTGGCAAAAACAGATACAAAGTCAATACTCAGATATCAAAGGCATTTTTATACACCAACAATGAAACATCAGAAAGAGAAATCAGAAAAAAACCCCATTTGATATAGCAACAAGAAAAATAAAGTACTTAGGAATAAACCTAACCAAGGAGGTAAAAGACCTGTACTCAGAAAACTATACAACTCTGAAGAAGAAATTAAGGAAGACACAACTATATGGACCCATGTACCATGCTCATGGATTGGAGGAATTAACATCATCAAAATGTCCATACTACCCAAAGTAATTTATAGATTCAATCCATCCCTATTAAAGCACTCATGACATATTTCACAGACATAGAACAAACATTTCAGAAATTCATATGGAACCATAAATGTCCCTGAATAGCTGCAGCAATTTTGAGAAAGAAGACCAAAGCAGGAGGGATCACAATACCTCATATCAAACTGTATTATAAGGCCACTGTAATCAAAACGCCCTGGTACTGGCATAAAAACAGGCACATAGACCAATGGAATAGAGAGCCCAGAAATAAACCCAAGTCTCTACAGTCAATTAATATTTGAAAAAGGGGGAAGAAATATAAAATGGAGCAAAAATAGCCTCCCTAACAAATGGTGTTGGGAGATCTGCACAGCTACATGTAAAAAAATGAAACTCAATCACCCACTTACACCATACACAAAAATAAATTCAAAGTGAATAAAAGACTTTAATATAAGTCATAACACCATAAAATTTTGAGAAGAAAACATTGGCAGGAAAATCTCAGACATTCCATGTAGCAACCTCTTCACCGATATTTCCCCTAAAACAAGGAACATAAAGGAAAGAATAAACAAATGGGACTTCATCAAATTAAAAAGCTTCTGATTGGCTAAAGAAAACAGCATTAAAATTAGAAAAGAGAGCCAACCATATGGGAAAACATATTTGCCAATGACACCTTGGACAAAGGTTTGATATCCAAAATATAGAAAGAACTTACATGACTGCACTCCAGGAAGACATAAAACCCAATTAAAAAATGGGCAAAAGTCTTGAACAGACAATTCTCCAAGGAGAACATACAGAAGGCTCAGGCACATATGAAAAGATGCTCGGCATCACTAGCCATCAGAGAAATGCAAATTAAAACCACAATGAGATACCACCTCACACCTTCAAGAACGGCCATCATAAACAAATCAACAAACAATTGTTTGAGGGGATGCGGAGAAAAGGGAACCCTAGTGCACTGTTGGTGGGAATGCAGACTGGTGCAGCCACTGTGGAAAACAGAATGGAATTTCCTCAGAAAACTAAAAATGGAACTGCCTTTTGTCACAGCAATTCTGCTGCTGGGATTATACCCTGAGAGCCCCTGAAACACCAATCCAAAAGAACATATGCACCCCCATGTTTGTAGTAGCACAATTTACAGTAGCCAAGTGCTGGAAGCAGCCTAAGTGCCCATCAGCAAATGAGTGTATCAAAAAACTATGGTACATTTACACAATGGAATTCTATGCAGCAGAAAGAAAGAAGGAACTTATACCCTTTGGGACAGCAATGGATGGAACTGGAGAGCATTATGCTAAGTGAAATAAGCCAGGTGGTGAGGGACAAATACCATATGATCTCACCTTTAACTAGAACACAATCAACAAAAGAAAAAAGCAAACAAAATATAACCAGAGTCATTGAAATTAAGGACAATCTAACAATAGCCAGAGGGGAGTCGGGAGGGAACAGTGGAAGGGTTTTCAGGAACTACTATAAAGGATACATGGACAAAACCATGGGGGATGGTGGAAGCAAGGGAGGGAGGTGGGTTTGGAGAGGGTGGGGGGAGGGGTGGGGAGAAAATACATACAACTGTAATTGAACAGCAATAAAATAATTTAAATAAAAAAGGTACAATAATTTTAAAATAATAATAATAATATGAATAAACAATGAAATGCCAGTTCTATGGGATACCAAAGTGAAATTTGTCTCAGGTTCTTAGTTTTTTTGCATTAGCCTTTTGCTACTTCTTTGGATCTGCCTCTGGATCTTTCACAACTCCAGATCTTATTGTCTCACTTAGGGGAAGAAAAAAAGAAAAGAAAGAGGAAAGAAAAAAAAAAAAAGCCTCCTGCTGACTTTAAACCCTTTGAGGGAGTTTTGCTGGTCTTCCTGGGTGCCACAGGAAAAGGGGAATGGGGCTTCTTTTTTCTCTCTTCCTATGGTTTTTTGAGAATGGGGGCCAGGTCTTGACCACAATATGCATAGTTGCTCAGTCTCCAGCCCAGGTCCTCCATGAGCTGCCAGGACCCCACTGTCTATCTGCACCAGGCCTGTGCCTTTAATCCACCACTTGCACTGACATCCATGAGTAGTGCTTCCTCCTTGCTCTTTGTGAGCCCACCATGGCCAGAGCCCACTGCTGGGCAGGCAGCGCCAGTCAGCCACTGGGTGAGTTGGCTCCACTCAGCCTCTGGGTGAGCAGCACAAGTCAGGTGTGGGCAAGCCACTCAAATCAGCCTAGGGTGAGTGGTGCTATGAGCAGCTAGAATCAGCCACAGGGCAAGCACCACCAGTCAGACTCTAGGTGAGTGGCACAATTTAGCTGCAGGGCTAGTGGCTTGAATCAGAATGAGGGCAAGAGGGGTGAATCAGCTGCCCCCTAAGCTGCCCAGTCATGTGCAGGCAAGTAGCTCCAATTGGCTGTTGGGAGAGTGGCCTGAGCCAAGTGCAGCTCAGATCACCTCAGGTTGAGTCAGCTGTCACCGGAGAGTTCCTTACAAAGTAGCTGTGATTTTTTTTTTTTTTTTTTTTTTTTAGTAAAAGCCTCTTGTTTAAACCCACTGTTCTTAACAAACGCATGGTTTTTCACACAGCCCAACTTTCTAACCAGACTGGAGACTATCTGGGTAAGGGTCTGGCAGAGCCTAACTCTTCTCCCTTCTCCAGGTGTCACCCAGCTCCCCAGTTTCTCTGGTAATGACCTAGCCAGTGTCCACAGTCCCAGTGGCTGTACACTGCCTCTTTGTGTCTCCTACTTTCTATTACCCTAGCGACTTGAAGCATCCAGGTCTCTCCTGGTGCTGGGATGCTCTCCCTGCTGTGGTAGGGGAGGAAGCTGGTGATCTAACTCTCCTCCAAGTATCCTGCAGCAGGCTCTGGGCAGGGGGGTCACAGCAGCCTAGGTCCCTGCGCAGATCCCAGGGACTTTAGCATCCCAACACAATCTCCTCACCGGCTGTTTTTCAATGTTCTCTACAATTTTTGGTCTTCAAAATTCATATAAGCTGGGATTCCATTGGCTGTTCACTCTGTTCCTCAGACTATCAGCTAGGTGTTCCAGCTGGGCACAGGGAGAACTGGGCTGTACTCCTACTGGCCTCACTGCCATCTTCTATCTCCTTCTCTTTTCTTGATGAGTTTATTTTGGGCTTGTTGATTTTGTTTGTCTTTTCAAAGAACTAGCTCCTGGATTTACTGATCCTTTGGATTGTTGATTTAGTTTCTATGTCACTTAATTCCTCTCTGATCTTGGCTAATTCCTTCCTTCTATTCACTCTGGGCTTTGATTGTGTTCCTCAGTTCTTGTAGATGTAGAGTTAGTTTGTTTATTTGAAATGTTTGTATCTTTTTAGGTAGAACTGTATTGCTATGAACTTCCCTCTCGAAACTGTCTGTTTTGTGCCATTAGTTTTGGATTGTTTAGAGTTCATTTTCATTTGTTTCTAGAAACTTTTTTATTTCTTCCTTGATCTCATTATAAACCCATTCATTTTTTAATAGCATGCTATTCAATCTGTTTGAATTTGAGTGTTTTTGAGCATTTTTTTGAAGTTCATTTCTAGTTTCAGGTCTTGTGGTCCAAGAAAATGCTTGATATGATTTCAGTTTTCTTGAATTTTTTGAGGCTAGTTTTGTGTGCTATTATGTGCCCTATCTTTGAAAATAATCCCTGTGCATTTGAAAAGAATGTGTATTTTGCTTTTTTGTGATGAAAGGTTCTATATATACATCTTAAGTACATTTGATTTAGGGCATTGTTCAATGCTGCAATATTCTTGTCCCCTATTATAAGTGCGTTGCTGTCCATATCCTTCTTGAAGTTCTCCAAGCTTTTCTTTATATATTTGCATGTTTTTATATTGGGTACATATATGTTTACAATATTTATGTCTTCTTGATGGATTCTTCCCTTGAGTATTATGAAGTGTCCTTTAGTATCTTTTTTAATGACTTTTGTTTTGAAGACTATTTTGTCTGATTAAGTATTGTTACACCAGTTTTTTTCCTGTTTACATGCTTGAAATATTTTTTCCAGCCCTTCACTTTCATTCTGTGCAGGTCTTTTGTTCTGAGGTGGGTCTCTTGTAGGCAGCATACGTGTGGATAATGTTTTCTTCTCCATTCAGCTACCCTATGTCTTTTGATTGGAGCATTTAATCCATTAATATTTAAGGTTATTATTGATAAGTGTTTATTCATTTCCTCCCCTTTTGTACCCATGTTCCCCTCTCTCTAACTCTTTTCCTTCATCTTCTTATTGCAGTTCCTATAGCATATCTTGTTTGGTGGTGGTGTATTCTTTCAAACTTCTTTTGTGAGGGGAAATCCTTATTTTGCCTTCTATTTTAATTGAGAGCCTTGCTGGGCAGACTGGTCTTGGTTGCAGGCCTTTACTTTTCATTACTTGGAATGTTTCTTGTCATTCCCTTCTGGCTTATAGTGTTTCCAATGAAATTGGAATGAAATGAGAAATGAGCTGCTAGTCTTATTGGTGCATCTTTGTATGTTACTTCCTGTTTCTCTCTTGTTGCTTATAAGATTCTTTGTCTTGGAGTAGGCCTCTTTCTGTTCATCTTGATTGGGACCCTCTGTGCTTACTGAACTTGCATGGATTTTCCCCTCTCCAGGCTCAGGAAGTTTTCTGTCATTATTTTTTCAAATAGGGTTTCTATCCCTGGTTCTTTTTCTTCTTATGGTATTCCTATGATTTGAATATGGTGTTTCATGTTGTTTTGCAGTTTCCTTATGCTATTTTCATATTCTTTTAGCCTTTTTTCATGCAGCTCCTCTACTTGGGTGTTTCTTTCTACCTTGCTTGCAGCTCATTAATTCAGTCCTTTGCTTCATCCAGCTTGCTTGTAATTCCTTCTAGTGTGTTTTTTTATTTCAGGAATTGTATTCATTTCTTCCTGGTTCTTGTTTCTATTTCCTTTTTTTGTGCTATTGTAGTTCTCACTCACTTCTTTGTAGTTGTCTTTGAGTTCCTTGAGCATCCTTATGACCATTCTTTGAATTCTATATCTGATAATTTGCTTGTCTCCATTTCATTTAGCTCTTTTAGTTGGGAGTCTTCCATTCCTTTTGATTGCAGGTTCCTTTTTTTGGCTCCCCATTTTACATGACTCTTTTTGTTTGTTTCTGTGATTCCTGATGCTCTGTTTTGCTAGTTGTCCTTTGTAGGGTTAACTTTTATGGTAGGAGTTCTATGGAATTCAATGGTGTGGTCTCTTTGATCTCCATGTCTGGAGGCTCTGGAGTTGCCCTCTGTTCTGTTTGTATGGGCTCTCTTGTTGTACTTGGGTTTTACCTGCTGGTGGTTCCTTTGTTGGTGGGCTCTCCCCATCCAGTGGATTACTGGTGTTCACAACTCCCACCTTATCTTGTATGTGATCAGTGGCAGGACAAAGGCAAAATGAAATAAGACAGCAGGAGAATATTCTTTGGGATTTATAGTACCAAAAAGTAGAGAACAGACAGGAGATCCTTTGGAGAAGTACAGCAATAACTGATAATTCACACAATCAGCCACTTTTTCTAAAAGTTAAAAAAGAGATAAGACTCTTATTAAAGGGGAGAAGGAATGTGAGCGGAATCTGGAAAACAGAGCACTTTTGCGAGGTTAGATGGTGAGATATAGTGAGAGTAAAAGATAGAAACTAGGCGTAGTGTGTTAGAGAATAAAGTTAACCACAATAGTAATGAAGCTCAGGAAGACAGTGAAATGGGCCAAGACCAGGGAGGGGTGCTGTGTAGTATTTACAATATATAGAACAAGAATTATTTATAATAATACAGGAGTAGCATTAATGTGACAAAAATATATGATCTGAATAAAAAGAATACAAAGCAAAAGATCAAGAGTAGTGTGTTATTGGAATATGAGTAAAGTGGGAGAAGAAAAATTAAAATGCAATGTGATTGGGAGAATGGAAAACCAGTCAAACAATGAAATTAAACAAATAAACAAAACAAAGAAAACTAAACAGAAAGAAGAGAAATAAAAAATAAAAAAGCAATAGTAAAAATAAAAAATAAAATGCAAATTCTGTAGGATAGCAAAGTGAATTTTTTCTCAGTTTTCCAGTTGGCATTAGCCTTCTGATCTCTCTCTGGATCTGTCTTTGGTTCTTTGGTACTTTCACATCTCCAGGTGTCATCGTCTCACATTTAGGGGGAAAAAAGAAAAAAAAAAAAGCCTCCTGCTGACTTTTAAATAGCCAAGCTCAAGAGAGTTGGTCTTCCTGGATACTGCAGGCAGAGGGTGTCTGGGCTTCACTATTTTCCTTTCCTGTGGTTTTGAGAGGAAGGGGGCTAGGTCTGGGCTGCAATATTCACATGTGCCCAGCCTCTGGCCCAGGCCTTTAGAGCACTCCCTGGCCCCCATAGTCCATCTGCAGCAGGGTGGTGCCTTTAATCCACCACATTATACTGTGCCTGAGGTGCACTGATTAGGAGCAACTCATACCCCTCCTCCTCCCTCTTTGTTGGCCTGGGTGCTGTGCACCCTCAAAATCCCTTCAGGGCAGTTTCATTCCCCAATTAAATGAAGTATCTCTGGGGACTGCTAACTCTCTGAGCCCTTGCTGCCTTCTTCTGATCTGTCAGCCCAGGCATTCCTCCTCCTCTCTCTTTGCTGGCCTGGCTACTGCATGGGAGAGGTCCTTGCACAGCAGCTACATGCCTTCTTTTTTCTTTTTTTTTTTAGTGAATTTACCTTGGCTGCAGGTTGCTATTCTTAACCTGTGCCTGGCTTTTCACACAGCCCAACTCTCTGACCAGTTCTGAGACTCTCTATGTCACAGTCAGTCATAGCCCAACTCCTCTCCCATCTCCAGGTGTCTCCCTGTTCCCAGATTTCTCTGGCACTATCAAGCCAGGGGCCACAGTCCAAGCTGGTAAACACCATTTGCTGTGTGTCTCCCACTGTGTCTTTTTCCTCCCAGTGACTTCAAGCATCCAGATCTCTCCTGGGCAAGACTGGAGTCCCTGCTCTGGGAGGGGAGGGAACTGTGAAGTTATAATTGCTGACCTGGCTCTCCTCCAAAGCTCCAAAGCAGCTAGCTCTGGTCCCTGGCACAGGGCCTGGGGACCTACCCATCAGCCTCTAAAATCTCCTTACTGTCCATTTTTAAGCATCTTCTGAAATCTTTGGCTTCCAAACTTCATATAAAATGTGATTCCATTTGCTGTTCACTCTGTTCTTCAGAAGATTGGCTAGGTGTCCCAGCTGGGTGCATGAGCAAGTGGATTAAGCTCCCACCTACCTCTCCACCATCTTCCAAACTCAAAAAACTGTTAATAATTTTTTTGAAAATTTATGTTTCCAAAAAATCAATCTAGTACTTGTTTTTTTCTCCTTTAAGTCAGTGTGTGTAGACAATTACCTTATCAAACTCAATCCTGGGAAGGAGTGTTATTAATAATCACCTGGATTCCAAGTCTTCATAAAATCATACACTGGAACTAGCCCACTGTACATATGAAGGGACCTTGGATATTCTAGCTTCAAGTCCTCATTGTACAGATGAATCACAGGTTGACTATAGGTTTGCCTCATGTTCTGGTGCCCACAGTATCAGGCCAAGCTGAGCCTATACGTGGCTCTTACCACAGTAGCTTGTCACTTCCTCCTCCATTCCACATTACTCCATATAATTTCATTTCCTTCACTCCAAGGTAGGCCACGAAAGCCAGCCAGAATCCCTTCTCAGCAAAGCTGCCTTGATTTCTCACTTACAGGAAAACAGACATGAGCTCCTTTTCTTTACATCCACCTGAGTCAACTTTCTCAGGCATAAACCAGATTTTTGGGGTACATACCTCCCCTAAAATCATAGATAATATATTGACAAATACCTTGAGTTGTTTTTACAGGAACTAGAAAGACTTTGCCAGATAGAAAACTGCTGATTCTCACTGAACACAGTCAGGTAAACCCTTAACTAGCTGGCACCAGCTAGTTAGGATTGACAACCAGAACTTCTAAAATATGTCTTTGTAACTCCAGCTTCCACCAATCAGAAGATACTTGTGAGCTGATCACACACTGAAGACCCCTGCTCCCAATTTCACCCTCTGAAACCAATTGACATGACAATAAGTGAATGGAGCACTCAGGTCTTTGAGCTCTGCTCATCCTCCTTTCAAGGGTACCCATGAAATAAAGGTATTTTCTTTCACTACACCCCAGTGGCAGCATAATCAGCTGTCTGCTACATTGGGTGAAGTGACCCTTGGTGTAGTAAGTCATAGGGAAGTTCTTGATGGCATACTAAGGGGAGTGACACAACTTCTGACACCAAAATTTGTGTTTTCCCCCACATTAATTCTGCATTTCTTTGATACTGAGTGTCCAGCAATTCAATTTGATTTGATGCTAACTCCTGGAGTTTGCACAGACGCCACAGGTTAAGGGTTCAGTCCCCATTTCAAATGCCAAGGCCCACTCATCTCCTGACTGGCTATAAATTTGGGAGTTTCCTCAACTCCCTCTTCAATTTTTGTAATTTGCTAGAATAACTCACAGAACTCAGGAAAACACTTATATTTTCTGATTTATTATAAAAGATACTATGCAGGAACACTAGATGGAAGAGATGCACAGGGCAAGACATGGAAGCTGTCTTTTCCTTCACTATACCTCCCAATACCTTTAGGTGTTCACCAATCTGAAAGCTCTTAAAACCTGTTTAGAATTTCTTTAATAAGCTTTTATCATGCAGGCAGGATTGATAAATCCTTGGCCATCAAGGATTGAAATTAATCTCTATTTCCTGTCCCCTCTCCAGAGATCAGGGTGGGTCTCACATTTCTAATCATTGGTCCACCAGCCCCATCCTGATGTTATCTAGATCCCCATGCCCCCTGCCTGAGCTATCTTATTAGCATACAAAATGCATTGAATTCCCAAAATGTTAGGAGCTCTGTGCCAGAAACTGGGGACAAAGAGCAAATATTTATTTTTTAGTGTGTCCCAGTCCCTAAAGGGAACTTTGACCTAATAAGGGCAATAAGGCAGAACTACTGGAGTATAGGATGACCTGAGATAGTGTCTGAAGAAGGAATTGGGGTGGGGTGAGGCTGTTCATGGCCAGTGAGGAAGGAGAAGGGAAATACTTCCTGTAAAAGAACAACAATTAAAATAAATTAAAACAAAACAAAACAAAACAAAACAAAACTGTTTTTCTTATTGTGTAAAACCATGCCCTGGTTTATGTTTCATAGCTTTATATTATTAACATAATGGGATTTTTAAAATCAAGAAGCATTTGAAAGTCTTTGATACTTTATGATTATAGTTAATAGCATTTTTCTTTAAATTGTGATATATAAAATTATTTCTTAAATCAATGTCATCTTTAACACAATAAAATATAGTATATGAAAAAAATGAATATAAACAGTGATTTGGGAGGGGAAAACAATCACAATAAACAGTGATTTGGGAGGGGAAAAACTTAGACACACAGAGAAGGAGGGAGAACATTTGTCATGGGCAGGCCCAGAAAGCAAGGGAACAAGGAAGAAAAAGCAAGTGGTTTCCAAACAGCAGAGACCCACTTTCTGTGGCTAGAAGGTGGTGTTTAGGGGAAAGGACAAAGGACTAGATACTAGGATTGGTCTTTTGGGGTAGACTATGGTGAGCCTTGACTATTAGGATTTTGGTATCAGATGGGACCATTCAACTGTTGATGAAGGGAGTGACTTGACAAAGCTAAACTCTCAGCTATGGCAGTACCCTGTGGGGGTACCATTGCCCAAGGCTGCCAGAGACTGGAGAGTCAGTGAGGAGGCTGGAGCAAAAGTCCTCAGTTGGACCAATAGAGCAGAACACTTAAAATACAAAGTTCTCATGGTGTCTACAGCTTGCAGGATCTCCTTTTCTGAGAAGTGCTTTCTTCCATCCACAGGGACTAAGCCACTGTAGTCTCAGTGGGGTGGTTTCTGTGGTGACTGAAGTGAGAGGACCTGGGCTTCCCCTGGGAATCTATCCTTGGGGCCCAAGACAAAGATGCCTGGGGTCCTGTTTTCTCCTATCCCCTTAATCTATCACCAGTGGGTTTTATGTAACCCTCCTTATGTCCTCTCCTTTGATTCCAAATGTATAAAGTAAACTGCAAAATCACCATTCCAAAGAATCCTACCCTGGGCCCTACTGCGTGGTACAGGCAGGAGCCCATTAAGCCCTATCGCCTCCTGACTTTGCATCAGGTGAAGCTGGGTAAGTTTTATCCTTGCTTTACTTGCAGTAGCAGGTCTGACTATTTGAGCTGTTTGGTGCTCAAGGTGGCACCAAAGCATAGGAGTTGAATGGGTGGCTGGTTTTAATTTCAGCTTTTCAATCGGAACTAAATGCTATTATGAGTCTGAACAAAACATTATGCTAGATAATGGCAGTCTGAACTCATGTAGCTCGAAGACAAGGAACATGGACTCCCTGCACCTTGAATTTCAGTTATTGTCAGGTGACTAAGAATCTGTGTAAGAGTCTGAGGGAACCCCACAAAATGAGTACTGGCTCCACAGGGAATTCTAACACAACTGAAAGTAATTAATTGATTGTCTGGGATATGCACATAAAGACTGGTTACCTAGTATTCTGAGTTATCACAGTTTTATTAGACAGCCAAGGAGAGAAACCGATACACATAAGTCTGGTTGAAGAGTCCTGGCTGGTGTGGCTCAATTGTTTGTGTGTCATCCCACAAACTGAAAGGTCACAGGTTTGATTTCTGGTCAGGGCACATACCTAGGTTACAGGTTTGTCCGGAGTGGGCACCTATGAAAGGCAATCTATTGATGTTTCTCTCTCATATTGATGTTTCTCACCTTCTCTTTCTCCCTCCTTTCCCTTTTCTCTAAAAATCAAAGAGCATATCCCTGGGTGAAGATACAAAGTAATGATAAAATTAATAAATCAATAACATGTGATTTTTTAAAAAAGAAGGTCAAAGAGACTTGGGAAGTGAGAGCCACTTGGAATTCAATCCATGATCAGCACATTTCAGTCTATCACACAACAACTCTAGGAATTTTTTCAGAGTCTGCAGATATCAAAAGAAGAGGAAAGTTAATATGCAAAAATTGTGCCTCTAAGACCACAAACCACAAGTCTATCCCTGAACTAATATTTCCACATGCTATATGTATAATTCCTAGCAAGTTTCAGCTTGCAAGTACCTGAAAAAATGGAAAAATTTAACTAAAAATGATATCTGCTTGGGAAGGCCAAATTGGGAAATTTTTGACAAATTGATTGATCTTTGTTTTTGTACATGTGGTTAGTAAAAGCAGCTCTAAAATTAAACTTAATGAATGGGAAGCTTACCTTGATTAGAAATTAGAAGCTTGTAGCAAGATCACAGATAAATTCTATTCTTTATGGGAAGTTAATAAGAAAATTTTAGAGACTCTCTGAGCTAAAGAAAACTTCTGAAGCTGATAAATGTTAATATCTCATTTCTCTCCCATGTGCAGCTATTAAACTATATCCTTTGCTTTCTGATCTTCTTTGTCCAAATTTGCCAACCTCCTCTTTTCTTCTTTCCTTTCCATTTCCTCTGTATCTCTTCCAACGCTACTTCCTGTTGACCTGGGGAAAACTGAGGCTAGAAAGCCAGACTAAGATAGACTAGAGAAAACAGAAATTCTAGAAGCTTCCTTTAGGGAAAATCCAGTCTCAGGCAGAGGGGAACCCACAATGATATGTGTTCCTTGGACTACAACAGAATTAAGAAATCTTACTAAAGATTTTTTTTTACCTTCTCCAGGATGCTCATGGGTTTGCAAAGGATTTTAACTATTAGAACATATGACCATGGCTATTTTGATCTATTTTAATCAATACACCTACTAATTTCTGAGAGCAAAGCAACAGAAAGGTTTGCAGGGAATCTCTTTCAGAGAACTGTTTAAACAAGTTTGCAAGGAAACTCTTATAGAGAACTTTTTAAACAGAGAGAAAGACTGAAAAAAATACAGGGAATTAGTTCAAATGGCTTTACCAAGCTGTACCTGAGATTTTCCCCAGAAAAAAGATAGGACCCAAGATCTAGCAATGTAAGAAAAAAACCTGATAAACCAAGACCTGATTCTTTGAATGTTTTGAAAAAAAAAATTAGCAAACAATACTCAGGTTTGTCTCCTGTTTCAAGGATTATCAAAATGATCTCTTACTAAATTAAGCATTTTGGGGAGGACCAGATGAAGAGTTTGTAATTCTGATTAAATAACATAAATTGAACTGTTCAACTATATTACAAGTCTGGCTGATGAATTATTTAAAACAATTCAAAAGAGAAAAAAGAGAGATATTACCAGAGAAATAACCCAGAACAAAAAAACTAAAAAACAGCAAGAGAGAAGACTTATAACCTTGGACAAACTGTAGAATCACCTTCAACACTAACCAACTGTACCTGCACAACAACATAGAAGATATGGTGGGCATAATGACCCTCAGCTGGCCAGCTGAAGGGAAGGGCCCACCAAAAAATGACCCAGCAACAATCAAAGCATGATAACACCCAGAGAGCCAATATAAATGACATAAAGGACATCCCAAGAACATCAAGTTTAGGAGATGAAGGAGACTGCAGCACTAAATCTCATAGGTCTCCAACCATAGAAGTTCACATCACAAACCAAGGGAGTCTAAATAAATTAATTTAAGAAGCAGAGACAAACAAGAAGAGTCTCACAAATAATGGGAGGACAAAGGAACAGTCCCCAAATGAAAGGAAAGGAGGATTCCTCACAAAGAATGCTAAATGATAAATAGAGGCAAATCAATTATCAGACATTGAGTTCAAAACACTAGTAATAAGGAAGCTCAATGAGCTCAGACAGAATTACCAAAAACTACAGGGATGCTACAAGGAACTTACTGTGAATTATAGCAGCATAAAATAATACATAGAAACTATCAACAAGAACCAAGAGGAAATGAAGAATACAATATCTGAATTGAACACAGTAGATGGAATCAAAAGCAGACTAGATGAAGCAGAGGATTGAATCAGTGAGCTGAAGACAAGATAGAAAAAAAAAAAACCCACAAAGAGCAAGAAAAAGAAAAACAACTAAAAAAGAATGAATAAGGATTAAGGGAACTGCAGAACAACACAAAACATAAAAATATCCAAAAATAGGGATGCCAGATGAAGAAGAGGAGCAAGGAATAAGACACTTGTTTGAAAAAGAAATGATTGGAAAATTTCCCTATTTTAATGAGACAAAAAGTCACATACAAGTAGGATGCACAGAGGATCTCAATCAAGAGGAACCCAAAGAGGCCCACTCCAAAACATCATAATTAAAAAGGCAAAATTCAAAATTAAAGAGAGAATATTAAAGGAAGCAAGGGAGAAACAGGAAGTAACATACAAGGGAGACCCCATAAGGCTAGCAGTTGACTTGTCAATGGAAACACTACAAGCCAGAAGGGAATGGCAAGAAATATTCCAAGCAATGAAAAACAAAGGCCTGTAACCAAGACCACTCCATCCAGCAAGGCTCTCAATTAAATTGGAAGGTAAATAAAGATTTTCCCAGACAAAAGAAGGCTGAAAGAATACATCTCCACCAAACCAGCATTGCAAGATATGCTAAAGGGACTGATTTAAGAAGATAAAGGGAAAAAGTAAGAGGGAGAGGAACATAGGTACAAAGGGGTAAAATGACAATAAATAAGTACCTATCAATAATAAATGTAAATCTAAAAGGATTAAATTCTCCAATCAAAAGTCATAGGGTAGCTGAATGGAGAAGAAAACATGACCTGTGCATATGCTGCCTACCAGAGCCCCACATCAGAAAAAGAATATCTACACATAAAAGGTAAGGGTTGGAAAAAATATTGCAAACAAATGGCAGAAAAAAAAAGCTGGGATACCAATGCTCATATCAGACAAAATAGACTTCAAAACAAATGCCATAAAAAGAGACACAGAAGAACATATCATAATACTCAAGGGAAGAATCCAACAGAAGATATAAACATTATAAATATGTGCACATAATAAAAATATACTCACACAATATAGGAGCACCTAAATACATAAAGAAAATCTTGGAGGACTTCAAGAAAGATATAGACAGCAACACATTTATACTATGGGATTTTAACACTCCACTGTCAAAAATAGATAGATCTTCCAAACAAAATATTAACAACAATATTGCAGCATTGAACAACACCCTAGATGAAATAGACTTAACTGATATATGTAGAGTCATTCATCTCAAAGAAGCAAAATACACATTCTTATCAAATGCACATGGAACATTTTCAAAGACAGACCACGTGATAGGACTCAAAACAAGCCTCAACAAAAGAAAAAAAATTGAAATCATATCAAGAATTTTCACCCTGGCTGGTGTGGCTCAGTGAATTGAGTTCCAGCTTGTGAACCAAAGGGTGGCAGTTTTGATTCCCAGCCTAGGACACATGCCTGGGTTTCAGGCCAGGTCCCCAGTGGGAGGCATGTGACAGGCAGCCACACATTGATGTTTCTCTCCCTCTCTTTCTCTCTCTCTTACTCTATCTAAGAATAAATAAAATCTTGAAAAAAAATTCTAATGTTAGTCTGAAATAGCTATATTCTTAAAAAAAAAAAAAAAAGACTTTTCTCAATAAACAGGGGCCTGAAACTAGAAAACCACTTCAAGGAGAAGCTCAAAAACACTCAAACTCATGGAGATTGAATAGCATGCTATTAAACAATAAATGGATTTATAATGAGATCAAGGAAGAAATCAAAAAGTTTCTAGAAACAAATGAAAATGAACTCAAAATAATCCAAAACTAATGGGACCAAGCAAAGACAGTTTTGAGAGGGAAGTTCATACCAATACAGTTCTACCTAAAAAGATACAAACATTTCAAATGAACAATCTACCCTTACATCTACAAGAACTGGAAGAAAAACAATAAATCAAGCTCAGAGTGAGTAGAAGGAAGGAAATAACCAAGATCAGAGCAGAATTAAATGACATAGAGACTAAAAGCACAATTCTAAGGATCAATAAATCCAGGAGCTGCTTCTTTCAAAAGATAAACAAAATCGGTAAGCCCTTAACCAGACTCATCAAGAAAAAAAGAGAGAGGATTCAAATAAACACAGTCAGAAATGAAAGGGGACAGATTATAACTGATACCACAGAAATACAAAGGATTGTAAGAAATTACTATGAAGAACCACATGCCAAGAAATTTGAAAACCTAGGCTAGTTCTACAAATTTCTAGAAAAATATAATCTTCCAAAACTTAACGAAGAAGAAGCAGAAAGCCTGAACTGACTGATAAGAGCTGGAGAAATCAAAGCAGTAATCAAAAAACTTTCAGCACACAAAAGTGCTAGACCAGACAGATTTACAGGAGAATTTTACCAAACATTCAGAGAAGAATTAACCCTGATTTTTTTTCAACTATTCCAAACAATCCAAGGAGAGGGAAGATCCCCAAATTCTTTTTATGAGGCCAGCATCATTCTAATCTCAAAACCAGAAAAAGACACAAAAAGAAAGAAAACTATAGGGAAAGAAAAAATATTGGTGGTGAAAATAGATACTAAAATTCTCAACAAAATATTGTCAAACCACATCCAGCAATACATTACAAAGATCATACACCTTGGGATTCATCCCAGGGGTGCAAAGATGGTGCAATATTTACAAATCAATAAATGTAATACATCACATAAGCAAAAGGAAAGAAATAAATCACATGACCATATTGATAGATGTGGAAAAAGCATTTGATAAGGGATAGTACCCATTTATAATAAAATCACTCAGCAAAGTGAGAGTAGAGGGAGCATAGCTCAACATAGTAAAGGTCATATAGGAAAAACCTACAGCCAACATCAGACTCAATGGGAAAAAATTAAAAGCTTTCCCACTAAGATTAGGAACAAGACAAATATGTCCATTTTCACCATTTCTATTCAACATAGTATTGGAAGTTCTGGCCACAGTTATCAGAGAAGAAAAAGAAACTAAAGGCATCCAAATTGGAAAGGAGGAAGTAAAATGGTCATTGTTTGCAGATGACATGATAGTGTATGTAGAAAACACTGTAGACTCTGCCAAAAAACTACTCAACCTAATAAGTGAATTAGCCAAACAGTGGGATACAAAGTCAATAGTCGGAAATCAAAGGCATTTTAGTACACCAGCAATGAAATATCAGAAATAGAAATCAGGAAAAAACATCCCATTTGATATAGCAACAAGAAAAATAAAGTACCTAGGAATAAACCTAACCAAGGAGGTACAAGATCTACACTCAGAAAACTACACAACAGTAGAAGAAGACATTAAGGGAGACAGAAACAAATGGAATTTGTTCATGGATGGACACAAAAGTGCTGTGTTCATGTATTGGATGAATTAACATCAAAATGTCCATACTACCCAAGGCAATTAATAGATTTAACCCAATTCACATTAAAATACCAATGACATATTTCATTATATAGAACAAACATTTCAAAAATTTATATGGAACCACAAATGACCTGAATAGCCACAGCAATTTTGAGAAAGAAGAACAAAGTAAGAGGTATTACAATACCTAATATCAAAGTATATTACAAGGCCACTGTAATCAAAACAGTCTTGTACTGGCATAAGAACAGATACATAGATCAATAGAACAGAATAGAGACCCCAGAAATAAACCCAAGTCTCTAGGGTCAATTAATATTCAACAAAGGGAACACAGAGGGCCTAGAGACATATGAAAGGATGCTCAGCATCACTAGCCATCAGGGAGATGCAAATTAAAATCACAATGAAATACCATTTCACACCAGTCAGAATGACCATCATAAACAAAGCAACAAACAACAAGTGCTGGTAAGGTTGTGGAGGAAAGGAAACTCTAGTACACTCTTGGTGGGAATGCAGATTGGTGCAGCCACTATGGAAAACAGTATGGAATTTCCTCAGAAAATGAAAAATGGAACTGCCTTTTGATTCTCTGATCCCACTGCTGGGAATGTATACTAAAAAGCCCAAAACAACAATTCAAAGGAATTTATACAACCCCATGTTCATAGCAGTGCTATGAACATAGCAGAACCCCAAGTATTCCATTGTATAGATGGAATGGAATCTATACAATGGAATACTTTCAGCAGAAAGAAATGAGGAGCTCCTACCCTTAGGGAGAGCAGGAATGGATCTGGAGAGCAGCATGCTAAGTGAAATAAGCCAGTCAATGAAAGACAAGTACCATATGATCTCACCTATAAGCGGAACCTAATCAAGAAAACAAACAAGCAAGCAAAATATAACCAGAGACATTGAAGTAAAGAACAAACTTACAGTAACTAGAGGGGAGATTGGAGGGCATAATGGACAGGGGAAAGTGGAAGGATTATTAAGGAACATATATAAAGGACACATGGATGAAGCCAAAGGGTTATAGGATTGAGGGTGGCAGGTGAGGATGGCTTGGGTGGTTGGGAATGTTGGACAGAAAATGGAAAGAATTATATTTGAACAACATTAAAAACAAGAGAGAAAAAAAGATAAGGATGCCAAAATAATGAACTTAAGCATTCAGAGCAGGTCTTCCTTGAAGTTTTCTTGGGCAGGGCAGAGAGGAGCCTGACTTTACTGGAGAAAGTCAGATCACCTCTGGAATGATTTTAGAAAACTGAAATGGGATTTAGAAAAAGAAAAGAAACAGAAACAAGCATAGGGCTCCTCTGAGTGCTGTAACAGGAGAAAAACTCCCGCAGAAATTGAACTTAGAAACTACTAAGGCTCTTGTAGATATTGGGACTACTTTACCAGTTCTTTATTCAATTATTTTTGCCTTCTCTCTCAGAGAAAAACTTTTGTACACTTTGCAAAGTGTATGATTATCTAACCACTAGGCTGTACACTTGAAACTAATACAGAATAATATTGAATGTAAACTGTAATTCAATACATTAAAATAAGTTTTTAAATCAGAACATGTCCCTTTTGCTTAAGGAATGTTATGAGGCAACACATTACTGATCACAGCTACCTCAATTTACCTAGCAGTGAAAGACTTTCTTGAAACAAATGACACCTACGTATCCTTTTTCTATAAGGGTAAAATGTATTTAGAAGTAAATGAATCAGATATTTACCAAGTTGGGAAAATAATAATTTTAAAGAAACCTTCACAAGGAGAAACTCATTTTGAGACTGGACATTTGTTTTAGGATGTTCCAGTACAACTTTGTGCCTTTTCTAGTACAGATATTGGTAAGATTAAGTCATCCATTGCAATTAAAGGAACAATTGACTATACTTGCCTCTACCTAGAATTTGCCAATATTCTTTTTTTTTTAAATATATTTTTTCAGGGACTTCAGCCAATATGGAGGCATAGGTAGATACGCTGCCTCCTCACACAACTAAAATGACAACAACAAATTTAAAAATGAAAAATAACCAAAATTGCCATAAAACTGAACTGTGTGGAATTCTGACAACCAAGGAGTTAAAGAAACTTTCATTCAGACTGGTAGGAGGGGAGGAGATTGGTAGCCTGGGTGGAGAGGATCCACAGCAAGGCAGCAGCTGGAGGACTGGGCAGGCAAGGCAGCAGATGGCAAGATAGGGCAATCCCCTATTGCATTCAGATAAACTGGAGCAAACACAGGGGAGAGACACACACAACAGAACCTAGGCTTCCAGCACAGGGAAATAAAGCCTCAAAACCTCTTACTGAAAAAAGCTCCTGCACAGCTAAAGAAAACAGCATTAAAACAAAAAGAGAACCAACTATATGGGAAAACATATTTGCCAATGATAAGTTGGATAAGGGTTTGATCTCCAAAAGATGTATAAAGAATGTCTACAACTCCACACCAAGAAGACAAAAAACCCAACTAAAAATGGGCAAAACACCTGAACAGACACTTCTCCAAGGAGGATATACAGGTGGCCCACAGACATCTGAAAAGATACTCAGCATCACTAGCCATCAGAGAGATGTGAATTACAACCACAGTGAGATTCCACTTCACGCCAGTGAGAATGGTCATCATAAACAAATCAACAAACAAGTGTTGGAGAGGTTGTGGAGTAAAAGTATCTCTAGTGCACTGTTGGTGGGAAGGCAGTCTGGTGCAGCCACTATGGAAAACAGTATGGAATTTCCTCAGAAAATGAAAAATGGAACTGCCTTTTGACCACTGCTAGGATTATATTCTAAGAATTCTGAAACACCAATCCAAAGGAACCTAAATGTTCATAGCAGCACAATTTACAATAGCCAAGTGCTGGAAGCAACCTAAGTGCCCATCAGAAAATGAATGGATCAAAAAAGCATGGTACATTTCAATGATGGAATACTATGCATCAGAAAGAAAGAAGGAGCTCCTACCCTTTGTGACAGCATGGATGGAACTGGAAAGCATTATGGTAAGTGAAATAAGTCAGGTGGTAAAAGACAAATCACATATGATCTCACCTTTAACTGGAACTTAATCAACAAAACAAATAAGCAAGGAAAATAAAACCAGAGACATTGAAATTAGGAATGATCTGGCAGTAACTGGAGGGGAGGTGGTAGGGGATAATGGGGGGAAGGGGGGAAGGGTTTTCAGTAACAACTGTAAAGGACACATTGGCCCTCGTTGGTGTGGCTCAGTGGTTGAGTGCAGGCCTGCAAATGGAAGGGTCACTTGTTTGATTCCCACTCAGGACACATGCCTGGGTTTCTGGCCAGGTCCCCAGTGGGGGATGTGTGAGAGGCAACCACACACTGATGTTTCTCTCCCTCTCTTTATCACTGCCTTCCCTCTCTAAAAATAAAATGTTTTTTTTTTTTTAAAAAAAGGACATGTGGACAAAATCACGTGGGGGTGGAATCAGAGGAGGGAGGTGGGGATGGCTGGGCTGGGGAGGGGAGTGGTAGGGGGAAATGCATACAATTGTACTTGAACAACAATAAAAGAAAAACAGGTCACTTATAGAAGAAGAACATGCACACAGGAAAAAAAAAAACTTGAGGGGGTTGCAGTGGTGGGAGAAACTCCCAGCCTCACAGGAGTACATTGGAGAGACCCAAAGAGACCTAGAACAAATGTAAGCCCATCCAAAAAGGAATCATCACCAGAAGGGCATAATTTGCTTGTGGGTAGTGGGAAAAGTGGCTGAAAGCTGGCCAACAGCAGAGCAAGCAGCATTGTTCCCTCTCAGACCTCTCCCCTACATAGTGTCATAACACAGCAACATGGTTGCCCTGCCCTAATGAATATCTAAGCCTCTGCCCCTTACAACATAACAGTTGTGCTGAGACACAAAATTATGGCCCAAATGAAAGAACAAATCAAAGCTCCAAAAATAAAACTAAGGATGGATAGCCAACCTATCAGATGCAGAGTTCAAAACACTGGTAATCAGTACACTCACAGAAATGGTTCAGTGTGGTCACAAAACAGAGGAAAGGACTATGCAAAATGAAATAAAGAAAAATAAATGGAACCAACAATGAAGGGGAGGAAAGTGAACTCAAATCAAGAATTTGGAGCGAAGGAAGAAATAAACATTGAACCAGAAAAGCAAGAATTCAAAAAAAAAGAGGAACCTCCAGGACAACTTTAAAAGTTCCAACATCTGAATCATAGGGATTCCAGGAGGAGAAGAGGAAGACCAAGCAATTGAATACTTATTTGAAAAAATAAAGGGGAACTTCCCCAATCTGGTGAAAGAAATAGACATCCAGAAAGCCCAGGAAGCTCAGAGAGTCCCAAAGAAGTTGGACCCAAGGAAGAACACACCAAAGCACACCATAATTATGTTACCCAAGGTTAAAGAGAAGGAGAGAATCTTAAAAGTAGCAAGATAAAAGGAGACAGTTACTTACAAAGGAGTTCCCATAAGACTATCAGCTGATTTCTCAAAAGAAACCTTGCAGGCAAGAAGGTGCTGGAAATAAGTATTCCAAGTCATGAAAGGCAAGGACCTACATCCAAGGTTACTCTATCCAGCAAAGCTGTCATTTAGAATGGAAGGGTAGATAAAGTGTTCCCAGATAAGGTCAAATTAAAGGAGTTCATCATTGTGTAGTCCTTATTATATGGAATGTTAAATGGATTAATTTAAAAAAAGAAGATGACAAAAAATATGGACAGTAAAAGGACAACCAAAGCATAACTATCAACTGAACGTAAAAAAAAACCAAAAACAAAAACAAACTAAGCAAGCAAATAGAACAGAACAGAATCACAGAAATGGTGGTTACATGGAGGGTTATCAGTGGGGAGGAGGAGGGAGGAGAATGGAGAAAAGGTACAGGGAATAAGCATAAATGGTATGTACAAAACAAACAGGGAGGTTAAGAATAGTAAAGAAAATGAGAAGCCAAGGAACTTATATGTATAACCCACAGACATGAACTAAGTTGGGGGAATGCTTGTGGGTGCGGGGTGCAGGGTGGAGGAAAATAAAAATAATTTTTTCAACCACTGTTTACATTTAATATTATTTTCTATTAGTTTAGCTGTGTAGCACAGTGATTAGACAATCATATACTTCACAAATATTCTCCTTGGTATTTCTAGTACTCACCTGTCACCATACGGTTATTACAATATTATTAATCATATTTCCTATTCTGTGCTTTACATCCCCATGACAATTTTGTAATACCAATTTGTACTTCTCAATTCCTTCACCTCTCCATCTGGTTCCCCAACCACCCTGTGCTCTAGCAACGATCAATCTGTTCTCTGTACCTACAAGTTTGTTTCTGTTTTGTTCATTTATATTGTTTTTTATTTTTTAAATAGATTGTATTTATTATGCTGTTATGGTTGTCTCATTCTTCCCTTTATTGTCTTCTGCCCTGCACACCCCCTCTCATACATACTCCCACCCTGAGCCCCTTAGTTCATGTCCATGGGTCATACATATAAGTTCTTTGGCTTCTACATTGCCTCTACTAATCTTAACATCCCCCTATTTTCTATCTACTATTTATGCTACTTATTTTCCTTACCTCTTCCTTCATTCTCCCCCTCCCATTCCATGCTGATAACCCTTATGTTCCTGTTCTAGGTGTTTACTTAGTTTTTCTTTTTTTAGGTTCAGTTGTTGATAGTTGCAACTTTGTTGTCATTTTACTATTCATAGTTTTGATCCTCTTTTTCTTAGATATGTCCCTTTAACATTTCATGTAATAATGGCTTGCTAATGATGAACACCTTTAACTTGACCTTATCTGGGAACACTTTATCTACCCTTCCATTCTGAATGATAGCTTTGCTGGATAGAGTATTCTTGGATGTAGGTCCTTGCCTTTCATGACTTGAAATATTTATTTCCAGCACCTTCTTGCCTGCAAGATTTCTTTTGAGAAATCATCTGATAGTCTTATGGGAACTCCTTTGTAAGTAACTGTCTCCTTTTCTCTTGCTACTTTTAAGATTCTTTCCTTCTCTTTAATCTTGGGTAACATAATTATGGTGTGCTTTGGTGTGCTCTTCCTTGGGTCCAACTTCTTTGGGACTCTTTGAGCTTCCTGGAAGTCTATGTCCTTCACCAAATTGGGGAAGTTCTCCTTTATTTTTTTTTCAAATAAGTTTTCAATTTATTTGTCTCCTCTTCTCTTCCTTGCACTCCTATGATTCAGATGTTGGAACTTTTAAAGTTGTCCTGGAGGTTCCTAAGCTTCTCCTCATTGTTTTGAATTCTTGTTTCTCTATTCTGTTCTGGTTGAATGTTGTTTATTTCTTCCTTCTGGTCCAAATCTTTGATTTGAGTCCCAGTTTCTCTCCCTTCACTGTTGGTTTCCTGTATATTTTCTTTATTTTACTTTGCATGGTGTTCATTTCTTCCTCTGTTTTGTGACTATACTCAACCTTTCTGTGATCATGTTGATTACCAGTGTTTTGATCTGGCTATCTCTTCATCACTTAGTTGTATTTTTCTGGAGCTCTGATCTATTCTTTCATTTGGGCTATTTTTTTTTTGTCTTAGTGTACCTGTTACGTAGTAAGGGGTGGAGCCTTCGGTATTCCCCAGGGTTGGGCAGCCCACATCCCTGCATTGTGGTGCTGTATGTCAGGGAGAAGTCTGAGAGGAAATAATAACATCTGCTCAGCTCTCTGTCAGCTTTCATTCACTTATGCTGATACCCACAAGCAAATTGGGCCCTCATGGTGCTGATACATGGGTGGGTGGGTTTGTTTACATTCTTGGTGTGTGTGAGTCTCTCCAACAACTCTCCTGTGAGGCTGGGAGTTTATCCCACCTCCTCAACCCTCAGAGGATTTTTCAGTCAGAGGTTTTGAGGCTTTATTTTCCCACACTGGAACCCAGTGTTGTGTGGTCTGTCTCACTCCCCAGTTTTTCCTCTCGGTTTATCTGCATGGTAATGTGAGAGTGACTGATCCACCAGCCAGTGCTTCACCAGGTCCAGCAACTGCCACTTTACCTGCAGAAGTCCTTCAGCTGCCTCCTTGCCATAAGTCCTCTGTGCTTGGTTGCCCATCTTCACCCCTTCTACTGGCATGGATGAATGTTTCTTCTTTAACTCCTTGGTTGTGTGTCTTCCATACAGTTCACATTTCTGTCAGTCCTGGTTGCTTTTTCTTTTCAATTTTTTTGTTGTCTCTTTTGGCTGTGTGAGGAGGCTCAGTGTATCTACCTATGCCTCCATCTTAGGAGAAGTCTGTTCATTTATAATGTATATTAGATTCTACATTAAGTGAAATCATATGGTATTTGTCTTTCTCTGACTTATTTCACTTAGCATAATACAGAATGTCAGTGTTTCTATCAGAACTCAAACCTTAGTAACTTGGGGGCTAGTGAGGAATGCTTTCATGCCCATATGGGCTGGGAGATCGGAGCTAGTCAAAAGGGAGGCTAAAGAGTCTAGGTCAGAGGAGGAAGTCATATATGATGTGGTGGAAGAACCAGCTATGAAGTTCAGCCCACAGCTTCAGCAGAGAATCTGCCTGATAGCCGTCACTTCTTGCTTCAACTCTGGGAGCATTCCTCCTCGCAGGATGACTCTCCACCAAGAAAGTCTGAAAATTTAGACAGATATCCTGTTAGGGCCATGCAACAGTGTCTTTGGCAGGCAGCAGAGGCTGGGCAATTTAGATGCCCTTTTGGCTTTCCCTATTATAGTCAAGGGTCAAAGAAATGTCCATAAGCCCCTTCCATTTTCCCTTTACAAGGATCTAAAAAAAGAGCATTAGAGAAAATGGGCTTCAGTCTCCTTATACTAATGGGCTATTTCAAGCCATCACTGACAGTTATAAAACAGCCCCTTGTGACTGGATTGCCCTGGCCAGGACAGTCTTAACCCCAGCTCAGTTTATGGTCTGGCATTCAGAGTACTCTCAGTGAACCAGCCACCAAGCAGCCGAGAATGCACAAATGAATAATCCTGTCACCCTCCCTGTGCTGCTTGGGTCTGGCGATTTTGCTACCACTGCAGATCAAACCAGGCTTAATCCTCAAGCTTTTACTCAAAGTGCTCAAATTGCTCTCAAAGCCATGAAGGCTGTACCTGATTCTTAGACTAAGTAAACTTCTTCCATTATCAATATCTGTCAGGGTGCTATGGAGGAGTATTTTGCTTTTATTGATCACCTCCAGGAAGCCATTGAACAGCACATTGATAATCACAAAGCAGCCAAGGCTCTTTTGTGGCCACTAGCTTATGAAAATACTAACAAAGACTGCAGGGCCATTATAGGATCCCTGTGAGCTACCAACAGAGAGTTTATCAAGGCTTGCCAAGATGTCAGTACAGAGCAGCATAAGGCTTCTCTCTTGGCTGCTGCAGTTAAGGGAGATCCCAGATGTTATAATTGTGGAAAGCCTGGTCACCAGTGCAAGAACTGTTCGTCCACACCAAGAGGGGGAAAAGTAATGACAAGCTTCCCCACCAAGGACTGTCTGTGCTGTGGCAAGGGCAGACATTGGACAAAGGAATGCCACTCTAAATTTGACAAAAATGGCCAATCTATTCAGGGAAGCTTCCAAGGGGGTGACTGCTCTAGCACCCCCAACCCCAGTTGGAGCTTTCAGTACAGCAATCAATATCAGGGAATTCAAGGAAATGCACAGTTTTTGACCTTTGTGCAGCCACCCATGGAAGCACAAGGCTGAACTTGGTCACCACCAATGAGCTCATCTTAAAGAAACAGGATCAAGTAATTATAGCTCCCATTGGTGTCTGGGGACCTTTACCCCCAGGAATGGTTTGTTCAATCTTAGGGAGATCCAGTATTACTACCAAAGGCATTTTTTGTTCAGCCAGGGGGTCATTGACTCAGACTATCAAGGGGAAATTAAAATCATGCTTAAAGCTTCTGGCTATCATATTATTCCTGCCCAAACATGTATGGCCCAGCTGCTCCTACTCCCCTACATAGTCTCAAAGACTCAAAATACACCATTAGGGGAGAGGGAGGCTTTGGTAGTACAGATAATCAATCAGGTTTTTGGACAGAATCAATTAAGTTAAATAAACCAATTTTAGAAATAAAGATAAAGGATAAGACCTTTCAGGGCCTCATAGGTACAGGAGCCAACACCTATGTTATCTCAAATCAGTTTTGGCCTCTGGAATAGCCTCTAACAGACAGCAGAACAGCTGTCACAGGTGTTGGAGGAGTTTCTCAACCATGAGTCAGTGTATGATCTCTTACATGTTGTGGGTCAGAAGGACAGGTAGGGAGAATTTGACTATATATTTTGCCTATTCCCGTTATATTTGTGGCTGTGATCTCCTCAGTCAGTGGTGGATGGAAATCTCTCTGCCACATTTCCCCTAGTGGCCACTGCTTTTATAACTCCTCCACCATTTACCTGGCTCTCCAATTCGCCAGTATGGGTTGATCGGTGGCCGATTAAAGGAGAGCGACTTGAACAGATCTGCCTTTTAATTAAATAACAATTAGAAGCAGGTCATATTGAACCCTCTAATCACCCTTGGAATATGCCTATTTTTGTTGTACCAAAGAAATCTGGCAAATGGAGGATTATTCATGATGTAAGAAAAATCAATGAATCCTTCCAATTTATGGGCCCCCTGCAGCTGGGAGTCCCCAATCCAGCTTGTATTCCAAAAGATTGGCCACTTTTAGTTATTGACCTAAAGGATTGTTTCTTCAAAATTCCTTTAGCAGAAAGGGATTGGGAGCATTTTTGCATTTTCCCTCCCAGCCATTAACAATTCTCAGCCTTTACAGAGGTTTCAATGGAAAGTTTTGCCTCAGGGAATGCTTAACAGCCCAACTATCTGCCAGCATTTCCTTCACACTGACATTGAGCCAGTAAGAGATCAATTCCCTGATTCAATTATCTGTCATTATATGGATGGCATCCTGATCACAGCTCCTTCACAAGATATTTTAGCAAAAACTGCTTCCTTTCTTAAAAATTCCATAGCCTCTACTGGGCTAGTAATTGCTCCAGAAAAAAAATGTAGCATTCAGAACCTTGATAATATTTAGGCAATATCCTTTTAATAGGACAATTTGGACTGAAGTCCTTCAAATTAATTCATCCAGGGATTTAACTCTTAATTTCCTCCAGCAACTCCTGGAAGCAATCAACTGGGTGTGACCCATCCTTGGAATACCTACCCAACAATTAACTCATTTATTTAATACCCTTAAAGGGGACCTGGATCTTTTTTAAAAATATATTTTATTGATTATGCTATTACAGTTGTCCCCTTTTCCTCCTTCATTCCCCTCCACCCTGCATACCCCCTCCCACCCACATTCCCCCCTTTAGTTCATGTCCATGTGTCATAAGTTCTTTAGCTTCTACATTTTCCACACTATTCTTGCCCTTCCCCTGTCTATTTTCTACCCACTGTCTATGCTACTTGTTCTCTGTACCTTGTCCCCCTCTCTCCTCCTCCCACTCCCCTATTGCTAACCCTCCATGTGATCTCCATTTCTGTGTTTCTGCTCCTGTTGTAGTGGTTTGCTTAGTTGGCTTTTGTTTTAGGTGTGGTTGTTAATACCTGTGAGTTTGCTGTCATATTTTTTATCTTCTTTTTCTTAGATAAGTTCCTTTAACATTTCATATAATAAGGGCTTTGTGATGATGAACTCCTTTAACTTGACCTTATCTGAGAAGCAGTTTATCTTTCCTTCCATTCTAAATGACAGCTTTGCTGGATAGAGCAATCTTGGATGTGGGTACTTGACTTTCATGACTTGGAATACCTCTTTCCAGCCCCTTCTTTCCTGTAAGGCCTCTTTTGAGAAATCAGCTGACAGTCTGATGGGAACTCCTTTGTAGGTGACTGTGCCCTTATCCATTGCTGCTTCTAGAATTCTCTCCTTCACTTTAATCTTGGCTAATGTAATTATGATGTGCCTTGGTGTGTTCCTCCTTGGATCCAACTTCTTTGGGACTCTCTGAGCTTCCTGGACTTCCTGGAAGTCTATTTCATTTGCCAGATTCTCCTTTAGGGGAAGTTCTCCTTTATTATTTGTTCAAATAAGTTTTCCACCTGTTACTTCTTCTTCCCCTTCCGGTACCCCCATAATTCATATGTTGGGACATTTAAAGATGTCCTGGAGGTTCCTAAGCCTCTCCTCATTTTTTTGAATTCTGGTTTCTTCCTTCTTTTCTGTTTGGTTGTTTCTTTCTTTCTTCTGGTCCACTCCATTGATTTGAGTCCCAGTTTTCCTCCCATCTCTATTGGTTCCCTGTGCATTTTTCTTCATTTCACTTATTGTAGCCTTCATTTTTTCATCTAATTTGTGAGCAAAATCAACCAATTCTGTGAGCATCTGATCACCAGGGCTTTGAATTGTGCATCTGATAGGAAACAATGGCACTTACTCTGCTCACTCTCAGATTCCAGTCCCTTCTGCTGCTTCCCCTTAGCCTGGATTATCTGCGTGCCAATGTGGGACCACCTGGTTAGCCAGCCGCCTTGCTTGCCCTCACTGGGTCTGCACAGTTGCCACCCTGTGCCCAGGGTCTGCTAGCCACCACCTGTGCACCTGGGATCTGCCAGCTGCTGCTGCCTGCATGCCTGATCTGCACCTCCACTTTTTCCTGCCGTGACTCTGCCCCTCTTACCGGTCTGGATGAATGGTTGTTGGACTTCCGAACAGTTCAATTTTCTATGAGTTCTGGTTGTTTTCTTGTTTCTAAATCTTTGTTGTCCTTAATTTTGGTTGTGAGAGGAGGAACAGTGTGTCTACCTATGCCTCCATCTTGGCCGGAAGTCAGGACCTGGATCTTAGTTCCCCTAGAAAATTGTCCTCTGAGGCCCTACAAGAATTAACTATAGTAAATCAATATATTCAGCAGCAGCAAATAACTAGGATTAATTCACAGTTTCCTGCTTGGCCTTTCTGCTTTCAACCTTAGGTACCTCAACAATTCTTATAGGACAGCTGTCACCCCACTTAGCTATGATTGAGTGACTTTTTCTGTCTCATCAACCACAACACACTATTACCAGGTATATAACTGCGTTGAGCCATCTTATTATAAAAGGGTGTGAGTGAACACAACAGTTATTTGGATATGATCCTGCCTTTATTCACATCCCCTAACTCAAGTCTATTTACAACAATTGGCAGCTGAATCTTTAGAATCTCAGGGTGCCATAGCTGACTTTGTAGGAGGACTAGAAATTAACCTGCTCTCGGATACATTGCTTCAAAACATTCTATTCCTTCAAATAAGGCTAGCAGAAAAAGTAAGCCCAACACCAATAACTGGGGCAAGAACTGTGTTTCTTGACAGGTCTGGAAAAACCAGGTGGGCTGCTATTGCCTGGCAAGAGGGCAAAAACTGGAGAAATTTTGTATCCTCAGGACATTCCTCTACTCAAAGGGTTGAGCTTTTCGCTGCAATCATGGCCCTGTGGCAATGGCCCCAGAAAGCTTTGACTATAGTCCCTCCTTGACAAGCAAGAACACCCCCTCTTTCATTACTCATAGTTGATCCCAATAGCCCCAGAAAGCTTTGAATATACTCCCTCCTTGACAAGCAAGAACACCCCCTCTTTCATTACTCATAGTTGATCCCACTCAGGCCTTCCTGGCCAGCTGGTGAATGGTAACAATGAGGCAGATGCTTTAGTTAGTGTCCTTACTGCCTTCCAGCAGGCAACAGCTTCTCAAAAGTATTTCCATCAAAACAGACAGGCACCCCCAAAGCAACTTTACATTCCTCACTCTCAAGCTAAGCAAATTATTAAAGAATGTCCTGACTGCCAAACCCTTACCAAGGCACCCCCCATCTCCAGGAGTTAATCCTCAAGGACTAAGTTCTCAAATAATTTGGCAAACAGATGTCACTCATTATGCTCCCTTTGGAAAATTCAAATATGTTTGTATTTCTATTGATATTTGTTCTGGCACCCTGCATGTGTCTGCTTTCACAGGAGAATCTGCTAAAAATATACATGCCCGTTGGCTTGAGGCCTTTAGTCATTTAGGATGGTCTCAGCAAATTAAATCTGATAATGGCCCTGGATACCTTGCCCATTCAACTCAGGTCTTCCTTCAGCATTGGAATATCCAACATAAAACAGGAATACCTTACAATCCAACTAGTCAGGCAATTGTAGAATGAGCTCATCGTACTTTTAAAAATCTTCTTAAAAAACAAAAAAGGGGGAGTCATGAGTCCCCCCAAAATTTGACTATATTAGTCATGTTTACCTATAATTTTCTAAATTGTGATGAATCGCTCTGTACTCCAATTGAAAAACATTTTCAGACAAAAGAGTCAAAACCACCTTACCTTCACTTTTTATATAGAGATTTGCTGGGAGATGGCTCTTGGCAGGGCCCTGTAGACTTCTTAACACTGGGAAGAGGGTATGCATGGGTTTCCATTCCTACAGGTCCTCTCTGGCTACCAGTCAAAAGAATAAACTCTTATCATGAGCAGAATAGACACCAAGCTCTGCTACCTGGAGGTGAGAACTGATTAACTGACAGGCCCTGAACAACCAGAAGGAAATCAGACACCCATGGACTCACTCACAAGTCTGGGCCCATCAGTGGAGGAGGATGGAGCCTACCCCACTGACCGTGGCCGAAGCTCAAGTGCCTCCTACAGAGGGCAACAACCCTTCAATGCCCCATATTATTCCCTTTATGCGTGTACCCACCACATGGGGAGACATCAAGGCTCTTAAAGCTGCAGCTGAGGAATTTCTTGCTGAAACAAAAGCAGAGGACATCCCAGAAAACAGGCTTATTGCTTCCCTAGCAGTGCTGTCAGTAATTTGGCCAAAACTTTGCTTTTAATTGCTACTATACTTTGGCTAGGGGGGTAAGACCTAACAACTAAGGTTAGTTACTGTTACATCTATTGGGGCCTCATTACTGATTAACCAGCATTTAAACTACATACCTGGTAGAATGTTGAACCTCCCTTTTCCATTAACAATACTCAGTGGACTGGAGGAGTGTGGATGCCCTGCTGATGGAATGCCCCCCCGCCCCCGCCCCGAAGGAGTGTGGATGCCCCCATTTCAAACAATGGTGCTGAAAAATACTATTTATGCTGCTGAGCACTTACCAGTTTGTATTTGTCTCCTTACTAACACTTTATGCTTTCCTTTAAAGGAGGAACTTTACGCTGCTAGCAAAGAGCAACACAGTGATTACTATCAGCTCTCCATGGTGGCCATGGTTGGCCTGCATACCTATGAGGTTGTTTATAATACTTTCAACCACCCTGTGGTTCCTTGTTATACCTTAGACACTAGTTATAATGACTCAGTCTTCTGGTCATTATGCCGAGGACCAAATGCCACTCTTGCTTTTCTCCCCAAAAGCCCTTTTGTAGTGGAGAATTGGGGAACTAACTGGAGAATATTGGCTAAGCCTGACACAACAACATTTCCAGGTCAGCCTCAAAAACTATATACTAATGTGCGGTGGGAGGGGACCAGCATCGGGGTATCTATTATCAGAATTGTTTCTCCTAACCACACTAGCCTTTGGCATTATAACTCTTGGAAAATGGGCTTGCCTTTTATTACTAGGAAGCATTTGTATGTAAAAATTGGTTGTGACCCTAAAGGTGTTCTGGGATGTTCCTACCAGATAGACCCTGCAGAACAAGATTGGGTCATGGTTTGTACCTCTCATCCCTACCTGTTTTTAGCACCCCAGGGACAGCCCACATCTTTTATAATGAATCAATAAAGATTTATTCTCTGCATGTCCCTGCAGGCTCCATATATGCCAGCTGCCTTATTCATCTCAGTATTATTCAGTTAAACCTCACTAGGGTTTACATAGTTAGAAGACAAACTCAAGTATGGGTGCCAGTTGATGTAACCAGAGAATAGGAGGATCCCAATGACATAGTAGCTTAACAACACACTGGCTTCAATATGAGTCCAGCAGTTCATCAGCACCCTAACTGCATTCATTGTCTCTGCTATAGTTGTTGCAGCTACTCCTGCCATGGCAACTGCTGCCCTCAATTCAGTTCAAACTGCTCATACTGTTGATATTTTCTTAACCAATACTACTTTAGAAATGCTTCAACAGGCCCAGATTGATCAAGAGATTCTGTCTCACCTTTCTATGGTTGAATTAGCACTCGACTGGATCAGCGAGCACCAGTACACACTAGTGATCTGCTAGCAGCTGACCCGTGATCCTGGAATCTCCAAGCTGTGCATCACCCTGTTCCAGTGGAATTCCAGCCAATATTACTGGAGCGATATTAAACACCACCTAAGAGGGGCTTTGTCTACAACTTTAAAAGGGCAAATTGGTAAATTGCAGCTAGAATTACATCAGCAGCTGCAGGACATCCAACACTTAATTAAGCAAGAGGTTTTTCAAACCCTCTGGGACAATCTTGGTGGCTAAACCCCCAAAGTTGGTTTGATGTACTTAACCTGAGAATGTGGGTCTTTTGAGTTGCCAGTTGCTTACTGATTATAATAATGCTCTGTGTACTTCACTGCATTTGTAAATTATTTTCCAGGGGTTGTGTGAGAGACCAGCAAGTAGCAAGCTTTCTGGGATCTATAGCAGTCCTAACTAAAAACAAGGGGGAAAATATACAGGACCATTCCACCGGACAGTGGGGAATGTAGCCCAGCCCCTGATTCAGAAAACTGATGGGGAGCGAGGTCAGCACACAGGACCTATGCCCACAGATAGGTTCTCCCATGGGGAATCAGACCTGCATTGTACCTAGGCTGCTATGAGGCTTGCTTTTGCTAAAACTCCCTCACCTTGAGTTGAGGCAGCAAATGTTTACTGCATGCCGCGACCAGCGAGACAAGGGGTTCGTGACTCGCAGTGACGGACTGAAAAGAGGAAGCGACCAGTTGCTCTGCTGGCAAAAGGCAAATTTATTAATGAGTACAGTCATATATAAAGGCAACTAGAAAAGTCTAAAAATAGCACAAGATAAGAAGCTCAGGCAGGCATAACCGCAGGGGATACTTTGTAACAGTAAACATCCTGATAGATACATTGTTTAAGAAACATGACGCACGTACATACCACTCTTGATATTTTCTTGTACTTCCCTTGGGAACGATCTGATACCAAGGCAGACAGAACAATGCAAGGACATTAATGCCCTGAGGCCGAGGACCAGGCCCATACATCATTTTCACAATGTCAGACCCTTACTCTCGACCCCTTAGCAGGCACAATAGTTCCCTACATCTCCCCCTTTCTTATTAAGTTAAAGCCAAGGGTAAGTCATGTTTCTGATAATTCAATCTCTGTTTTTTCAGATCTAAATAAAGAGTCTGAATATGCGTGATAAAGTATCGTACTACGCAAGGAAAACGAATCAGAGCAATGATAATCAAAATTCCAGGTCCAATCCATCCGTATATCAATTGCTTAATAGATGGAAAATGACTAGTTAAAGTTGAGAAAAACTTCCGAGCTTCTTCTGCAATATTTATGTTTATAAGAGGTGCATTCACCAGATCTTGAATCTCTTCATGCAACGCTGTAATATCCAGAGATGTATTACAGTTATGCCAAATACCCATCAAATGATTACGAATCTTATCCCAAGGGAATTTAGTAGAATTATAAGGAAAAGGGGTAACACATATATGAGAAAAAGAAAAATGACATTTAAGAGAAGAGCGAACTTCCAGAGAGTTAAGCTCTTCACCCACTATTTTTACAGTATCATATAAGGCATTCAACTTTTGCTCTATCTTTCGGTCCCAGTCTTCCTGGGTTTGAAAAGCAATGGAAACATTATGAGATAATTAATTTACAAACTTGGCTGTTTGAATCTCAGTAGTAAGCGCAACTGTGGCAGTCGCAGCAGTGGCTATAAGAGCAATAAGAGTAGTAATTCCAGCAATTAACATACCTACAAATCTTTTTGCACGGACAGAAATTAATTCATTTGTCGCTTCAATAATAGCATAGCCAGGATCGTTAAACCAAGGAATGGAAAGATTGACAGGTACAAAAGCAAAAGCAGGTTGCT
>PVKU01002763.1:0-209499 GCA_004027475.1 Anoura caudifer
AATATCACCTCCTCTTAGAACCATCTTGAAGGTTACATGAAATAAGGAATCTAAAGCACTTAATAACTTGCCTGGCTCACAAAGATAACTCATAAATATTGCTTGTTATTACTAGTATTACCACATGCTTTTGCTCCATCTTTACTCCATCTATACTCGGATTTTCATTGAACAAATGTTACTTGGATACCTACTATGTGACTAGCCCAGGAGAAGCTCAGGATTTGCCTCTTTTCTTGGCTAGATATATTCTTAATTTTTAGTATTTTGAAAATAATGATAGCAGTGCCTTTATTTTCCTCTTGGTGAAATTGGGTATAATATTATTTTCCTCTTATTCCTGAGAAATTTCAGAAAAGACCTCAACAAATGTCTGGGCAGCCTACTAAGAAATTTACTCTGAGATTTTCTTCCCCAAGGTACTGTCTTGGTATTTTACAAAAGAACAAAATACATAGGCTATAAGTTGGTTTATTAAAATTAAGAAAGAGTCAAAATAGGGACTAATCACTGGATGCTAATGCACTTTTAACACATAGCAATGATCCTAGCTCTGTAATTATGTTAAGTGAATAAGAAATGATTTTTGTAAACATGCTAATTAGCTAAAATTTTGAGGTCAAAATCAGTTCTCTAAGAAATTATTGAAATATGAAATTGTTTTCTGGGAAATATTTTAGTGACAGGAAAAAAATTCATCTCTGGTAAATGTTTTATCAGTATGTTATAGTTTGTATGTGATAATGTTGTATATAAATATTTACCTGTCAAACTACCTGACGGATAAATATTAACATGCTTAATATGTATAAGTTAGAATTGACAAAGATTTAAAAAAATAAAAGGTAAAATCAGAAGCAACAGCTTTTAAAAATGTCAACATGTAAAATATTCATATAAGTTATCACGTAAAATGAAACAATAATGTAACCCACCTATTAAGGCATCTCAGAAACTACTTGGAAGGGTTTAAATTTAAAAATACCGAGGAGGGAGGAGGGTTGGTAGAGATGGAAGAACATATAGGGAGGATAAATGCTGATGGAAAAATGATGAAATTTAAGAAGGAAAAAATAAAAAATGGCAAGTAGGAAAATAATGATAAATAATAATAAATTCAAGAGCCTGGGAAATAAGAAATATGATACCAATTATTAATACCTGATGTGTAAATACTTATATAGTGGAATTTATTGTAATAAAGAAAAGGCAAGTAAGGCCAGGTATCAATTTCTTCTGGGCTTGATGAAAATATGGATGACAAAAGATAACAATTTTATCAAACCAGGCTAAACATGCTGGATAATTTCTTTTGGAAAGAAGTTCTTAAAGAAATAGACATAAGAAATATGATACCCTCATTTTAGAATTAAACAGGCTATGTTGCAAGATTTCTAATTTTTCAATTAATTCATTTTTATTTAGATATGAAGAGGGGATTAGCCAATTCAGAAAAATGGGCAACATTTGAAAAAAGGAAGGCCTGGCAGTGTGATGTGCGGTTAGTTGGCAGTGTCTTTATGATAATTTATCTGTCGATGATTTATGTGATGCAGGATAAGCAATGCAAGACAGCACAGCCCTGATTTAGAGGTTTTCAATCTGGGTTGGAGAAAAACAACTGCAGCATAAAATGTATCGGCTGATAAGATGTCAATTCTGAAATGCAAAGCTCATTGACATGTATGCCTCTGGGTGTGGAGGTAGAAATAAAAAACTGGTGTGGAAGGGAAACCTTTGGGCAGTGGGGTCACAGAGGTAGAGTGGAAGGTGGCAGGGGTCCAGGAGGGAGCAGGGAGAACTGTTCAAGACTCAAATAAGATTGGCTTCTTGGCCCAAAGAAGCACCTCTCTACCTCTTTTTTATTGTTTTTTTCTGACTCTGGAGAGAAGATGCTGGAAAATTCACACTAGGTAAACAATGTAACGGATGCCCTAAAAACTGTAACACCAACTTTGCTTGTCATGATGAATGGTGGGTACACATTAATAAGCTTTTATTAGAAAGACAATGAAAAGTTTTGCTTACATTTCAACGATGCCACTCTGATGTTAGCACATCAACCTGAAATAATCACCACCAAAATTCAACCCAACAGAGTACTAACGTGATGTTTATGGGGCACTTGGTGCAGTCTAGGCTCTGAGTGAAGTGCTCTAGAGCACCTGTAATCTCTTCACTGAGCTCTGACAGAGACACTACTGTTGTGGCCACTTTGTACATGAAGGAACTGTGGCATGGAGAGGATAGGTGATTTTTTCTTTTGTGTTGTATTTGAACCCTGGTTGTTTCAAGCCAAAGAAAGATTCATAAAATCATGCTCTGATGTAAGGTGTGCCAATACTTGGATGAGAGTCCAGTGTCCTCTCTTTAATATTATAGTTTTCTTTTTTGCCTATCAAACTGTCTTTCCAGGTGAAACTTTTTTTTGTTGAATAAGAGTAAAATTTTAAATTTAAATGCAAAACAAACAAAGCTGAAACATACAATGGCAAATTGAAATAAACAAAACAATCAATGATAAGAATTACATACCATGCCATTCGAAATTCCTGGAGGAAGATTCTGTTCCTGGAGTATATTCCAGAAGCAAAGATGTTTGTCAAAGCCAAGTGCACAAACTAGCCTAGGATTGTTCTCCCACCCTAACCCTAACCTTTACCTGATATGCTCCTCCTTATCTTTGGGGTCTACTTGCTTATTTCCAGTAACAGAAGAAAAGAAATATTAAAGGCGGCATTTACAAACACTCATTAAGCCAGTGTGGAAACAATACAGGTAGCAATGTATGTTGCCTTTGGAGATGAGCAGAGCAACAGAGCAACTGTGTCTAGAATGCCCACAAGACATCAAGTGATATTCAAATTATATTTATGAGCTTGTCTCTTCTATAGAAATAGAATTTCTATAATAGAAAAATTAGAGAATTAATTTTTCTTCATTGCTGTCGTCCCAGTGTCTAATACAATGAATGGCAATAATGGAATGTGATAGCTGTTTATTGAACTAAACTGAAAAAGGTGGAAAACAAATTGTACTCAGCAAAAGTTTTAGGCAATGAGGATACTAAGAAATAGATGCATCCTAAAAAAAGTACCCTGGGAATTTTCTGGGGTGGATTTACATGCATGTACAGAAAAATCACAAAGAGCTTAAGGAAGTATATAAAAGAAAACAAAATTTCAAATTTAAGAGAACAAATCAGGACCTGGCCTGGTGGCTCAGTTGGTTGGAGCATCATCCTATACACCAAAATGTTGCAGGTACCATCCCCGGTCAGGGTACATACCCAGGCTGCATGTTCAGTTCTTAGTAGGCACACATATGGGAGGCAACCAACTGCTGTTTCTCTCTCTCTCTGTCTCACCCCACCTAACTTCCTATCTCTAAAATCAATAATTATATCCTTGTGTGAGGATTAAAAAAAGACAAAAAAAGAAAAAAGAACAAATTGAAAATGTTTATGAGGAACGTTGAAAAGCATAGTCTCTTAAGAACCCCAGAGATAGTCAGGGGAGAAGGGACATATCTGGAAATATAAGCCTGAAAAAATGAAAAGATGCTACATTTTTAGTGTGATATGGCACCCAAAAGGATAATGCTATTTTTGGATGCACTCTATTTACAGCATTTCATCATGGAATAGAGGGTGACAGTCCCACTCTCAATGACATTCATGAGACCTATGCTAGAATGCCCCATTCAGTTTGGCTTGTCTGACTACCAAAAGTAAGTAGACAGATTGGAAGGAATCCAAAGAAGAGTTTCACAATTGATTAGGGGAAAGAAGCTGACTTATGGGAAAAGTTTGAAAGAATTATGTCTACACAGCTTGGCAGAGAAAGGTACGTGTGTACGTGTTTGAAAACCATAAACAATGAAGGAAGAAAATTTACTCAGATATAAAGGATACAGGTCGAACTATACAGTGAAATTAATTTTGAACAGAGAATCTAGCTAACATTTTGGGTTTAAATTGGGTGGTAGCTAATGACATCTATTCTGTGCATAGAGTAATTTGCAGGTGATATTCATTGAGTTGGAAGTGGAGGGTGACCTGGAGAGAAATGCTGAAACCTATCTTCCAAACACATTCAAGAGAGCAATGGGAGGCAAAATAAGAGGTAAAAGGATTTGATGTTGTGTTAGATACTTTCCATCTGAAACCACTCACATTTCACACTGTAGTTGTGTATACTCTAAGTACATATTACATTTAACAAATTTTCAGATGCTTTACTCCCAGCTGTATTAAACTATCATGACTTTTCCCCCTTATTTTCAATAACTTTTTGGGAAGTCTAAGTTGAAACTATGTTTACCACAGATATTTGTAAATAACATGTAAAAATATTTCCATAGTTAAAATTGTTGTGAAAATTCAAATATCTAATAAATTCAAAATAATATTGGTTGAGAAGTTATTAATGTTAAGATATTATGATTAAAGTTATCTTAAACACATGTGCATTATCTTAAATGCATGTACATGTGTTGTATAGATGCTTTACAAAGAACCTTTGCATGTATTTAATATGAAATTGGAGCACCCCATTTTTTGTTAGATTGAATTTTTCAGCTTCTTATATTTGGCCTCCATCTCACCATATTGAGACTTCTTAGAGAAATAAATTCAAATTCAGCAAGGGAAGCAAATGACCTAAAGGTATAGGTAAAGGAAGGAATAAAATGATGAACAAAATATCAGTAAAATAGGAGAGTCAGGGGTTGGTTACATGGTGAAGTCCACAATCACTTCTCCACATTAAAGACAGCATACTCTTATACCTCTTACATACCCATCTTGGACAGTCACAGACCATGCAGAAATATCTTCTAGAAAAGCTCATTTGTATCTGTCTTTAAACTATGCAATTCAAAAAACTCTTAAACCTATCAGAGAATTGATCATTGAGATAAAAATGTTTCATTGCTTTGTTTTCTCTTTGGGGTATATAATTATATTGGTATCTCTTTCCATATTTTTCATTACCCTTTGCTGAAATATACTCAACCTGCTTATGAAAATTAAGAAGCCATAAAAGGCGTAGGATTCCACCAACTAAGCCTCAGAGTGGTAATACTGATTTAAAAACATTCTTGAGCCCTGGCCAGGTGGCTCAGTTGGTTGGAGCATCATCCCCACACACCAAAAGTTCGAGAGTTTGATTCCTGGTCACTGTGTAACAGAACCACTAGGTTCTATTCCTCTGTGTTTTATTGCCTGCTACAGATAAGAACCATGACAACCAATGCCAAAGTCATACAAAAAGGAAAAGAACTATTTATTCAAAAGTTATAAAGGTTTAGAATAATGGCGGAATTCTGCCATTAAATCTCACTCCCTTTAGAAACAAACAAACAAAACAGAGAACCCACAAACACACAGTCCTGCCCCCCCACCCTGCCCCTTGCCAAATCAGGCCAGTAAGAAGTACCATACATTCTCTCAGGAAAAGAAATAGAAGTCAGTAGCTTAGCTGGGCAGATTCCCATCTGTATTCCAGCTTCTTCCAGTTATCTGTTCTTGATTTAGGCTCCTGCTCTTAGTCCAAAACCTCATCTTCATGGTGGGCTGGTGGGCATCTTTCTTCATCCTTTCAAACCACATGACCAAGACCCCGCACTGATGCTACACGGTCAACAGGCTTCTTCTTTTCCAGCAGCATGGTGAAGAAGCTTGTGAAAGAGAGAAAGATCTTCTCATGGCTCTCCTTCCCACAAGCTCCAGAGCCCAACATGGCTAAGAGAGAGAGAGCCTGGCTGCCTGGGGCAGATCTTCCTCCTTAACCCTATTTCACACTCCTCCCACACTGGGTTACACTTGCGAGTAGTCTGGTTTTTCTGCCCTTGTTTGCCATCCTTAGTCCAGGCAAGTGTGGCCCCATGACAGCATAGGCTGCCTCCAAGCACTCCTGCGGGTTCAGCAAGCCCCTCAGGTTACATTGCAACAGGGATTAGAGTCAGCCCATCAAGCACAGCCTTTTACATCACTAAAACACTGGCCAAGTTCTTTAGATATGCAAAGTAACTCTCAATGGTCCTGCTCTGCACCCCAACCCTGCAGGTGATAGCTGTGGGGCTAGGGATTTTGGGGAGGGACCTCTAGTTCAGCACCCCATTACAAGGGCACATACTTAGTTTGTGGGTTTGATCCCTGCTCAGGGCATATACAGGAGGCAACCAATTGTTGTTTCTTTCTCACATTGATGCTTCTCTCTCTCTCCCTACCATCCTCTCTCTGGAATCAATAAATTAGGTGAGGATTTAAAAAAAGGACCTTAGGGCTGAGTATTCAGTTTTGTTGTCGGTTCCTCTGGAAATTACAGTGCTTTGGGTATGGTAGGTTGGAGTGTTGATGAACAAACCCCAGGGATAACTGAGTTTACCAGTTGTAGTCTTACCTTGAATTTCCAGTAAAGATATACTAATGTGTTATATATTAACTTTTTAATAATCCTAAAGGAATCCTGGGCTAATATTAGTTATGTCTACCTCTGTTCAATTGTCATCTATTCATCCATTTAGAAATTTCTCTTGTATACTCAGCACTGACTCAATACTCTTACTGGACAGGGGGCCTGGCCCTGAGTGGGTCTGCCTAGAGCCACTTGGTAGTGTGTGAGTTCTTTCTTGATCTCATGTAGGAAAGATTTCACGAGTCCAGATGACTATGAGAATGCTTTTATTAAAGCTGGGGATAGTGAAACAAGGAAGTGCTTAGAAGCAACAGGAGAGCCTAGGCTGGGCTGCCTTAGCTCACTGGGAAGTCAGAGAAAAGGGGGCTTTGGGGGCAGGTTCAGGGGACTAGCCTGAGACCAGCTGCCACTGCTGCCCATTGCTGTAGAGTTTAGGAGACAGGTGCCTGTGGAGAAAGTAGTGGAGGAAGAAGAGGGGAAAGGGAATGGCAAGGGCTGCTCCCCAGAGGGAGAGCACATGCTGGGTCCTTTGTCTTGAGGTTTTTATCCCTTTCTTGAGGGTGATTGAGAATCTTAGGGGAGGTCTCAGAGAAAGGGGTGAGCAGAATATTCATCAGTTCTCCAGGTGTGCCCTTTCAGGGTCATGGTCTCCACTGATTTTTTTTTAAGATTTGTATTTATTTATTTAGACAGAGGGTAAGAGTGGGAGAAAGAGAGGGAGGGAAACATGAATGTGTGGTTGCCTCTTGCACACCCACTTCCACACTGGGGACCTGGCCTGCAACCCAGGAATGTGCCCTGACTGGGAACTGAACCAGTGACCCTTTGGTTCACAGATGGCACTCAATCCACTGAAACAAACCAGCCAAGGCAGGTCTCCACTGATTGATCAATGATAGGACAGAGAGTCTTTAGTCATTGCCATTGGTCCTGGAATTGCCCACCTGGTTTTGTGGCTTTTCTGGGCTTGGAGCTAAATACAACTGAGGCCTAAATGTTATCTCTAGGGAGGCCAACTTTTGTATCTGGCTGTAAATTGCTTGGCCATTGTGTTGAGTCTCACAGTCTCATTGTGTGGCTATCTGTCTCAGGTTTCCTATTCTACTTGCCAAAGAAATCCCCTAGCATCTTACTATCCTATCTCAACACTATGGCGTAGCCCTCTTCTCTGTACTTCATTAATTATATTTTGGGGGAAAATGTTGGAACAATTAGAGAAACTATTTTGAAGGCATTATATTGTAGCAAAATTGCTGATGAAAAATACAATATTAAGAATCCAAGTTCTTTTCTGAAAATATCCAAGAAAAAAATAGTTTATTGCCAAGATTTAAGGTAGAAAAGTAGAATGATGGCAACAAACACCTGGGGAAGTATAGGAGACCATGCTAGCCAGAGAGGAGCTCCGCTTGTGGAGAGCAAAAGCATATCTTCTAACTACATAGCAGAACCTCATTATTATGTATTCACTAAATAGCTTTTATCTCTTTCTTGACAAGACATATTCTCATCAACTCCCATGTATAACTTCCCACCCCTAGTTTATTAGTGGAGAAAAATTACTGCTTAGGAAATGATTTCCACTATAACAAAACCCAATCCAAACTTCAAAATCTCCCAAAGAGAGATGTCAAAAGCTTCCATCAGATTAGAGTATTGTAATCTTATTTTTAACTCCTACGGTTAGCCTCAGGGATAGAGCCTTCCTCTCAATGCCAGTAACGCTAAACACTTTTCAACATTGATTTAGCTACCTTCTTGTCTTGTATTATCATTTAATTGCTTTGGGTGGGGTTTTCTTCTCAATTGAATAGAAAGTTTTTGAAGAATGGAGTGGGTGTGACAAAAAGCCAAATTTTCTACACAGTAGAAGGTAGAAAATACTCCCATATCATGGATTTGTGAGATTGTGTTCTGTTTCCTTCCCCCCTTTTTTCAAGGGGACAAAATTCTCACCTCTAGAAGGAATGTGGGTAGGGCAGGTTTTATTCCATTTCACACACATGCAGGTGATTCAACCATGTATTTGTTAATTTATTTCATTTAAGTTCTTTTTTTATGATACCTTTGACTTCACCCCGACAATCCTATTTAAAGTCAATCTGTTGAAGCTGGGGATGAGGTGTCCTATTTCCTTTGAAGAAAGCAATAAAAAGTGTTAGTAGCACAGTAGTTTGCATACAAGAGGTGTTCAACAAATGACAAGAATGATGATAATGATCTCTTCCTATCTCAGGGGAAAAAAAATCAAAGAAAGTAAACCTTGGTTGATTATGCTCTCTTTAATGCTTTTATAGATTTTACTCCTTTCAATTCCTGTGTCATCTTCTGATATGTTGTTTAGATATACCCTTTGAAGCAGTTTGTTCATGGATATATGCGAAATTACCTTGTGCTTTCAATATTGTTATGATAAATATTTCATTTTTCTCTACCTTCACACTCCTTTGGGCATATAAAAGTTTTTCCTTTTCCTGAATATCATAATGTTTTTATAGATTTAACAAATATTTGTACAAACTCTTCTTCATCTCTTTACACCTGTGTAATAAAATCCAGCTTTCATCTCAGCTGCCAGGAGCTCCAGTGACTCTGGATCAGCTGTATGCAAGCAATATAAAGTTCATTGGGTTTAAAACTGAAGCTTTTCCTCCTTCTTTCCCTACAAACATTCCTTCTGCCACATCTCCCAGATATTAGGTTAAAATCTTCCTACCCCTCACTGTAAACAATATTGCTTTTATCACTTGGTATAGAGAGGCCATGGTGTACCTCCAGGGCACTCAGAAAATACAATCTCACAAGGCTGTGGGTGGAAATAGAAAACCCTGATAATGCTGATCCCCCATTTTATTACCACACGTCCTTCGGGACAATAGCATTCCAGCACCTGCTCCCGTTCCACTGTGAGGTTGCTGATGCTCCACTATCATGCTTTGCAAAGCTAAATGGCCATTAAGAGCAATTCTAGATCTATAGGTACAGCCTTGGAGGTAAAAAGTTGTTGCCTATGTCCAGGGCAATGTAATGCAATGTCTCATTTAACTTCAGTGTACTTCAACTCACAGAATGGATGTCAATGAACCATGAGATTTGAATATTTATTATGAACTAGGGGCAACACCCCAAACACACTATTTTACATTTAAGAACATCAATGTGAGAAAATAATTTGAAAAAAAAAATGTATGTACTTGAAGAAAAGGAATATAATTTCAGTGATGTTGATGTTATTCCCCCATTTACCTCATGTCTTCACTGACAGATAAAATAGTCTTGTGTTAATTTGTTGTGGCTTCTCATCTCTAAAACTTCCTCCTTGCAGTGAAACCTCTTGCAGGTCCTTTCAGTTGCCTCAGTAGAAAAGAAGCAAGCAAGATTACAGAGAGACAGAAATATCCTCTCTTCCTTCAGCTCTTCACTTTAGTTTTTTTCCCTTGTATTGCCTTTGGTAGTGTGTATGTATGTATGTATGTATTATGTATGTATTTAGACTGTTAAGGTATATTCAGTTTCTAAAAAGCAGTTAAAATGATTCCATTACACAACTATGTTTATAGAAAGAAAATTCTGGAAACAGTGTTAGACACAGAAACTATTTTTTCTTTAATATAAATGATGCCTTTATTGTAAATGGAACCTATTTTGAGTGTTTGGCTTTGGTTTTATGACCATAAAACATTTTCCTAGAAGATGAAGTTCTGAATAGAATGTTAAGTTGTCATTCTGACTGTTACTTAGTCAATGGCATCTTAGAATTTCTGCATAGGAGCAGAAGGAAAAAAGGAACCCCTACCCTTCCTGACAGCATGGATGCAACTGGAGAGTATTATGCTTAGTGAAATAAGCCAGGTGGTGAAAGACAAATACTGTATATCTCACCTATAAGAGGAACCTAATCAACAAAACAAACAAGTGAGCAAAATAGAACCAGAGGCATGGAAATAAAGAACAAACTGGCAATGACCAGAGGGGAGGGAAAAAGAAGGTCATGGGGGAAAGAAGGGGAAGGGTCAAGTCAAGGAACATGTATAAAGGACCCATGGACAAGGACAGCAGGAAGCATGATTGAATGTGGGAATGTGGGAGGTGTGGGCAAGGCAAGGGAGAGTAACGGGGGGGGGGGGAGATGGAGACAACTATAATTGAACAAGAATAATTATTTTAAAAAGAAATGCAATATAAGTTAAAAAAAAAAAGAATTTCTGCATAGGAGGCACATTTATGAGTGGTAGTACCATGAGGACAAGATGTTGAAGGATTGGCCTTGAAACTTACATATGCATTTTGAATTAGACACACAGCATTTTGAATTAGATTCTGTGTTTTTAGAGGGATGGTCTGGATGAATGTTTGATAGAAAATCAAAATAAACTCATTGGAAAGAGCTCATAATTCCCAGTCTCTTCCATCAGATTACGTGTATTTCAAAATCTTAACAAAGAACTGGCAAAACTAAGCTCTTAAAGTATGAAATTTAGAATGAACTAACATTTGGGGAAAACTTTAGTTTTCAATTAAGAATTTGGCATAGTTTAAGGAATCAGTGGAAGCTAAATGGTTTTATTATAACTAACTGGTTAGAAATAAATGAAAATAAAACTAAACTAATTCTCCTGAATTGATCCAATAGGCTCTACACACTACTGAATAGATACCCAAGATAGTTTTATGAAACTCAACTTCATAAATATTTGTAGCAGTGACTTCAAAAGTGTAGTCTTTTAAATGGCCCAAGTTCTTTTTCTGCCCAAGAAATGGTATGAAAGAAGAAAATGTGGGTCTTTCCCAAATGTCATTAACAGAAGCTGGAAAATAATAGAGTGCTAGTACAAATTCCACCTGGTGAACTTTATTCAGTGTTGGGAATCTCCATGTGTTTCATTCCTTTATTGTCATTGCAATAGACACAGCTCCTAGTTTCCTTCTGAGAACTGCTTGCTGGACTTCTTTGCTTGTACTGCTATACTGCTTTTGTGATCCCTAACATAGGTACTACTTACTGTACATAATGAAACTATAGCATCTTCCTAACTTTATCTTATTAATCTTGTTAACTAAACAAAACCAATTTGCCTTCTTGCTTCACCTTTATCCTTCAATTAAGAGCTTGTTTTCCTACCTTCGGTGTTTTCCCTCAGTTCAACTTCAGTTGAGCCAACTGTCACTCCTCATGGCCCTATACTTTGTTTGTCTTACTGCCACCAGTTGTTCTGGTGAAGAACAGAGTTCTTCCTTTTTACTGACCAAAAAAAAAAAAAGGCCAGACTCTTTTGTTTCTAATTTAGATGCTTCATTAAAAACAGGTAATCAGTGCCATGCTAGATTATTAACATTAATCTTTATTAAAAATATCAACATTGTTTAATTCTGCACTTGAGAAAAGAATATTACCAACCAGGATTCAAAATTTCTCCACATAAGCTGTCCTTGCTTCCAGATAATATTTGACCCTGGAGATAAAAATATGAAAATGGAAAAGAGTCAGAAATCTTGTAGCAGGTATCCCAGATAAATCTTGAGAATGCATAAAAGTAGACAACCCTGGTCCCATTTTCCAATTCTTTACACCATACCAATGAAAAAGCAAAGCATTATGATTTTACTTGATGATTACTTACGCTCCATGCTCCCATTTTTTTTGTTGGCACTATTACAGATGTCCCCATTTTTCCCCCTTTGCCCACCTCCACCCAGCCCCTGCTCCCTGCCACCTTCACCATGATATTGTCTGTGTTCATGGGCTACACATATATGTTCTTTAGCTAATCTCTTCACCTTCATTTATTCAATCCCCTCCGCTCTGAGATCTTTCAGTCTGTTCTGTGTATCCATGCCTCTGGTTCTATTTTGTTCATCAGTTTGTTTTGTTCATATTTTATTTTCAAGGGAAAAATGGCGGGGGTTGGTTCAATTGTTGAAGCTTTCATTTTGTCCATTCTATCACTTCTATCATTTCTCCTCTACTGAGGAAAGTCATCTTAACCCTGGAAGGATCTTTAGAACAGGACTGAAGATGCTCTTAGGAAAATCATAAACATTATCTTCTCTATCTACTTATCTCTCCCCTTTCATGCCCCACTCCAGCCATGGTTGGTAGGGTGTATGGCATTTACTTAAAAAATGAAGGCATGAAAAGTCATGTTTGAGAAAAAGCTACACCCTATAATATGGAAAGTAAAACTCTGTTGAGAAAGCAAATAAACCAAAGGTCTGTGTAAAACATCAAAAGCAGTGGAGATATCTACCCTGGGAGAATATGTAAGGGTTCTTCCTTCATGTCTTTGTTTTTCTTTTTCTAATTACATTTTATTGATTATGCTATTACAGTGTCCTGATTTTTCCCTCTTTGCCCCCTCCACCTAGCACCCCACACACCTTCAGGCAATTCCCCCACCATTGTTCATGTCCATGGGTTATGCATGTAAGTTCTTTGGCTACCCCATTTCTTAACCTGTACTTTACATCCCCATAGCTATTCTATAATTATCTATTTGTACTTCTTAAATCTCCTTGCCTCTTCACCCATTCCCCCACACCGCCTTCCCATTTAGCAACCATCAAAATTCTCTCTGTATCCATGATTCTGTCAATGTTTTTGTTTGCTTAGTTTGTTTTTTAGATTCAATTGTTGATAAATATGTATTTATTGCCATTCTATTTTGTTCATCGTTTTGATCTTCTTTTCCTTAAATAAGTCCCTTTAACATTTCATATAATACTAGTTTGATGGTGATGAACTCTTTTAGTTTTTTCTTGTCTGGGAAGCTCTTTATCTACCTTTTAATTCTAAATGATAGGTTTGCTGGGTAGAGCAATCTTGGCTGCAGGTCCCTGCTCTTCATGACTTTGAATATTTATGGCCAATCCCTATTAGCCCACACAGTTTCTTTTGAGAAATCAGCTGATAGTCTTATGGGATCTTCCCTGTAGGAAACTAACTTCTTTTCTCTTGCTGCTTTTAAGATTCTTTACTTATCTTTAACCTTCAGTATTTTAATTACAATGTGTTTTGGAGTGGGCCTCTTTGCATCCATCTTGTTTGGGCCTCTCTGTGCTTGCTGGATTTAAATGTTTATTTCCTTCAACAAATTAGGGAAGTTTTCTTTCGTTATTTTTTCAAATAGATTTCCGATTTCTTGCTCTTTCTCTTCTCTGTCTGGTACCTCTATGATGCAAATGTTGGACCTTTTGAAGTTGTCCCGGAGGCTGCTCATACTATCTTCATTTTTTTTGGATTCCTTTTTCTTGTTTTCCTGATTCATTGTGGTATGCTTCTTTATGTTCCAAATCATTGATTTGATTCTTGGCTTCATCCACTCTCTCATTGTTTCCTGGCAAATCGTTCTTTATTTCAATTAGCATATACTTTATTTCTGACTAGATTTTTTATGTGCTGTTGAGGTCCTCAGTAAATTCCTTGAGCATCCTTATAAAATGTTTTGAACTCTGCATCTGAGAGATAGCTTATCTCCATTTTGTTTAGCTCTTTTTCTGGAATTTTGAGGTATTCTTTTAATTGGGCCATGTTTCTTTGTCTCCTTGTTTTATCAGACTCCTTGTATTTGTTTCTATGTATTAGGTAGATCTGCTTTGACTTTGTGTCTTGGTAGTGTAGGCTAATGTAGTAGATGTCCTGTAGGATTCAGTGTCACAGCCTCCCCTATCTTGGTACTTAATGATGCTCTTTGGGTGGACTAAGTACATCCTCCTCTTATAGTTGAGCCTTGGTTGCTATTGACAGACTAATAGGAGGGAATTACCCTGGCCAATCAGCTGCAAGGATTGGCTGTGACCACTTACCCTAACCTTCACCCTCCGTGGAGGATCTGCTGTGCAGGGGCATGGTGGTGGTACTTCAATATGGTCTGTAGCTGTCCAGAGTTTCCAGGGTGGTGCAGGCCAAGGTCCACCTGTGTTTTACCTAGGGCCATCCTAATAGAGCTATGAAGTAATCTGTGTTGGCTGCTACTGGTTCTTGGCTTAGAGGTTCCCAGGTGAAGCCAGGCTGTGAATCTAGGCTGACTAGTGTTATTGCTAGGCCTGGGGCTCACTGAGGCCAGCTGCTGCTTGTTTAAGAGGATTTAGGATATGTGGAGTATGAGCCTGGACCAGCCACTCATATGGAAAAGCAGCTTGGGTGGGCCAGTAAGTTGGGCGGGGCAGAGTCTCTGGGGATCTCCAAGGTGGGTCAAACAGTGTTAGCCAGGTGGATTCAGATGTGGTACCTCTTGCCAGCTCTGTGGGGGGAGGGTTTAGAAAAGGGATAATGGCCTCTGCTCACCTTGATGCCAGACATTTTGATTCCTCTCTTTGTGCCTCTGGTGGCTTTCAAGCTGCTACCCAAGTGCTGAAGCTCAGAGGGAGTGTGTCTGAGTAGGTGAGTTTGTGTGTGGCTTCTTTAAGGGAAAGTGCTTGGGACTCCAGAAGTTTCTTCCATTGACTCAATCCCCTCTAGTATTTGCAGACAGAAGTTGCGGGCTTATCTTGTTGTCACTGAAACTCTGGACTGGGCATCCTGGTGTGGGGCTGGGACTCCTCGCTCCCAAGATATCCCTCCTAAATATTTATCCACTACATGTGGGTGTGGGACCAGCCTCTTCTGCACCTGTGCCCCTCCGACCAGTCTGGATGGATGTGGTTTCCTTAATTTGGTAGTTGTCAGACCTCCATTCAACTCCATTTCTGACAGTTCTGAGTTGTGGTTGTTCTATTTTTAGTTGTTATTTGGATGTGATTGTGTGAATAGGCCAGCCATGTCTGCCTATGCTGCCATCTTTCCCAGGAGTCCCCTTTCTGCATTTCACCAATAGTGTCCATGTTTATTCTGAGCACATCTGGAATGCAATGAAAACCAGGCAAACATTCCTTCTCTCCATTGTTAGAATTCTCATGTTTTTTCATCTGCCCACTAAACTTAATATTTTATTTATGATATTTATTCCTAATTCTATGTCTTTAAGTTCTTGGCTACATTTACAAAGTTAACACTTGATATGTGGTTTTCATTTTTATTTTCTAATTAGTACTGCACAAATCACTTGTTATCACAACATAAAGTAAACCATCTTGTTGTAGGGCCCATGCCTTCAGTTAAACACTATAAATAGCTGCTCTGTTTGTTTCTTCCTAACACTAAAAACAATTCAAAATTATGTTTTTCCTTCAAATTATTACCTATGTTTTAATAGATAGTAAGCTTCATAAGGCTACAAATTTTGATCACTGATCTATTTTTCACTCCCACTGCCTGCACAAGAGTGCTGACACCTATTACGTACATAATAGGTACTCGATTATAGAAAAATGAATAGATCCATCCATTAATTAATAGTATATAGTATATAGATTTTCCTAGTCAAAGAAAAAGAATAATTTGCATAATATTCTGGATAATTTCAAGTTTTGTTCAGTCACAACTGTCAGTTTGTTTTTATATCTTTTAGTCTTTTTAAGTAAGGATTAATTTTACACTTTGCCATCTTAAATGACAACATTTTTAAGTATATTTCATTGATTATGCTATTACAGTTGTCCCATTTTTTTGTCCCTTTTATCTCCCCTCTGCCCTGTACCCCTAGACCTTCCAGCATTTCCCCTCTCCTTAGTTCATGTCCATGGGTTGTACATATAAGTTCTTTGGCTTCTCCATTTCCTATACTATTCTTAACTTCCCCCGTCTATTTTATGTCTATCAATTATGCTTCTGATTCCCTGTACCTTTTCCTCTCCATCCTTCTCCTCCCCCTCCCCACTGATAACCTTCCATGTGATCATTTCTCTGGTTCTGTTGTTCTTATTCTAGTTGTTTGCTTAGTTTTCGTTTTTTAGGTTCAGTTGTTGATAGTTAGGAGTTTATTATCATTTTACTGTTCATAGATTTTGATTTTCTTCTATTTCTTAGATAAGTCCCTCTAACATTTCATATAGTGAAGGCTTGGTGATAATGAACTCCTTTAACTTGACCTTATCTGGGAAGCACATTATCTGTCCTTCAATTCTAAATGATAACTTTGATGGATAGAGTAATCTTGGATATGGATCCTTCCCTTTCATGACTTTGAATACTTCTTTCCAGCCCCTTCTTGCCTGTAAGATTTCTTTTGAGAAATCATCTGATAGTCTTGTGGGCACTCCTTTGTAGGTAATGCGCTCCTTTCTTCTTGCTGCTTTTAAGATTTTCTCTTTATCTTTAATCTTGGGTAACTTAATTATGATGTGCCTTTGTGTGTTCTTCCTGGGATCCAATTTTTTGGGACTCTCTGAGCTTCATGAACTTTCTGGAACTCTATTTCCTTTGCCAGATTGGGGGAGTGTTCTTTCAATGTTTGTTCAAATAAGTTTTCAATTTCTTGCTCTTGTTCTTCTCCATCTGGCACCCCTATAATTCAGATGTTGGAGAGCTTAAAGTTGTCCCAGAGTTTCCTAAGCCTCTCCTCATTTTGCTGAATTCTCGTTTCTTCATTCTATTCCACTTGGTTGTATATTTCTTCCTTCTGTTCCAGATCATTGATTTGAGTCCTGGTTTCCTTCCCTTCACTATTGGTTCCCTGTATATTTTGCTTTATTTTACTTCATGTAGCACTCATTTTTTCCTTCATTTTGTGACCAAGCTCAATCAATTCTGTGAGATTCTCATTACCAGTGTTTTGAACTCTGTATCACATAGGTTGTCTATCTCCTCATCACTTAGCTCTTTTACTGGAGTTTTGATCTGTTCTTTCAATTGGGCCATATTTCTTTGCCTTTACAACATAGTATACCTGTTACGCTATAAGGGGGCAGAGCCTTAGGTATTCGCCAGGGTGGGGCAACTCTCTTTGCTGCATTTTGGTGCTATCTGTGGGGAAGGGTCAGACAGGGAACAATGCCACTTACTCAACTCTAGTCTTACTTTACAATGAACTCTTCTATGAGACTGGGAGTTTCCCCTACCATAGCAACCCGCACAGTATTTTACACGTAGAGGTTTTGAGTCTTCAGTTTTCTGTTCGGCCAACCCCACCTCACCTGTCTGCTGCCTTGTTGCAAGCCCTCTCTGCTCAGCTGCTGGTCTCCGCCCCTTCTACCAGTTTGGGTGAATGTTTCTTTAACTCCTTGGTCTTCAGAGTTCCATGCAGTTTGATTTTCTTGCACTTATGGTTGTTTACTGTTTTTAACGAGGAAGTAAAGCATTTCTACCAATGCCTCCATCTTGTCCAGAACTGACAACATTTTTTAATATTTTATTTATTTATTTTTTGGAGAGAAGAAGGGAGGGAGAAAGAAAGAGAGAGAGACATCAATGTGTGGTTGCCTCTCAAGTACCCCCTACTGGGGACCTGGCCTGCAACCTGGGCATGTGTCATGACTGGAAATTGAACCAGCAACCTTTGTTTTGAAGGCTGGCACTCAACCCACTGAGCCACACCAGCCAAGATTAAATGCCAACGTTTTTGATTCTAACTCAGAACTCAGTGACTTGGCTCCATTTTTCCTTGATGCTTGTATAAGTTTCAGCACTCAAACTAATGAAAGGCTTATCTCATTTTGTTATCTTTTTTTTTGAAAACAGTATTTGAAAGATCCTATGTAAAAGTAAATTAAATTTAAACCTTGGATCAAACTGTTCCATGACTGTATGTGCATCATTTCTGTAGCTGAAATACTATAAAGATAATAATTTGTAATAATATTTCCTTTGCCTTCAACTTAAAAAAGTTATGTAAGTTTTTCATATTTTAAAAAGTAAGACTGTTTAAGAACTCAAATGTTATCTTTATATGTGTTGGCTTGGCTCTTAAACAGCAAATAATTACTTTTAAAGCCAAGCCTATTGGTCTATATGTGATATGACTCAACCAGTTCACCTCAATTTAGTAATGTCCTTGAGGTATGCAGAGATCTAATTCCTGATCACTGTATCTTGATCTTAAGCAAGATCTTATTCTACATCTGCATCCATTATTGACAATGGCTCTAGGTATGCACTTTCTTTCCCCAGCCCCATAGAAAGCACTTAATGCAAAATTTGTCATTTTTCTTTAAACTAATTTCATTTCTACATTGCAATAGTGAATGGAGGGAGTTAGCTTGGTTAAATTTAATTTACAAGAAATAAAATAGAAACATCATATTGGCCAATGGTCTGCTGACCTTTTCTAACAATATTTTTTACCAGAATAAAGAGATTAATTTGTATTTTTTCTTTTAGTTATTTATCCAATTATGTGAAAATTATAATAAATAGTACAATGTATTTTAGTCCAAAATTAGAGCAAAGAGCAGGGAAATCAAATAGTCAAGATAATCAATATGCTAAAACAAGTCGCTTCATGATTAAAAATTATCTATACTTTAAATAAGACAGGAATAAATGTAAATAATTTACAAGGCACTGAGTTTTATATAGTACATGTAGATTTTGAAACTGCCCATGGGGAATTTACCATTTAATGAAGACATACTAATAAGATAAAATAATTGCCAAAAAAGAAGTATTGTATTTAATCTGAGGGTATCACCTACTCAGAGAATGTTCCTAACACATTTACTTAAAAAATATTGTTGTGGATCTCTCCCTCTGTAGCACAAACATGCACATACATGTCTGGAATGGGAATCAGGGCCGCGCCAACCACCAACCAAATACTTCAAGAGCATTTAGAGTGAAGAAAACGTATTACTGAGTTTTAAATAAGTTGTTACTTCTCTTTATATGTAATTTCCCTCAAATATAAAAAGAAGTAGGCAGACCACAAAGTCTCTAAATTTCTGTTTTTACATTCTAGATAAGAAGCAAAATGAGGTCATATAGGGGTAACTTGAATGCAGTATTGCCAGGCAATTTGCTTAAGTATTCATTTTCCCTTACTATTTCTAAAAATGATTGTGAATCAAATAAAGCAAAACCTGACTTACTTAGCACTCTGTTAACTAGATATTTCTATTAAGTAGCATGGAGGGCAAAAACCTCTTAGTTGCATATTTTGAACTCCATGTAGGAAAAACAAGTGCTGAATAAATATACTGACATTGACAATATTAAAAGGCACTTATAGACTGTGACACAAAACAGATTCAATTCAATGAGTTTCTCCTTCTATTGATATAATATTGAGGTCCTACAAAGTGCTAAAAGACATTTTCAGTCAAATAAATATTAAAATGCATTTGGTTTGTTGGTAATGGTAAGCTTTTTAAATTTTATTTTCTTCAAATAGTTATAAACAGAATAGACAAAATATTAGATATACTAATCTAACTACTTGAGTAATCTTCCCCTATTAGGTAAACTTTGATTTTTACTTTGGGTTTCAATATGTGAATCTTGAATCAGAAGACAATGTAGTCATGGGCTAGGATTCCAGGATCTGGGATTCTCCTCATGTGTACATGTGATTGCTAAAGCCCAATGACATGCTAAGAACTGGGCCAGATTTCATCTCTGGGTCTCTTTCTTAACTAGTTGTTCTTCATGTGATTTGTTGAGCAAATAATATGGTCTATCTAAGCAGCAGCCTGCCCATTTAGAAAGTGGGGGTAAAAATATTTGCTTTTTTCAGAAGTCAGAATGACTAAATAAAAAATGAATGTGAAAATTATGTAAATGACTAAACTATTGTGTCTTTGAAAATGTAAGGCGGCATTTTTCTAAATGGCTCATTATATATGAGCCCTATTTACTGAAGTCACACTCTTGTGATTCCCTTCTTTAAAAGTGTAATTAAGTTTCCTCCTCATCAAAGGATATAAAATGAGTTTATACATCAAAGCTCCATCCCATATTTGTGGAAAGAAGCTTTGTGTTTAAAGCATTGTGAATATAAAGGTAACTTTAGTGAGAAGCAAATATTTTTTTTTTCTCAAGGTGTGTTTTTAATAGATTTCAGAGTTTAGGTAGGAAAAATGTCTCTCTTATTCTTTTTTGTACCCAGAGTTCCAAACACAGAGCAGGTACTCAATACATGCTTACTGATATGGAATTTGTGGAGTGAACCAGAGGCAAAGGAAACTGAGAACCCTTATAGCTCAATCAGCACAATTCAATGCCATGCCTGGCAAGTCAGTCAAATTATCTTCCTGCTCCTGTAAAATCAGAGAAGGATGATTGCTTTTATTCAACTTCTGTGCCACTTTCCCAGGTATTATAGTTTTCTGAGACACCCTGTTACACCGATGTCTTCACTGAAACTATTCTAAGAAATGTACCTCTTATGGTGAGTTTCCTTATTTTTCTATATATCAAAAGGAAAACAAAGAAACTCACCATAAGAAGTACATTTTGAATACTTATGTGCCTACTTCACTCTTTAGTTATAAATAGATATCGAGCTTTCTGTGTGTGAGAATGAACAGTTAACTGATAGCTGTCCAACATGTGCCTTCACTGTTTAACATTGTTGTTGATGATACTGTTTCTTTCTTTTTTTTTTTTTTTACTGAGCACATTTTTACTGAGCACTTACTATCTATACCAGACACTGATCTTGTTGCTGGTAATATAGCAGAATACAAAACAGATAAAAATTCCTGCCCTTACAGAGTTCTTGGGGATTATATTCTAGTGACACTAAGTTAACCTGTGGAGAAAATGACTAGGGTATTTTCTCAAAAAACAAAAACAGCTCCTATGAACAATAAAAAAGGGGATTTCTATTGTTTAAGTCAGAAAGAATCAATGAAGTCCCTAAGAAGTTATCTAAGAAGGCGATAGCCTTCTGAGCTCCCTGACCCATTTCTACAAAAGCAGAGGGCTTCCATTTGCCCTAAGGCACAGGGCTCCCAGAAGGTACACTAGGGCATTTAAAAGTCTATCTCTAAACCCAGGGCATTTCCAATTAAAAAGTATTTCTAACCAAAGAGTAAAGCAATGGTTGTACAAATTTGTTTTAAGAATCAAGTCAATAGTCTCTGAAATATGAAATTCAGTGAGGAAGAACATAACCCACAAGTAATAAAAAATAAAAAAAAATGTAAGTAAAAAAAGTGTTTATAGCATAATAGTTTAAGATATAAAATGAGAATGTAGAAAAGATTTTTGCTTAGGAAAATATTTTAATCCTTAGACTCCAAAAACAATAAAAAAGAAAGCTACTATAGGGTAATTTGGCAATTTTAAATGTAGGCAATTTCTAATTTATAATGTTCTACTTTTCTATGGAAAGACTAACTTGAAATTAATTTGCTCAAATTTGGCTTTACATAATGGTTTAATATACAGATTTTTATGGTATCTTTGGGACTTCCAAAAACAAAACAGGGTTCACTGGGTTTAAAAGAAATTATGAATAAAAGAAACAATTCTAAAGTCAAAATGGAAGCAAGCAAACTATATATAGCAAGTAGCACTGAGAAAAATAAGCTGCAATAAAACTTCATTAATTAAGAGTCATTAGGGCCTAGGCAAGTTTGAGTAGGTGACATGTAAATAAATTTAGATAAAAAAGTTATTTAAATTCTCCATGAAATACAAATATATACATATATAAACAGGAGTATATATATTCTAAGAATAAAGATTGAGTTGAATACAACTTTAAAAAGTGTAAACTCAGGCAGTATCATTGTCCCCTCTCTGAGCCCTCTCCCAAACAGAGCCACAGAGCTGTGACACAGGTTGCCCACCCTGGTGATTATCTAAGGCTCTACCCCATACAACTTACGGGTGTGCTCTTCTACAATAGATCATGATACTAAGATAAGGAGTCAAAGCAGCTCTACCTAATACACAAAAACAAACACAGGGAAGATGCCAAAATGAGGAGACAAAGAAATATGGCCCAAGTGAAAGAACACAACTCCAAAAACATAACTAAATGAAAGGGAGATAAGCAACCTATCAGATGCAGAATACAAAACACTAGTTATCAGGATGCTCAAGGATCATTGGGTACTTCAAGAGCATAAAAAAGACCCAGGCAGAAATGAAGGTCACATTGAGCGAAATAAAGAAAAATCTATAGGGAGCCAACAGTGAAGGGGATGAAGCTGAGAATCAAATCAACAATTCGGAACATAAGGAAGAAAAAAGCATTCAATTAGAACAGCAAGAAAAAAGCATTTAAAAAAATGAGGATAGGCTAAGGAATCTCTGGGACATCTTCAAGCATACCAACATCTGCATCATAGGGGTGACAGAAGGAGAAGGAGGAGAAGAAGAAGAAATTGAAAGCTTATTTGAAAAATATAATGAAAAAACTCTTCCCTAATTTGGAGAAAGAAACAGACATATTAATCCAGGAAGCATAGAGACTCCCAAACAAAATGGACCCAAAGAAGACCACATCAAGACACATCATAATTAAAATGCCAAAGATTTAAGATAAACAGAAAACTTAAAAGCAGCAAGAGAAAAGCAGATAGTTACCTACAAAGGAGTTCCCATAAGACTGTCAGCTGACTTCTGAGAAGAAACTTTGCAGGCTTGAAGGGGTGGTAAGAAGTATTCAAAATGGAAAAGCAAGGACATACAACCTAGATTACTCTATCCAGCAAAACTATCATTTATAATTGAAGGGCAGATAAAGTGCTTCCAAGACAAGGTAAAACTAAAGGAGTTCATCATCACCAAACCATTATTATGTGAAATGTTAAAGGGATTTATATAAGAAAAAGAAGATCAAAACTATGAACATTAAAAGGGCAACAAATTCACAACTATCAATAATTGAATCTAAAAAACTAACTAAGCAAACAAGGAGAACAGGAACAGAATCATAAATATGGAGATCATTTGAAGGGTTATCAGCTGGAAGGGGGAAGAAGAAGAATGAAGCAAAAGGTGTAGGGATTAAGAAGTATACATTGGTAGGTACAAAATAGGGGGATGTTAAGAACACTACAGGAAATGGAGATCCAAAGAACTTATATGCATGACCCATGGACATGAACTACCGCATTTTGCCATATGTAATGTGTACATTTTGCCCAAATTTTTGAGGGGAAAAAAAGGTTGTGCATTATATATTGGTAGTACCTGAAATATGTATCTATTAGATATGTATCTATCTTGTGTTTTATAAGTAATTGTTACATAAAATTTCTTATACCATAATATGTTCAAAATAAATACTACAATGTCTTTATAATACAAAAAACAAGTATCTAAATATGAATAAATAAAAAATTGAAATGAAAATTAAAACAAAAGATATTTTCCTGAAAGTTTGTGCCAAAAACATGGGTCTGCATTAAACATGGCAAAATACAGTAAGTGGTGGGAGATTGCTGGAAAGAATGGGGGTACCAGATCAAGAGGGCAAAATTGGGACAACTTTGATAAGCATAATCAATGAAATATACTTTAAAAGTATATACTTTAAATATACTTTAAAAAGTGTGGCCACATAAAAGTCCTCATGAAAGCCATTTTAATGTAATTGAAAAGAGTGATTAGTATTTGGCGTATTAACTGATAAAAGCATGTTTTTTAAAGAGAGCTTTAAAATTGTTTAGTTAGTTCAGGCACAATAGTCTTCTTTACATAATATTAATTTGCTCCAGGAAACTCTTCCTTCAGCTTAACTCATTATCTTAAGTTCCAGGAGGAGTTAATGAGGTTTTACTGTAAAAGCAGAAAAACAAAGACTTCAAATGATAAGATTCCAGCAACACCTATAACCAAAAAAAAGTAGTAATGGATTTTCAGTTTGAAAAGCCACTACTGCACAACATAGCAAGGACCAGATGTTGACACAGCTGGAAACAGAATGAGGTTAAGAGCAGGAAATCCTCGCAGTATTATACCAGTGGTTCCTTCACTCATTAAAAATACAAAACTGCAATATTACAATGATACAGTAGAACTACTGCTTATTAGAAGGTACTGAATTTTACCTTTCTCAGGGGAGAGAGAGAGAAGTGTTTCTGAATGCAGTCACAGTGATATAAGGTGTGGAAATTCAGTTAAGTATTTTTTCCCTTTTTATTGAGTCTTTGGGGATGACACTGGTTAACAAAATTACTCAGGTTTCAGGTACACAATTCCACAGTACATCATCTGTACACTGTATTGTGTGTACATCACCCCAAGTCAAGTCTTCTCCTATCACCATTTATCCCCTTTCACTTCACCCTACTCCTGGCAATCACCATATTATTGCATCTGTCCATGAGTTTTTTCTCTCTCTCCTTTTTTTTGCTCAATCCTTCCATTACCCGTCCAGCCCCTAACTAACCCCCAACTGTTGTCGGCCTGCTCTCTATTTATGTCTGTCTTTATTTTGCTTCTTAGTTTATTTCATTCATTAGATTCCACATATGAGTGAAATCATATGGTACTTACATCTGTATTTCAGGCTTCTGAGGGACATGATTACGGTAAAAATAAAGCAGATAAAAAACAAAACAATCAACATGTGAACTCTGAGCTTCCTCATTCCCCTTTCATGTAGGACACTGATGCAGACCACCATTATCCAGGAAAATGTGGCTTCATTAGTTAAATCTCAGTGTATCTCCCAAATAGAGAGTTTATAGAATAAGTTATTTTAAATCATGTACATTTGACTTTGGAATGATGGTGAGACACACAGGTGTAAGTAAACACCAAGAGAATCATACATGGAGTTTGTTGTTTCTGGTGATGCCTTGGAAAATCTCTTCACTGAGAAGGGAAATGTCCTCTCTGCTTATTGATGAATTTTGTCACCAAATGCACAAAAAATTAATAACTGATGTTTCCCATTAGTAAGGTACAATGGGACTGCTTCTGTCTGTGACTCTTAACCTCATTTTTTTAAAAAAGCAGGAAAAGCACCAAGAATAAGTGTGACAAAAAAATTCAATAAGCTGACTGAAAAAGAGAAAAGTAGTTCTCCTTCAAGTCTATGTTTATAAAATGACAAATGTTAAAGAAAGAAGTCTATTTTTAATAGTTTTGTAGTTTTTATTTCTTCTCTTTATCTCTTGACTATTCAGAATTGACTTGATTGTTATACACTAGAATTTCTATTCTACACTGGCATGTAGAATTGATGAATTAGCTTTATTTTAAAATGTTTAGGTCAAACCAACCCTAGATGAATTAAATCATATGCTTCAAGTCATTTTACTTTTGTGTGAAGGTATATTCAAAATTTAAAGTCCTCAGAGGTTTACTTAAATTAGCATAATTGTTCTCAAAATAAAAAAAAGACTATTAGCCATTCAATAAATGGCAACTATTATTATGTCATTCTCTATGCAAACATTTTACTTATGTATTATTTTACAATAATTCCTTTAAGTATTATTATCCCCAGATATTAGAAAGGTTGAGCAACTTGTCTATGGTCACAAAGCTAGAAATAGATGACTCCAGAATTTGAACTCGGGTCAGGTTCCAATATCCATGTTCTTGGCCACTGTACTTTCAATAACTTATACTCAGGAGACTGCTCACCTGTGTTTTGATAGTATAGACACTGGAAAGCCTGCCATAGTCCTAATAGTCCTTATCTTTGTTTAAAACCTGAATGTTCACCTTTGGAATACTTTCATTTAATATAAATTGCTCATCCCATGTACATGTATAAAATCCAAGTTGGGAAGAAATTTTAGTTCCATAAAGATATAACATTCTTACATCCCATTATGTTCAGTGTTTATGTAATGATTTTCATATAATCTTACTTTTGCTAATTAGCTAACTGTTCATTCAATACTATTTAATGAGTGTATTAGCTGGAAATCATTGTAGAAATTCTGAGAAGAATAAGGAGCTTATTCCAAGGAACTTAAAATTAGTTATATAGATTCACATACACACAAATGATAATACAAGTAACCCAGATATAAGTGATGTCATGCTAAAGAAGCAAACAAGGAGAAGTGAATTCCAGCTATTGATATCAGGAAGTCTAGAGACAAAAGAGGCATGAAAGGATATATTGCGCTATAGATATAGATAGAAAGAGATTCCAAAATAGAGGATTGGCATGATCATGGCATGGTATCCACAATGTGCATAGCACATATTTGGAAAACAGCAAAAGACCCAGTGTACTTGCAATGTGGCACTCATGGCAAGTTGTGGGACAAGGCAAGCTAAAGAGAGCACCAGTCATGGGTCTCTTGACTATAAGAGTGGTTATTTGCACTTGCTTCTACGAGGTATGGAAGTGTTTGGTGGTGGTAGTAACCATCTAATCTACATTGTAGGAAAACTGAAATTCTGTGGGAGGGGAATAGAGAAATAAAAATGAGAGGTTTTTGCACCAGTCCAAACAGAACAGCAAAAATGTCCCCAGTGGCTGGTGGGATGGAAAGGATGGGACCAAAAGGACCTTATGGAAATGAAACTGTGTGAATGTGATCTGATTATTTTACCTTCAGAGTTTTGGCCATAGGCAGAGTGTAAAGTGGGTAAAGTTAACCTTTCTACATCTTATTAATATTTGTCTTCCACCCCAGCGTGTTTCTTCTTATGTACTGTACCTTCTGTAGTAGCCATGGGGAAGCCAAGCTTGGGCTTTCAAGTCATCAGAGGCAGGTGCTCTAACACCACAGCATCATTGGATGGTAATTGGAATGGATGCCTTAACCAAGGGGAGAGTTTATAATGGAGGGATTATACCAAGGGTTTTCTGAATAGATGGGATTTAATTGCTTTCTAGCTTGAATTTTCTTCTTATTTTCCTATGTCACATCGTATTGGTACCCCAAGTTCAACATATATCTTTCCAAAGGTCAGAGACAAAAGAGAAAAGAAGGAGAAAGTCTGAGACCCCTAACCATATCTGTGTGCTCTCCTCAGCATTTGATAAATAGAATGTTGAAGACCATGGTGAGGAGCCTCTTATCTCTAGAGTTCCTGTGCTATACACCTCCAGGGGGCGCTGTTCACAGAACGATGCACTAGAATACGTTCTAGAGCTCTCCCTGCCATCTCTTGCTTTTTCCTATCCCTGAGCTTTGCACCAATCCAGATTCAATCCACTATCCCTGCTTCTCTCCCTCGAATGTTAATCTTAAACTCCCTTTCTACAGCACAAACCCAAGTAAAACATGAAATCACTCACAGACCAAATAAAAGTAATGGCTGTTTTGATTAGGCTTTAGGCATAGTATGATCTGCTTTACAAGTCCTGTCTCTGTCTACCTCCTCCATATTGTGCATATTTCCTTGTTTTGATTTAAGCATCTGTTGTCCAGGACTATTTCAAATAATAATCTTAGTAATAAATGATTCAGACTAGCCATCCTCCTCCTTCCCTGCCCCCACCTCAAAAAAAAAAAAAAAAAAAAAAAAAAAAAAAAAAAGAATAGGCCGCATAAACAGTTAAGAGACAAAAGAATAAAGTTTAAGGAAAACAAAGATTCACCATTTTCAAGAATGAATATGTGTGTCCAAATTACTTCAGTTACTATAAACGCATCTTTTTAGAACAGTTGGCTAATATCTTTGGCTTCTCCATTAGGATTCAACTTCACAATTGTGAATAAGAACTACAAGTTTAAAAAAAAATAAAATAAACGTAAAGAGAACCCTATATTTTTTGCTAAACAAATGTAACATTCTTTATTTTGTCCCTTCCTTCCATATTCCAAGACTAGGAAGATAAATAACAGGCAGTTTAATACTATTGACAGAAACCTTTCTGCTATGTAAACCTGCTTTCTCTACAAATGCATCATGGCCGTAGGGGACAGTGAGAGCAAGATTGAAGATTCATTAATATATCCCCATAAGCAAAGAGCAAATGAATCTCATGCCTGCCTCTCAGAATATGTGGAATGACTCACTCCACCAGCTGTCTAGAGCCCTTCTGGCTGGAAATATCAGAACTAGCATTGAATAATTTCATATTAAAAGATGAAGAAAAAATACAAGTCTACTCTAGGTGTTTATATTGTAGAGTCTCATTGTATTTAATTGCAGATGGACTGCAAAATATTCGCTTTACTAAGATTATTATACGATGAGGCATAAATTCTGTATGGGAATATTTTATTTTGTTTTCAGAATGAATTTTGTGCCTATGAAAGTTATAGAAGATTTTGTCATGAGGTGGTATGTCTGTTGCTTCTTTATTTATGAATGCAACATTAGTGAAAGATGGCAGCTTTAGAAATGGTCTGACTTATTCTTCCCCCAGCTCCTTGCAGTTAGTCTAAACCCAGACACATTTTTTGTGCTTCATCTTACAAAAAACCTTACAAATGAAAGGACATAAGAACTGCCATCTGGTCCTGGCGATTTTTCTATGTCTTGTTTGTCTATTAGGTGTAGAACATCTTGTACATTAACCACTATTTGATCTAATAATTCTCATCTGTTCCTCTTGCCCATTTCCAAAGACATTTAGCAAATGAGACTGCCTCTAACATGTTCCTTAAAAGAGAGAAACAAATAATTCATTTAATGTCTTAGTCTTCTGTGTTCCCTCACAAAGACCAAGCAAGGAATGCATATCCTTCTTTTCACACCACAGCACCTTCTGTCCTGTGTTTGCCAGCTGGATCCTGAGGCCTAGCCTCTCATGTCTTCCTTCTTTTTTACCTGTTCATGAAGAAGTAACCTATACATTTTGTGGTGGGGAATTTTTATTAAATGTAAACAAAAATGCAGAATAGATGTTTGGCTTATGGAATTGGGGATAATAATCTTTTTTATTCTTTTTCCAGATACCCTAAAATTATCATGTATTATTTTTATTTTTAAAGTTTAATACATCTTATTCCTTGTTTATTTTTTAAGTAGAAATAATATTCATTATAAAAATATAATTTAACATAGCATCACAATCATATAATTGCACCTAAGGTAAGCATTGTGAGGAATAAGTATCAAACACTCTGGGAAAAGAGTATGGCGTTCTATTGGGAGGAGCAAGAATTCAATTAAAGACAATGAAGTGGTCCTTATTTAGAGTGAATGTACGTGTTAAAAACACTTCTATTTGTATCAATACATTTTTCTGCAACTATTGATTAATAGCATGAACCTTTCCTGTTAAGAATAGACTTCAAATATGGAAGAGCAGCGACAAAAAAATTAGAGTATTGTTTTTCATTTGTTTGTTTTTGTTTGTCTTTTTGCAAAACAAGAGAAGATGTATAAAAGGCAGCCATGCTGGTCCAAAACATTAGGGAGAGTTTCTCCGGAGAAGTGACTTCCAATCTTATTCTAAAGCTGAGTGGGAAAGAATATTCCAGCACAGAGAAGAGCAGTTTTAAGGCTCTGTGCCAGAAAAGATCTTACATATGTGAAAAATAAAAAAGAAGGCCAGTTAGTTGAAACAGAGTGAACAATTGGTGCAGAGCCAATTTGAGGGAGGAGGCAGGAGCCAGGTCATGCTGGGCTTTGCAACCCATGGTATGTATTTTGGTGTTTATCTTAAATGATGAGATGCTCCTGAGAGGTTTTAAGTTGGGCAGTTGTCATATAAACAAGAACACCAAATCTGTTGAAAGAACATTTTGGGAGTTAAAGTTTAACTCCAAATTTAACTCTTAAAGAAAGGCTCAGAAACAAGTGTATTTATATTCTAAAATATGCCACTGAGGTCTAGCAGGTCCAGATACCAAATTTCAGCAGGAACCCTTCCCTTGATGTGTGGAGCTTTGAATCTACATGATTAAGGATGCATTTTGTGGCCAAGAGCAGAAAAACTATAGCTATATTATGAGGCAGAAACTTGGCCCCAGCCCTATTCAGCACTTAGTTGTGGGTAGAACCAGTGCCCCCTTCCCCCTGTGATCTAATCAGGGCGTAAGTTTCACAGGTGTATAGTATAGCAAGTAAATGGAATTCTCCACATCACTTACTACTTGGGGGGAGGCTTTGGCCCTTCCTTTGGCTTGAGAGGGGCCAAAAGATCAAGTCTTGTGGTTGGGCAGGATTGATTACCTTAAGTGGACCTTACTCAGTTCCCAGAAGACCCAGGGGATCGCTGTTGGGTAAGTTAACCATTACTTCTGAGCTATGACATGCTTAATGTTGTGTTTTAAAATAATTACTCTGGGTACAGTTTGAAACCACATTGGAGATGGCAAGAGTGAACAAAGCGCACATGACTATTTTAATAATGAGAAAGGAGGTTGGAGCAGGTTGAATTAGGGGGGATGTGCATGTACATGTAAACTGGACTTAGGAAATTGATTTAGAAGTAAAATTGGCCAGATTTTGTGATGAACTGGTTGTGACGAGATTGAGTCCCGGATTTCTAGAGTGAACTAGATGCTTGGTTCTTCCTTCTCCCCAGATAGAAAATATTTGGGCAGACCCATACTTAGGAATCAAGATAATAACTTCAGCCTTTGGATGTGTGGAGGAGATAGCCTAAAATTAAATGGGATAAATCTCAGACAAGAGATCTCTGGCTTTTAGGGCAGACAATAGGGAGCGAAGCCCTAATAAAGAAAAAACACAGCCAGGGTAAGATGAAGGCCTAAAAATGAAGGTTATTGAACTGTTTTCTTGGCTCCATTGCCACCACTTTGTGTTCATAGCATCTTTTAAGTCTCTTAGAATTGTCTAAAGGAGTTATGTTCAGGAATGACATTTATCTTTTAAGTTTCAGCCTTGAAGCATGTCAGTATAGAGAGCATCCTGTAAATCCATTAGGTTACTTTTGCATTATTCAAGTGTAGATTTAATGTAAGACCAGGTGTACCGAGTTAGTAGTTTAAAGGTGTCATTTTTGCCCAAGCTACTGATTATTCTTCTCTGCCTACCAGCAGGATTCCTTGCATTTGAGAACTGCAGGAGCTCTGAAAGCTGCCATTTGCCTTTTTTTATCTTTGATCTCTCTTTCTCTCTGGTGCTGCCACACCCTTCATCACTTACCCACTTACACTGGGTCTGGAAGTTCAACTGCCTGTAGGGAGTGAGTGATCATATGCAGTATGCCCAAAATCGTCTATGCCTTTGCAGTGCTCTCCTATCATTATAATACATTCCCTGGATGAGGTGTGATGTGTGTATCTGTGTATATGTGTGTGCCTGTACAAAACTGTGGTGAACATGTATTAATAGAATGTGTTTTCTAAGTGGAAAGATTACTCTTCCCTAATGAAATTCTCAAAATATTAATATATTGTTTATTCTTTGATGATAATCCTATCTAAGGCTCTTTAAGCTTTAAGAACACTTGAATAGATAGTTTGAGATATTTATTTTCTCTATACACTGTTGAAAGACCTGACGGATTATGAAAAGACCAATTTTGAAATGGATATTTAATAACTCAGTGGTAGATGTCAAAGCACTTACGTGTATGCATATCATGCAGGTGTCTCTTGGATTTAATAAGAATTAAGTATTTTAGTGAACCTTATTTAAATTGTTATAACATTGAATATAACCCTGTTCTTTCCAAAAATGTGGTGTATATAATTGTTTAAGTAATGATTGAATTAGTGATCTATTAAAATATGATATAGTTTATTTATGCTAAATTTGTGAAAAAGATGCAATCAACTCTTAAATGCATCTTTAAATTATTATACATTCCTATATGCAAAACAGTGAATTAAACAGATTGTAGCATGGGGAAAAGGCTTAAATTCTGAATCTCAACTAATTCTAGCTTATTTTCTTTGTGGATCATAACAATGTCTCAGAATAAGTTGGTAGTCAAACATAATCTTCTACTCATCTCAACTAATGCATAAGAGAGGCATAGTCAGGATTAAAATTTATCCTTATATGGTATGTAGGCACTTGCTTGGTTCAGGTGAACAGATCTTAATTAGCCAAAATACCATCAATAAAGATGTTCTTGCTTTTCACAAGTGTAGTAGCAGGCAACATGTGAGTTTCAAATTAAGGATAGTTTTAATAATCTCAACTCCTCAATTTTGAAATAAGATTCAGTGACAACTCTAAGTTAACAGATTGAAACCAGTCTTTAAGAATAGACAGCAGGGAGTGAGAAAATGTAGGTGTTTTCTGCATATAAGAATTATTTTATTTTCTATGATTTCCCCAAAAGAGGATTAATTTTATTCTTGATATTGAGAGTTGTGTAAGTATGCCTTGATAATTGAGATGGGGTATGAGGTTCAGCACAAATAAAGTTCTTTTTTGTTGTAAAATCATAAGCATGTAATTCTGTAACATAACGATACCACACTGAAGCACACCATTTGACATTTTAGGTGAAATGTTCAAATTAAAACTATAAATTATTACACTTATATTGTTACCCTGCCCACCATACTCAAGCAGGTGTTACTTCTGCCGGATCCTGTATGTTAAATGTGCTAATGATTTGACCTGTGGAAGGCAGATAATGGAGCTGAAGAGTGGCTTGCAAATTTACTAATCTCTAAATGCCAAATAAGCAAACTCCAGACCCTGGGGGTGAGAAAAGTATTTGGAAATTTGCCAGTACTCTTAAATCCACAAAATTATAACAGAGTACCAGAGTGGTATTATCTACATTCTGAGAATAGAAACAAATTAACAATTTTCTAATATCACTGAACATGAAAGGACACTCTAGGTTATAACTAGTGAATCTACTTGAACTACTTTGATGCATAAAAGATTTAGTTTTCAAGTATGTCAAATCATTTTTCACACATGCACCTTCATGCATAGTGGGTCTTTGTCATTTTACTGGATGCCATCCTCATTCTGATTAAACCAGCTGTGATATACATTATGAAATGGCAGTCTTTTCATAGGCTTTAATAGGGTATTATTTGCCTTTTCTTAATTTATGTAGATTCTGTGTTCAGGGTCAGACTAAAACCTTTGAGAACTGTAAATATTAAACACATTATGTATTCTTTCCTTTCCTAACCCTATTCTACCCCAACTCAAAATATTAGCCGTAGTCAAACAGCTGTAACTATGCTTGGAAGTACAAAAAAACTTCTTTTCCTATGATTTGCATTGACACTTTTGTAATGAAATTTCACATATTCTTAAATCATTATTAAAATTATTAGTAGTATCATTAATATTTAGTACCCTTGTGCTCTGCTGATATTCTAAATATTATTTTTAGTTAACCCCCCAGAAAATTTGCCTGTTATTCTGTATGTTTTATTTTGCATCTTTTCCTATCAATTAAGAAAAAAGGGAAAGAAAAACTCTGCAAGTGTGGGAGAACACTGCACAGCTGCAGCACCAAGTCTTTTGTAATCTGCTTCCTTCATTCCTGCCCTTATCATTGCTTTAAAATTAAACCTTAATATTTTTTCAGCACATTTCTTCCCATAGGTGGTTTTTTATTCCATTTTTTTTTTAATTTTTAACATTTTGTTACATTAGCATTACTATGTCTAGCTGTTTAGAAGCAGTCAAAATTTTGGGTAGTGTCAATCAAGAAGTCACTATTTGTACAAAAGTTAAGTATTTAACAGAAATAAATAATGATTGAAAAAACAAGTGACACAGGACCTCACCCCACCTCACCACAAACTATGCTCTGCAATTTTTTTTAATGTGAAGTCATAGTAAGTTCTGTTTCTAGGACTGGAGTTATGGATAATCTAAGACAGGTCTACTTCAATCCAGGGAAAATGGTCGAGTTCCAAAATTATAAAATATATATTTTTTAATTTGCTTGCTGTTTTGATCTAGGACTTGACATTTGGCCACATCTCTAGATTCAGTATGTGTGGTGGTATGGTGCAAAATGGTAGAACAGAGGTCTGTTTTAAGGTTTGGAGAAACTAAACAAGGTTGAGGGTGAAAGGCTGTTTTGTTCAGCCACTTGGCTCTTTCCTCTCTTCTCTCCTAGCTCCCTATCCTCCTCCTCCTCCTCATTCTTTCTTCTCCTCCTTCTACTTCTCCTTTCTCCCCATCCCTCCCCTCTCCACCTTCTCACATACACTGTCTCCTTCTTTCTCCTATGTCCTCCACCACATTCCCTCTGCTTTCACTCACCTGGGTTAGCAGCTTCACTTTGACATCTCTGGCCCAAGTATGAATGGCCTTCTGTTTTCTTGATTACACTTGGCACAAGATACTCTGTCATTTTCCAATAGATTTCACAAAACACAAAGGAAACACAGGAGCAAGGAGTACTGAGACATAAAAATTGTTCTTATAAACTACAGGTTTCTGTTTCTTATAATGGAGACCTTATTTATAGATCCTGTTTTATTTTACACATTATCTTGGATGCTACAGGATGACCAAAATTAAACGCCAAGGGAATGGCACAGGTCAGCAGGCAGCCTGTTGGAATTATACTCTTTTTAACTACAAATCTCCACTTGAGGGTTCCCTATTGACCAAGGGTTCTCTTTTGTACATTTTATACCTTTATAAAGTATTGTTCTCCAGATATTAACTGGTCATGTCCTGTGTGTGTGTGTGTATGTATATATATATATATATATATTTATTTATCTAAAAAACCTTATTGCAACCGGTTGTTCAGTTTCCTCCCCAAATATATGTAAACTCCTGAGAGCTTATGATTGTACAGTCACATCTTCCCTCCAACCATCTGCCTCTATTGAATTAATTCAGTTTGTAGTCCAGCGTACCCTCTAGCATCAGTTATTTTTGTAACACCTGGTGAGAACCCACATGTAGAGCTCAGAACTAGAATTTACTTTTAATTTAATCCAAATTAAAAAGAAATGCACATGTACACAAACAAGGAACAACTCACAAATATATTTGTATTGCCTTACTTGTGGAGGCAGTGGGATTTACATTTAAATGTGCAAAACACTTTAAGTAGAATAATAGACACCTTTGTTCCTAAACATTTCCAATTATTTATGCAAATATGAGATCCATTCTCCCAGGTTATGCCTCAAACTTCCTATTTTTATATCTCTTCTCTTGTTTTCTCTTTCCTACCATTTTATTTTATTCTCTGCCCACTCCCTTTCTAGTTCAAAACCAAATTGATACCATTATTAATAAAGAAAATGTTCCACTTTTTCAGCTCTTTTTGGGGGCTTCTTTTTGCATACTTTGTTTTTGCTAATGCTTTGAAATGACTGCTTAGAAGGATCTTCCCTAACCTATTCTAGGCTCTGTTTTTTTCTATGATTAGCCCCACCCCCTCCAGTACCACAGGATAACAATGATTATTTAAGATCAGTCAAAAACCAAAAGCTCCTAATTTCATCTTATCTTTACAGATCTGATGTATTTTTTTAGTATATCTTAATAGAACATAATGACATTTGGTTAATGAGAATTACATGTAAAATAATTGAAGGCTAACTTGGTTTCAATTCTATTAGTAAGATTATACACTGACCCAGCATTTGACATTTGTGAACAAAAACTTTCTTACTAAGTTTGTTCTGCAATTTTCAGTTGCATAAAATGAAGTGCCAGCTAGCCTATGTGGGCTGTCTTTGTTGGATACACTAAAAAATGGAAGCAGTAACCACTTCTCTTTCTTGAAAAGGAACAGGGAATTTATTTAATGTTAACAAAATGATAAATGACTAATTTAAGAATACTGTAGTGATGCTCCCAGACATCCTAGTCCACACAGTCATGTGCCATGTATCAAGACTTACTCTGCCGTCACTCCTGAGGAACTATACCCAGATTTCTTTCTAATTCTCTGGAAAGGCTCGCCTAGGGTCTTGCAACTCACAAGCCCTCACCCTAATAGGGAAAATGTGAATTTTCTTTGTGTGGCTCAGTTTTTATTATTACTTATGGTACAAATCATATCAAGATTTATTGTTGTATCGGTTCCAAGTGCTGCCTTGGACAACAAAAATTAGGAACATCAAACAGAAGTAGATGGAGGCAGGTCTTTAGAACAAGTAGAATTCCTGATTTGTTGATTCAATTTTCATTATGGGAAAATGACAAGAGCAAAACTATTAAGGAAGTTGCCAGAGGGAAATATCTCAGGATAATCCTTTGTCATAGAAATCGTTCTTTTCTTTTCTTTTCTTTTTTCTTTTCTTTTCTGTTCTTTTCTTTTCTTTTCTGTTCTTTTCTTTTCTTTTCTTTTCTTTTCTTTTCTTTATTTATTTATTTCAGAGAGGGAAGGGAGGGAGGGAGAAGAGGGAAACATCAATGTGTGGTTGCCTCTCAAGCTCCCCCTACTGGGGACCTGCACTGTAACCCAGGCAAGTGCCCTAAACTGGGAATCCAACCGGTGACCCTTTGGTTCACAGGCCAGCACTCAATCCACTAAGCGACACCAGCAGGGTCCTTCTTTTATTTTTGATGCAAAGGCCTGAAATCAGTTTCCATAGATTCAGGGGTCTTCTCTATTACCAAACGCAAGAGTAAATTCAAGCAGGCTAATCGATAGAGAGAGAAAATAGTTTCTCCCAGAATGAATTAATACAAAATACATTCAAATACACATGGCATCATTTCACTTAACAGATAATTCATTACATATATTTTACTAAGACATACAGGAGATGATAACAATTCTTAAATTACTGGCTTCCAAAAAATCATCTTCATAAGGATACTCTAACCGTGCTCATTTTACAAATGAGAAAATAAATTCTAACATCTATTTATTGTTTTGTTTATCTAAAATGATCTACCTACTAAAATCTGACTAAATTCTTGGCTCTCTCTCCTCAAAATCACATTGTCTAGCCAGATCTAGAGGTCAGGTCAAGGAGAATACAGAAATAAACAAATGAGAAATACTCTTTCACTGGTTTCTAGTTACCTCACAATCTCAATATGTAATTATTCTACCGTTTTACTGCTGCTGTTCTCAATGTATGCCAACTTTGAAACCCAATAAGTGTAAAACTCTCTTCACCTACTTCCAAGTACATAATTGATTCTCATTTTCTTAGAACAATCCATTGCTTCCTGCCAAGTATAAAACCATCTAGTGTCTTATTCAGAGAGAAAGAGAGAAAAAAAGAAAAGTGATATAAGAAATCATGAAAAGACCTATTTGGGCTTTTAGATATTCTGGTTTATATTTATTTTTTGTTTCATAAAATGGATAGTGCTGAAAAAGTGGGGGTAGAAAATAAAGAAATAAGGAAGAGAAGGAATATAAGTGTTCAGGAGCAAAACCCTTGGCCAGAACTGAGTGAAAAAAAATTACACAAAACGTTAGTTTTCTGCTTCATTCTAGTTTCTGTTGTCTGCTCTCTACTAATGGAGAACCCCATGGTCCCAGGACTAGTACTCTTGCTCTCCTCCCAGGAATCCTCAGTGATCTCGGGAGGGCTCCCACTCCAGTCCTTTCTCCTGGGTGACTTTACCATCTGCCCCTGGAGATTGGAGGTAATTCCTACTCTGCTGGCCTTCCCTACAGAACAGAGAAGACATAAGGGGTGAGAGAGGAGGAAATGAGGAAGATAATGAAAGTTCCCAGAAACAACTGTTTATGAAGAAACTTGGCCCTGGAAAGAAAGAAAATGTGGGAAAAATGCAAGTAACTGGGGAATGGAATTTGGGCAGGTGATGAGGGCCTAGGGTTCTGTGACATTATGATGGGAACTTTATTTCCATCATATTTGTTAAGGGGCTTCCTCTCTGTTATTTCCAGCAGCCTGTTTAATGTGTCATTGATGAAGGAAGCTGATGTCAGTGACAATGTCAATGTTACCACTAAGATATAAATAAAGCCTGGATCAGGAGTTAAATTGAGGACTTGCTAATGAAGATGAATAAGGGATAGATGCATGATCCCTGATAAGAATGGGTCACCCTCCAGATTTAAGCAGAAAGATTTAATGAGGAAGGACTTTAAAATCAAACAACTCCCAGGTGAAATATTGACATCATTTATGGCAATAGAGGATTTCTTTATATTGCGTTCTGTGTGAGAGTAAATACCCAAATAGGCTGGAGAGGATGGCTATCCAGAGCACGAAGTGCCAGGCAATAGTGACTGACCACAGGACCCTACTGAGATAACTTGAGGCCTGACCTTGTTGAGGATTCAACTCTCCTTCCTCTATTCTCCTCCTCATCTACTTCCCCTTTTCTCTACAGTCTTATCTCAGTGATACCTTATACCTCGTACATTTTCATTGCTTCCCCTTGTGCTGCCATCCAACCATTATCCAACCATTACTCCAAGTGGTTTCTCCCTCTTTGCTTGGGTTCATCAGTGCTATGATTGAATGTTTATCCCTTCTGCCCAGCAAATTCATAGGTTAAAATTCCAGTTATCAGCATGATAGTATTGAGTAATAGAACATTTGGAAGGTGATTAAGACATGGAGTGGAAACTTCTTTTGTAATACTATCCTAAGGCCACTGAAAACAGACCCTCCTGCATCATGAAGGCTGTATTTCTAGTAAAATCTCTAAGAAATGACTCTTTGTCTGCTAATATGGAGTTTGACAACAAGCTTGACATGAAAGGGTTAAGGACTAAGTCAATTTTTCTTCATCCATGTAAGCCCTTTCACAATTTGCTAGAAAAACAACTTCAGGGCCATGGGTTAATGATGGCATTAGCAGAAAGAGGAAGGAAAGGAAAGAAGGAAAGAGACCAAGGGGATGACAGAATGGCAATGAGAGAGCCAGGGGGAGCGGGGGGCGGGGGGAAGAAAATCGAGTCAACATGTTTGGAGTGATCTCAGTGGTCAGTGTGTCCCTTTTTAGAAGAGACACGTGCCTCTTGATAGCCTCTCAGCTATGATAAATTCTAAATACTACAGAAAGGTAAATATGACTCTTACAGAGGAAACACTGCCTTATATACCTATCCTTTACCCCTCTTCCTCAGCCCCCATCTCTCTTGTGTGAATGCTTCATATGGAAGACAGGGCAACACTGAAATCCCATCACTCCCCCATCCTTAACTAGACACCACAGTGGATGGAAGCAGATTAGAAGAAGTATTATTCTAATGAATAACAGTGGCTTCTGTGTGAGCAGCCTCACAAGCAGGGGTGGGAGGAGATGTGGAGGGGAGGGCTGGCATGATGGAGACTTTATTGGATTTGTAAGCTTTTAGCCAGGACCTGTGGCTTTGAAAGCAAACAACATCTCCCTGCTTGCAGAGGTAATGGAGCTGTTAGGGTGCTACTCAGGAGAAAGAAAAAAGCAGAACTCATTATGCCCGCAACAATGGGCTATCTCTTAGCCTACTTATAAGGTGAGATAGAGCCCCCTTCCCACCTGCTCTGGAACTGTGAGCTAATGAAGTCAAGCTGCATAACTCTCTACGGGAGCAGACAAGGAAGAGGCAGAGATAGAGGGGAAGAAATGGAGCTGCAACAAAATAGGAGAATATACAAGAGTGAGTTTGAGAAAATAAAGGAGAGGAAATACTAAAAGAAATAAAAGGGGGAGGCATAGGTAGATACACTTTGCCTCCTCACACAAACAAAAGAAGTACAACAACAAATTTAAAAACAAAAAATATCCTGAACTGCAAGAAAAGGAACTGTATGGAAGCATGACAATCAAGGAATTAAAAAAAGAAACATTCACCCAAACTGGTAGGAGGGCAGGGACCGGCAGCTAGTGCAGAGAGAATTCACAGCAAGGCGGTGGCTGGCAGAGCAGGCAGCCCCACATTTGCATATAGATATACCAAGAGAAACAACTCAGCAGTGAGACAGACCACACAACCCAGGGTTCCAGTGCAGGGAAATAAAGCCTCAAAACCTCTGACTATAAAGTCTGTGCTGGCTTGAGGCAGCAGGAGAAACCCAGCCTTACAGGAAAGTTCCTTGGCGAGACGTGAAGGGTCCTAGAACATATACAAACCTATCCATCGAGCAATCAGCACCAGAAGGGCCCGATTCATTTGTGGTTAGCAGAGGAAGTGACTGAAAGCTGGCAGAGGGCCAAGCAAGTGGCATTGTTCCCTCCTGGACCCCTCCCCCACATATAGCACCACAATGCAGCAATGAGGTAGCCCCACCCTAACGAACATCTAAGGCTCTGCTGCTTACTAACTAATGGGTACACTGAGACAAAAAAAATATGGCCCAAATGAAAGAACAGGTCAAAGCTCCAGAAAAAAAATACAACTAAGCAATAAAGAAATAGCCAACCTATCAGACGCAGAGTTCAAAATACTGGTAATCAGGATGCTCATAGAAATGGTTGAGCACGGTTGCAAAGTAGAGGAAAAAAAGGAAGGCTATGAAAAGTCAAATAAAGGAAAATATACAGGGAACCAACAGTGACAGGAAGGAAACCTGGACTCAAATCAATGGTTTGGGAGAAGGAAGAAATAAACATTTAACCAGAACAGAATGAAGAAACAAGAATTCAAAAAATGAGGAGAGGCTTAGGAACCTCTAGGACAACTTTAAACATTCCACCATCCAAATCATAGGGGTGCCAGAAGGAGAAGGAGGAGAGGAAGAGCAAGAAATTGAAAACTTATTTGAAAAAATAATGAACTTCCCAATCCAGAAAAGGAAATAGACTTTCAGGAAGTCCAGGAAGCTCAGAGAGTCCCAAATATCTTGGACCCTAGGAAGCACACATCAAGGCGCTTCATAATTACATTATTCGAGATTAAAGAGGAGAGAATTTTAAAAGCAGCAAGAAAAAAGGAAACAGTTACCTACAAAGGAGTTCCCATAAGACTATCAGCTGATTTCGCAGAAGAAACCTTGCAGTCAAGAAGGGGCTGAAAAGAAGTATTCAAAGTCATGAAAGGCAAGGACCTGCATCCAAGATTGCTCTATCCAGCAAAGCTATCATTTAGAATGGAAGGGCAGATAAAGTGCTTCCCAGATAAGGTCGTTAAAGGAGTTCATCATCACCAAGCCCTTATTATATGAATTATTAAGGGGACTTATCTAAGAAAAAGAAGATGTTTAAAAATATGAACAGTAAAATGACAACAAACTCACATCCGTAAAAAAGCAAAAACAAAAATGAACTAAGCAAACAACTAGAACAGGTATAGATTCACAGAAATGGAGATCACATGGAGGGTTATCAGTGGGGAGGAAGAGGAGGAAGAATGGGGTAAAAGGTACAGGGAATAAGAAGCATAAATGAAAGGTACAAAATAGACAGGGGGAGGTTAAGAATAGTATGGGAAATGGAGAAGCCAAAGAACTTATATGTACAACTAATGGACATAAAGTAAGTGTGTAGATGGAATGCTGGTAGGAGGGGGTGTGCAGAGCGGTGAGGAATAAAGGGGAGAAAAAAATGGGACAACTGTAATAGCATAATCAATAAAATATATTTAAAAAAGAAAGAAAAGGGACCCAATAAGCCACAATCAGGTAAGAGGATTAAAAAGAGAAAGGGGAATAAAAGGAAAGGATGGTTTAAAGAAAAGGAGAAGTCAAATTGATCTGAAATCATGTCTGCTGAGGACCAATAGCCCCTCATCAGCCTCACTATTTTTTAGCTGCATGTCATAATTTCTGATTTGCTCTTTGTAAATGGACAAGTCATACAGTCATCTGGTTTTCAACAAAGCAGACGGTCACACATGGGGGTATTTCACTAACTTGGCCTTCATGTTTCCCTTTGGAAAAGGGTTGAGGAAAGAACAGATGTTTCCTTTGAATGAACAATGATTTAAAAGTGTTGAAAGCAAAAAAAATCATTCTTTCTTGGGATTGGAGAGAATATGTCTTTAATAAGTCATGCTAGTTTGTCCACTCATCAACTGAAAATGGTAATGGAAAAATACAAGAGATGAAAAAATATATCATGATATATTTCTTTTTTTCAACATCCTCAATGTGCCTTCAGGAAAGGGTAAAATACTGGAGAGAGAGAGAGAGAGAGAGAGAGAGAGAGATATTGAGATTGAGATTGAGATTAAACCAGGGACAGGGCGGAGACCAGAGGCCTTGGCCTGAGTTCGGGTTCGGGTTTGGGTTTGGAGTACATATTGTGCAGTTCTGCTGCCCTCTAGCCTCCACCAGGATTGCAGACACAGTACCAGTTGGTTGTTAAAATAGACTAGTGCTGTCCAGGCTTCTCCACACCTGTAACCGACAGTGTGGCCACCTTGCTGAACTATTGTGCTAGTAAAAGAGAGAACTGTTATGCTCTCTTTTGAGCCTTTACTTAGAGAAAGAGAAAGGAAGGAGGACAAGAAGGAAGAACTGGAAATGACTTTAGTTAATAATGTTCAATGCTTGCCACCAGCCATGAATGCATGTGTTTTTCTGGGTGAATTTTGGGTGCATTGCCTAAATTGCCTTTTTCTATCTTATGTCATATAATTTCCCTTGCCTCCATTTATTTGTATATTCTTCATATTATTTTCTTTCTGTAATGTTTCACTTTCGTGGAACTTTAATGTTTGCTTAATCTCTGTGCAACACACTGTGAGGGAAACAAAGACATGTCTGGTGGGGCTCTGACGTCTAGGAGCTTGTAGTCAAGCTAGTGAAACAAAACTAATAAACATGACCCATTTAGCAAACAATAGTCTGATGAGTCTGATGCTAAAATGTACGAGGGAAATATGAAACAAAATGTGCAATTGTATTGTTCCTTGTGCTTCTGGCTATAAACGCAACTGCCCACATTCCCAAACTGCTAAATGTCCAAGGTTTAAATCCATTTCACTCAGCCTGTGAAGGACCACTGAGAGTTGAAAGTGTCAGCAAAAATGACATCATTAGGGCCAGGCCCATAGATCTGACAAATGATGATCCTATGTTATTAGAAAGAGAAATGTCTATATTTATCGTTTATTCCCCCTCTCTTTTCTGTAACTTAAGAGGGGAGAGGGAGGGAGATCAGAAGAGAGCAAGAGAAGAAGGGGGAGGCAGGGAAAAAGAGAGAGAAAGAAAGAGAGAGAGAGATGTTGCATTGAGAGAATAAAGAGGAAGAATTAATATACACATGCCCACATACATGCATGCACACACATGAACACATACTTGCACACATTCCCACATATGCACATACACATAAGTGTGCCTCTTCCTTTCCCACCTAATTGTTTAACACTTGGCTTATCAAAGGGATTTGTTCTGGCACCCAATATCTAATGCTGTGTTGCTTTTAGAGTTACTGACCAGAGCAAAGACAGGAAATCCATCTTTTCCACGGGTGACGAAGATGTCAGTTTATAGTTAGTCCAGAGGAGAACAGAGATCATGCGGTTTCCCATCTTCTCTGGCCGCTGTTAAAGTATGCCAGGGTGGGTATCCAGAGATACACTTTAGGTGTCTAATGTGTATTGTACACCTATATACAGAGTTAGAAAAGGGCTGTGATGGTTCCAAGAAATTCAGTTTTCCCCAATCCCCAAACAGTACTCCAAATTATCTTTGGAAGTTGAAAACAATTGAGTGGCTATATATTCCTATTTTATTAGTCACACATACATCCTTTCATAACTCCTAAATTTGACTATTTCAAGTACAAGGCCTCATAAACCCTTCTAGATAAGAATCCATGTTTTCTCTTTCTAATGTGTTTAAAACCAAGAATATCCCTAGAAGTTTTTGTTTCCTCACCTGCAGCATTTTTTTCAAATCCAGTAAAGATCTCTGATAATGAGACTGGAAAATGGTTTTCAGTGGCTGCGCTTATCCACATGTTTTGCAGTTCCCTTGTGGAACGCAGCACAGCAATCAGCCTAGAAAACTAAGCTTCTCTCTACTGCTCTATAAGAAGGGGCCTCACAGTTCTCTGTAGAGGGTCCACAGGTCAAGCAGCTAAGAGATCGGAATCATTGTAATTGGACCCATAAGGATGTGAGAAAACAAATGCTTTTCTTTCCCAACAGTAAGGCAAAAAAGAAAGAAAGAAAAAAAAAAAAAGAAAGGAAATAGAGATTAAGGAAACTCAGGCAAAACTGTCAGCAAAATTCACTCTTCTTTCTCTCCATGTCCAAAACACCCCCCTTTATCTTTATCAAAGCCCACGAGATTGCAGCTTTGAATGATATCTTTAACCTCCAGGCCAATCTCCTGCCTCTGACCCAAATGACCGAACAATTCCAGGATATTAGTTAGAACCATATGAATTTACCATTTTGGTAGATCAAAGATGGTCAAATATTGGCAATTTTATATGGTTCAATTGGATATTTCACTTACTTCAGTATGTTTCTTTCTTGTACAAAACTCTGTAATATCAAACATACCTTATAAATTAAACCCCCAAATCTGGAACATGAAGACCATGAGTTCCCCAATCTAACACGGTCTGCCTCCTTGTCCCTGAGCCAGTGAAGACTTTCTCCACAATACCTCCTCAATGTGCTGCAAATTCTGCCTCTGAAATGTTCAGAGGTTTTCAGAGGTGTTCTTTTTTGGCATTATTTCTTTCTTTCCTGTTATCCATGCCTTTTGTACACTCTATTAAGACAAATTCCAAGTTTCCTTCAAGTTCACTTGAACACAATCCATTTTAAGTAAGAGGATTCCCTGAAAAAAATCATACTTTACTGAAACTTCTTTTTCTGGGAAATTCCCTCAAATATATGGTTACACTTGCCTCAATAATGTCATAACCATAATTATAGTGTTTTTTAGTAGACATCATTACTTCAATTGTGTCTTTTGTATGCCTGGCTAAACTTGAAGCACTTGTAAGACAAACATATCTTGGCTTTTCATTTATGTGTTCATTTGGCCCTGTCTACCCTGAATACCTGGAATAGATCTGAGATACCAAAGCAAATCACACTGGTTACATTGACCCTTCTCCAACACTTTACTACTTTCTGTGGTTACTGTGTAGTAACCACAGAATGCCAACCTAGACACCATGAGCAGCCTTTAAATAATACCTTGCCTTCCAGCTCCTGGATGGCAATTTGTGAATACATATTGCTCCAGTAAGTAATGGTTCTGGGTCATAAAAGAAAGAAAAATAACACAATAGCAATTAGCCAGATGATTCTTCCTAAAGCTGCCTACAGTCCTGATTGTTCCAAATCATTACTTACTCAATCTGTTAGTAAAATGTCTGGCTAAAGACACACACCAGGCATGCAGGAAATACTGCTGTTGGAGATAATGAATATCATCATAACAAGACTAGCCAAAATCACTGAGTGCTTAACCTATGCCAGGTGGCACTATAAGCTCTTCAGAAGCCTTATCTCACTGAATCTTCACCAAACCCTAAGAGGTCTGTGTACCTCTATCCTGGAGGAAATTGAGGCAGATGTGGCTAAGCAACTTGCCCAAACTCACTCAGTAGGACATGGTAGAGCCTAAACCATGTACCAGAGGTGCCTCCTTGTATAGCATGCACTTCTGGAGATTATAGGATCTTTATATATCAAAGAGCCCTACTCCAAGCTAAATGACTTGCTCGAGATCTGACAGCTACTCACTAGTTGACCTAGGACTGAATACAGTTGCTTTAGTTCTAATTGACTCCTAACCCAGTGCTGTTCCAACTAAACTTCACTGTGGCTCGTTAACAAGATGAGAAGAATGAAGTTCAGGAGGAGGAGTTCTATTTTTTCCTTATGGATAAATGTTCTTTTTTTAATTTCACTATTGAGCCATTGCTTTCTTTAGAGGATATGAGAAATTTTGCCCTAACACCAGAAAAAACAGAAGGCAGGAATTGTAAGGCTTCTTCCATCTATAACTGGCTCTGTCTTCCTTTTGCAGCCATTTCAGGTTATAAATGTGCACCATTCATATGTAATGTTTCCATTGGATGTGGATTTCCAATGGCTTTTCAGGCATGGTGAAAACTGTCCACAATTGGAATTTCTCCAAGTGTAATGAGAATTTGGCCTACAAATTATTTTAATGCAGTTCATGTTTTCAAGGGAGTGGGAAAAGTAGAAGTGCTTTTAAGAAAGATAATAGCAAACCAACACCAAATTTGAGTACCTCTGACATGTAGCTTAGTGAGATTTTACTAGTTTAAAAAACAAAGTACAAACAAAGCATTACAACTAGGAACAGAGAACCATCATGGGGCTGGCTTGAGTTTCTGTTTTTGGTTGTGGTTGCTTATGGGCTGCTCTAATCTAAACACCTTTATTATTATTTTTAAATATTCCTGGACCTCAAAAAGTGCACAGATCCTGCAGGCATTCTCTTTCTTTGTCTGTTGAGAGGAGGGTCAAAGTTCCTGCTGTGTCTTCTTTTCTCTCACAGTCCACTGCAATACAACTTCACTTCTGACACCGGACCTGTAGGTTTTCTACACAGCAAGCAATTCTGCAACATCATCTGGTGTCCTACAATTCAACTCACTTCTCATGCTATCTACCTGGAGATAGGGTCAGATCCCATAAGTTAAGGGCTCAGTCTAACAAGAATACATCCCCACCCTCACTTCAGAGGCTAATTAAAACTCCAGGTTGTTACCTATTCTTCTAAATTCACCAGCTATAGATCAGATGATCCCATGATTCCCCAATTAATATACTAGAACAGTTCATAGAACTCATAAAAACATTTTTTTAGTAGATTACCCATGAATTATAAAAAGAGGTACATAGGGCAAGGCATATGTGGCAAGGGGCATGGAGCTTCCTTGCCCTCTTCTCAAATGGCTATGTGTTCAGCAACCTAGGAGCTCTCCCACAACCATCATTTTGGGTTTTAATGGAAACTTTATTAAGTAGACATGATGGATTAAATGTTTGGTCATTGGCAAGTGAACTCCATCTCTAGTCCCTCTCTCCTCCCCAGAGGTCAGGAGTAGGGCTGAAAGTCCCAATCCTCTCACCCTATTGTTATCTTCCCTGGCAACAGCTCCCACTTTCAGGGGGCTTTCCAAAAGTCACCTCATTAATTGTAACCTCAGGTGTTCTTGAAACAAGATAATACGGAATAACAAAGCGCCTTTATTGCTCTTACCACTTTGGAAATTCCAAGAGTTTTAGAAGTTCTGTGCCTCTTTTTAAAACAGAAATGGAGACCAAGTGTATATTTCTTGTTATAAATCACAGTATCACAGCTTCCATGCCATGTCCCACTGCCCAGGCTTTCCCAGGCTCCATGCCCCCTGGCATTGAACTATTAGAATGTGATCTCTTTCATTCTCTGACTTGTTCTCTACCCTTTTTTCTTCATTTTTTGCTTTCCTTATTTCTCCACTTCCCTCTCTGAGTTCAAACCCCTTGCAAAAAGAATTCCCCCTAACACAAGCACAGAGTTGCCAGGTGTATCAGGGAATTAATATAGTTTCCCCGAGCTCTTTCTCTTATTCCTAATTTTTTACAATGGACTCTATGGAAATCCAGTTGATGTACTTCATTTTCTTCATCTATAAAGTGGGGTCACAGTGCTGGCCTTTCTCTTCAAAGATCACTGTGATATGTTCCACTCTGGAGAGCAGAGCCGATGTTAGCAAAGAGCTGCATCACTTACATTTGGTGCCTGAACAGAGGCGCTGGGCATTGAGCTGAAGTAACTGCACAAGATAATGAGGCCAGGCTGGGCTGCGATGACCGGGGCCCTAATGAGATTTCCTACAATGAACACACATCCAGCATTTTGTTTTATTTCATTTTAATTGAAAGCTTAGGAAACGCTTCATGCTTCATGAACGTTTTGTTATTTTCAGATCAATCTACTACACTGGAAAACTTAATAAACAAATAAATAATGGTCCTGCTGACTTGTTCAGCATTTCTTATTCACATATCATGCGCTTCATGTTCTGCCTGCAGAATCTTGTCTCTTGATTTTGTTTATTTTTTTTTTCCCCTTCAGACATTGATTTTTAGAAAGAAATGCTCTGTTGCAGGAAAGGGTGGTAGAGACCACAGCAACCCTCTTTTGACCTACTTCCCACTTGGCTGGTTTTTGAATTCTATGTAATGTCTCATGCTTAACACTGTTTTTTTCCCCCCCTCAAAATAAATAACCAGGTCAGGATTGTTTTATTCATATTTTTTTAGAGAGCTATGACAGCATTATTGGAAATATTCAGCTGGCCTAATGTAAGTGATATGTGCATGTGAGTGATAGGAAGCGAACCTCTAGGTCCCTCAGGATTGTGCCCTGGTGCTCCGCTGGCCTTGCTGCCTCTACATTACCACCTCAAGAGGTTTGGAACTTAGCAAAAGAAAATCAATTAAGTACACAATATGGGTTGCCTATGAATGTGATTGACTGTAGGGCAGGAGATCCCAAATAAATTCTACTCTCATCCCAATCACAGAAAATTAGTGGTAAATCTCAGCTATTTTCTCAGTCTCAGCATCCCTGAATGGAAGTTCCTGGACATAATCATTTCTTGGGTATAGGAACTATATTTTACTTAGTGTTTATTAAAAGTGAAGAACCTAGAACAGTGTCTGACATGTAGTGAATGCTCAAGAAATATGATGATGATCTTGAAAATTTGTATCCCATGTATCTAACCCAGAGGTGGCACATAGTAACTACTTGTTCATACTTGTTACATTGTTAAAAATGAATAAATGTACAGCTGTATTCCTGGTAAGTCCCATAAAGGTGGGAGACAATTTTCTGTATTGACCCCAGAACTTTCAGCAGACTTTCTTGAGCCCCATGTTTGAGAACTTCACTAATATAATGCTGGCCCATAAGAATCACATTGGAAAAGTGCTAAGAACTCAGAACAAGGAGATCCTTGCCTCAGTGACCTACTTCAAATATAAGAGCCAGAGTCTTATGTGTGATAAACCAGAACTAGGGACATAATCCTTAGAGCTTTGTCTTTTTTGTTTTGTTTCATCTTTCTTTTTTTTTATTGTTTTTTTTTTATAGCATGTTTTAAAAATATTTTATTTCTTTATTTTTAGAGAGAGAGGAAGGGAAGGAGAAAGAGAGGGAGAGAAACATCAATGTATGGTTGCCTCTCACATGGCCCCCACTGGGGACCTGGCCTGCAACCCAGGCATGTGCCCTGACTGGGAATCAAACCGCGACCCTTTGGTTCACAGCCCGCACTCAATCCACTGAGCTACACCAGCCAGGGCTCTTTTTTTTTATTGTTGTTCAAGTTCAGTTGTCTCCATTTTCCCGCCACCACTTTCCCCTGCCCCACCCACCCCTACCTCCCATCCTTGTCCTAAGTCTATGCTTACATGGCTAGAGTTTGACATTTTCATCATGACATGAACAAGAAAAACTTCAAGAGCAGAAAAGGGAGAAATGGGAAAAACAAAGACCAATAGGAAATGCTCATCATTCCCTGTGTTAAGCAGGGACTGAAATAATTTCTGTGCACCTAGTGTTTGTCTAGTGGTCACTTGCCTAAGCCATAAGATCTCTGAGAACTGAGATGACAGATGATTTATTGTAGTAGAAACCAGAACACATAGCATGCTGTCTCTACTGAGAGGTGGGAAAACTCAGGTGAGGGTATCACAAATACAAAGGAAAAGATGAATTCACTTTTAAAGAGAAAGTTTAGATAAGGCTGGAATTCAAAATGCTACTGACAAAGCACAAGGCCTTGGTCTTCTTGGTAGTTATCATGAGTGACAGGAACTTTAAATCCTTGTGTTATTATGAATAATAAACAACTGTGATGACTCAAATGGGGAAGTTTCATGTACCAATACATGTCTGTGACTGACCGTGTGCATCACTAGCGCCTCCAGCACTACTACTTGCCTTACTGACTGGACATCTCTTTAGGGTAACATGTCAAATGCTAAAGAAATGAGGTTATTCTCTCACTAATTTCTAGGATGATTAAGGATCTTATGAAGAAGGATCAAAGTTAAGGAAGTATGCGTTTCACTAGGCCATAGGTACATAGGTAGACAATCTCATGAGTCATGATTTACACTTGTTACCTATCTCTATGAATACCTATCTCTATGAATAGATAATACGCATAGATATTAGGTTAGATTACACAAAACTAGGTAGATATATTACACTTGACTCTGCAATGTCATGCTATCTTTCCCTGTTCTTATATTTAAGAATTGTAAATAGAGAAGAGGTGAACAAGAGGAAGAGATAGGATTGTGCTTTTATTTTTACTTGTTCTTGATAAGTGACTTTGGCTTTTCCTCTAAAATACAATTTCATTGGCCCATGTGAGATGTATTTGGAAACTGTGCACCAGATTATTTTTGGCTAATGTCTAAGAGAACAGCAGTTTATATATAAAAAAAAAAAAAAAAAAAAGAGAGAATTTCTTGCTAAAGCCCTGGGCAACTCAAGCAAGTATAATCAAGGGGAATGAGTCATGGAGGAGGAGCACAAACTAGAGGAATGGGAAAGTTGGGGACCCTATAAACATACTTGACCTTCAGTGAATACTTGAGTTGAACCAACACGCATATTGATGTTCCAGGTGTGCATGAAGACAGATGGAAGGTTAAAGATTGCCTAGGCATTGAGCTGGTGCACTTGTTAGACATATGGCTATGTGTAGGTGCTGTATCAGTATGCAATATCACAGTAAGTGATCGGAGAGGAAATGAATGAGAGAGGTGAATGAGGTTCTGCCATTACTGGCATTTCTCCCCTAATTAAGTGAAAAAGTGCCCTCCACCCTGTATTAGTAGTCATGGTATGGATCTCACCAGGGAAAGATGCTTTGCAGTTTCTCACAACAGCCAAGAGAGGAAGGTAGGCAGGGAGAAGCATACAGTAAATCTCTTCATTAATGAAAATCTGTTTTTAAGGCAATTTGCTTCGGTTCACAGCTTATTTTCAAGATCAGGATTAATATTAATTGTAAATTTATGGAAAGTGGGTCTACTTAGGAGAAAGCAGGTTCTCTGTGCATAGCTGTATATGTCCTCTGGGGATACATGGTTTGGAAGGATGAGGTTTGCATGGCAGGTTACATAACTGGCATGATTATGGGCTGTGCATGCATTCTTGATGTCCAGAACAGCTGCACGCTTGTAAAGGTTTGCATCTTGAAGCTGAGATGGAGTCCCCTGGGCATTGTGAAGATTTGCACAGGGAGTTCAAAGTGGCTCACATCTTCATGTACTCTGTAATCGTAACAGCTGTATTAATAGTAAATGCATTTTAGGTAGTTGATATGCGCAAGGCACAGTTTCACTAATTTAATCCTTACAATAATCCCATGAGTTAGATTTTATTATTGTCTCTGTTTTAGAGAAAAGAAATATGATCTACTGAAAGATTAAGAAACTTTCTCAAGGTTTTATAGTGAGTAAGTGGTAGAGGCACATGATGGACCCAGACAGAGTGGTTCCAGAGTCTGTATGATAAACCATGGGGTCAGCCTGCCTAACCACACATACTAGAGCTGGAATTGTATAAAGCGCAGATGAATGGTAAACTGTGTGTCTGTAAATTAAACCCATGCAAAGAAACTTATCTATATAGTCTGCTATGAGAACTACATGACAAAGACCATATTTCACCAATTCTAAGGCACAGATTTGATTCACAAATTAGTATTTCTGAAATCAAATTATATCTTAGAGTTGATGATAAGTAAGCATTATGTTAGGACTTAATTGGTCATCTATGTTTCTTTCATGGTGACTCGTAAAATATTCATTGATGTGTCTACAACCAATGTCATCTTATTGTCACTAAAATATAGAAAGTACTTTTAAATGTCCACGTGCAATAAAGTAAGGGGTTGCATATAAATGCAGATCAAAGAATGTTGCTAGATATGTGTATATGTTTCTTTATTGTCTGAAGTTTAATATAGCTCCCTTGACTCAAAAAACACAGGATGTACATTTCCTCCAGGACAAGATCTACAAGATAGGGTAGCAAACATGGAGCAATACCATCGAGAAAATCACAATGCAAAATGAGGAATAAGCAACAGGTAACCTATAACTTGTGAAGAGCAGATAAGTACATGCTGATATATGCACAAAAAATGGGTGATTATTTCATAAAGCAGAATGGTGAAAAAACTTAGGAGTTGGAGGCATGTTCACCTGGTCAGATCCTAGTCCTTATGAAGTACAAGCACACAAGTTGTGTTGCCAGTCAGCCTTGTCCTAGAGGAAATGTGGTTCCTGAGTTTCTTGACTCTGAGCAGATGAATCAAACCACAGCCAGAAAACAGACATATACACTCATACCAATATTCTTTTCATTTCTATGAAAATATTTCCTAACTCTAGAGGGCCTCAGTTTCCTTATCTGAGAAGTAAGGAAAATAAGGCTACCTTTGAAATGTTTTACAAAGAACAAAGGATAAAATGTATGCAAAGGTACTGACTGGCACCTGATAAGTACGCATTAAAATACACAGGTTATTTCTTGGTTGATGGGACTGAATCAGAAGCATCATCTTCTGCTCCTGTGTTTTCTTATTCAGTTATTGTTGAATGGTATCTGATGTTTCATTATATTGTGTTTCATTATAATGGCCGCTTTCCTGCAGCATTAATTACATGCCATCTTGTGAACCATTTCAATGGCAACAGCGGATTCCTGCAATATCCTTTTCTGGGCTAATTGTTTATATCATTCATAGAAATCAAAATTTATGAAAATTTGCACAATAATTAAAATATATGCTATGTGATGATGATTATCTGACATCTATATATCTAGTCTATCTAAGTACTCTGCAAAAGAGGGTCATATATTACTATTGCTTCAGGCTCAGCATCTATTTAATAATTCCTACTTTTATCTAGGGACAAGTCCTAAATGAGTAACCTGTCAAACGGTTCCACAACTTTGTATCTCCAGAGTGTTTGGGTGGGAATACATGTGTAGCAGTATTGATCCGCCATTGCTGTGGAGTGGGGGATGGACTGTGGAACTCAAACCTGATTGCAATGCCAAGGGTGAATTAGTATTTTAACGTAGGGCACAGTACACATGACTCACTTTTTTAGTGAGAGAAATCAAAGCTTGGAGTGATTCAATTATTTCCTGGGGGACTAGCTATTCTGCTGGTGTCTGTCTCAAAGTTTACATCCAGTTGCCAAGGGACTCAGACTCATGAGGCTTACCTCTAGTTCCTGACATCTGTTTCTATCTTCCAAAAGGGGAACATGGATTTATCATATTCAGAAAACATAATGAGCTAAAGAGCATGCTGTTCTATTTTTCAGAACTCAAACTAGAATAAAGAGCTGGTGCTTCAGCTTTTTATAAATTGTATGGGTCTTTAGTGTTAAACAAGATGTTAGGGACAGCATGTCCAGCTTTTATCTGCAGTTTTGCTGGCAGATGCTTGGGCCTTGGGTTGGGAATATTTAAAGCTACATGACCACTGCCAGGAATATTAAAAACACATTGCGTTTTGGTTACAGTTGTAAATTAAGTAACTCCTATTTACCAACCATCCTCCTATTTTGCACTAACAAAATAGGTATTTCATGAGTTAATAATTATCTGGTTTGAGTTAAATGCTGGGTCCTATTATACATGACATTTATTCTAAATCTAGTGTTCTATATTATATCTAAATCTAATCCACATATAAATACGTTTATATCAAAATTTAAAATTCTATACCTTTTTTCAAATTATCTTCCTATTTCTTGGAAAGCTGAATGATGTTAGAGAAAGAAGTTGTGATTTAAAGCTGCCACACCTGGATTCAAGTTCCAATTACACTGCTTTTGTGCCACATAATTTTGAGCAAGTTATTAAAGGGCTGAGCTTTAGAATCCAGGTCCATAAAATGGAATTGATAATATCTACTTCGCAAGGCTGTTGTGAAGATTAAATAAACTCATATGGTATTTAATAGGAGTTCAGCAAATGCTATTTCTGTTTTCTTCTTCTCTCTAAATCAATCAGAAACCTTAGATTGTAAGCCTTTTGCTTCAGTATAATCTGGGCACATTTAGATGGTAAAGAACATTTTTTTGAAAGGAAAAGCAGAAAATGTATGCTACCATTTAAATGAGCTGTTACATTATATCCTGCAGTCAGTTCCTAATCCTGTGTTGCAGGTACAGTTTATGACACGCATATTGGTAGTACGGTATATGCACCATGTGACGCTTCCACCTTTACAGCACTTTGACAGAGATTATCTCTTGTTGTTCTCAGTGTAAAAGGTCAGGGATACAACCAACCAACAGGGAGACCAACTGATATTGCCAAGACAAACAGTTGATTACAAACTGTCTTAGCTCAGTCCAGCCTCTATCACAGAATACATAGACTGGGTGGCTTATACACAACAGAAATTTATTTCTCACAGTTCGGGAGGCTGGAAGTCTAAACTCATGGCTCTGGCAGATTTGGTGTCTGGTGAGAATCCACTTTCAGGTTCATTAACAGCCAACTTTCTTCTGTATCCTAATGTGGCAAAAGGGGTAAGGGAGCTCTGTGGAGTCTCTTTCATAAGGGTGCTAATTCCATTCCTGAAGACTTTATTTTCATGAACTAGTCATCTGCCAAAGGCCCCACTTTCAAATATCATCATATTGGGGGTTAGGATTTAACATAAGCATTTTTGGGGGAGTAGACACAAACATTCAGTCTATAGTACAGACAGACCTTTTAAAAGTTAGTTTTGCTTAATTTTTTTTTTGTGGGGGGGGTGTGTTCCTTGGAATTGTAGAGCCAAGTGTAATTTTTGCTAGAAAGCAGAGCTTGTTAATTAAATCCTTTCAATTTTTATGAAATACTCATTAGAAAGTAGGGGTCAGAGGCCTGCCTTGTGACTAAGTTAAATATTCCTGATTGGGGAGAATACCAGGGTATAAGACCATACCTACTGTCCTCAGAAAAAAATGGTTATGAACAAGGAGGGCTCAAAAGAAATGCAGATACTATTAAGATAGCGGTCCATAATTTTCAAGTAGTTGCCTGCTACCCCTACATTATAAAAAAATGAAAGCGGGGCGTAGCATCAAACAAGAAATCACCAGTGTTTGGCACTTAACCTAGACCTTTTGATTCCAGGGGCACAGTAATTTACTTTGTAATGAAGACTCTATTATGGCTTCCATGATAAAATAAAAAATTTCAAAACAAGAACAAAAGCCAACACTCATTCCATAAGTCCATCTTTCAACAAATATTTAGGAACTGCCTGTTATGTACTCTCCTAAGGTTGAACAGCTTATTAAAAATCTCTTCTATGTGATCTCTTCATGAAGGTCAGATGCATCATCGATCAATGTTGATCACTCACTGGCAAGGTCAATGACTTGAAAAGATCCAGAGTAAATTAGAAACACAAAATTCTGTTAGGAAGTGATTGATAACAAGCAAAATTAAAATTGAAAAAACTTACCACTAATGCCTTTTGTTTCCAATAAATTTTGATCTGTATTAAATCTTTGTTTTTGTTTATATCTTCTGGTAAAGAGTTCAACCATTCAGATAGATAGATAGAAAGATAGATAAATACATGCACATACATATTTGGATATATAGAAAATTTCATATATGTGTATATGTATTATATATACACACATATGGAATATATATTCTATATAAAACATTATATAATTTGGAATAAAAACTGAATTTAAACTTTCAACATATCAGTGGAATAAGCTGTTCATATGGTCTACACAAATGTAAGTCACTAAATGTTTGGTGATTACCAGTAACTAACCCAATAATAGAGAAAATTAGATCATGAAACTGTATTTCAAAGACTTGAGGTTCTGCTGCCAATGGAACATTGGGAGGGTCTGAGAGGCTGGACTTCATGTTCATCTCCACAGGCTTCTTTTCAACCTGATTATTCTCTCCTGCCACAAAAGGTAATATTTTATTTGACAAAAGGGCCACTGCTCATTGGATTATTTGAAAATGAAGGTTTTAGGAGATATCCTAAGAAATCAAATCCCAGTGTCAGAAATGTCACCATAGAAAACTAACAAGCGTTTCCCCAACTTGTATGTATGAATAATTATCCTACATGTGCAAAGCCTGAGGCAAGTTTTATTTTAGGAGCCCTTCACATCTCTTCTCTTCTCTCCCTGCCTATTCTTTTCTAGACATAGAATATTTCACCAATGTGTCCTTAATTGTCATATGGCTTACACAAGATGTTATTTTTCTCCTGTAAACTATTACAAGCCTGTTCTCAAGTCTTAAACTATTTAAGTAATTATATACCTCCTAAATGTACACTGTCAATGGACTTAGACTTTCCATTGTAGTGATCCTTTGCTTCTACAGGCATTTTGGAAAGATATTTTATTCTAGCTTCTAAACCTCTACCTTTCCTCTATTCTCAGACTGATTTTCTCTCTGCTCAGTATATTATATGTATTTTTTGTTGAAATAGCTCTAAGAAAACCACAATTAGACCTGTATGTTTGTCTTTTATATTCTTCTTCACCATCTTTTTGAAACTTCCTCATTTTTGCACTTTCTTCCTAATTCTATTTGCTCAATATGGATATTTTTTGCTCTTGGGCTTCCTCTCCTAGAAAAATACATTCTGGCTCCCCAAACTCCATCACACTATCCCAGCCAACATTTTCTGATCTTTCTGGACAATGCCTTATACTATCCCTCACCCACTGTCTGATCCAGGATTGCAGTTTTTACACATTCATTTATTTATTCAATAGTTATTAATTGTTTGCCTCAAAGGGTCAGGCCCAGAAAAGAGGATAAAACAATATGCAAACAACCCCCCAAAAATACAAAACAATAAAAAAAAAAAAACGGTCTCTATCCTCAAGAAGATTAGCGTACAGTGGTGAGTGCAGTGGTGGAGACTTTCAGGTAATCTGATCATGGCAGTGTGAGAGGTTATGACAGGGGAAACCAAGGGTGCTGTAGGCATATAGCAGAGTCTCTTACACTTGACTCTGGGCATCAAGGAAGACTTCCCCAGTGTGATAAAAAGGAATAGTAAGTGAAAATGATAATCATGATAGGGGAAGAGAAAGAGTGTTTCAGGAAGAATTAACAGTATTTTGGAGACTTGGGAGAGAGAGAAAAGATGCTATTTGAATGACTGATAGATGTCAGGCATGTTTGGAGCTTAGATAGTAAGGAACAGAGTGATAACACATGGGGTAGTGGCCAGATCCAGGAGAACCACATAAGCTATTTTAAGAGTTTGTATATTGTCTGAACGAATAAAATGGGGGAGTGCTACTGAAAGATTTTTGAAAAAGTAATAAAATAATAACTTAGAGTTTTTTAAAGATTTTATTTATTTTTAGAGAGAGGGGAAGGGAGGGAGAAAAAAAGGGAGAGAAACATCAGTGTGTGGTTGCCTCTCAAGCACCCCCTACTGGGGACCTGGCCTGCAATCCAGGCGTGTGCCCTGACTGGGAATCAAACTGGTGACCCTTTGGTTCACAGACTGGCACTCAATACACTGAGCCACACCAGCCAGGGCATTTTTCCTTTTTGGTTGATCCCTCCACTCCCTAACCTCCCTGCCAAGAGCTGTCACATTTCCTAAGTAATCAAGCTCTATTGCTTTTACTCTTTCCCTCACTCATACTAACTTCTACTGAAAACATGGTTCAGGGACTAGTACAATTAGCATCTATTTCAGAAATGTGTATAGCAATTCCCACCCCAGACCTACTTGATCTGTGTCTGTATTTTAAACAGGTTCCTAGATGATTATATGTACATTAGAATTTGGCAAGCCTGTTCTAGAAATCTGCCTTAGACTCCCCAACCCATAATTCTATCTCTGTGTCAGAGAGACTAATATGTATTTATAAGTGAGATTAAGCATCAGCACATGACTAAAGAGTAAAATAACTATTCACTTTATATATTCAGATACAACTAAGGTTCCTACATATCTCCACAGCAGTGTGAGTCTCAAGGTGGAATGGGGGCCTTGAGAGCCTTAGAAGTAGGGGCCCCAAATGAGGATTTTCCTCAAAAATTGCCTGTAGCATGTTATGAACTTGTGTCTTCCAATAAATAGTTCAACTAAGTGTCAGGACGACCTGCACTATGATAGCCTTCCATACCATAATTTAAACCTGCAGGCAGTTGCTTCCAATATATGTAATAAGCCTTATTTTAATCATACTATTTAAAAAATGTTTACCAGGGTACCTATTTTATTTCTAAATTTCCATCTGAAACTACTGTTTTGGCAACGCCCACAAAGCCTAATCGATTTACTTGCATAATTTACAAGGCAGATAATAAGAGAGAAGAACAAGTGACAATAACAAACTGGAAGTTTGGGGTTACTGAAATGAGTCGGGAGATTTAGCCCAATCTCCTATGCCTATAACTTCTATCTTTGAGCCTGGTCTAAAGAAAACAGATTATCAATAATGATGACCCACCTCCAAGGCACTTCAAGTTCTCAATCACCAAAAATTATTCAAGAGTATTAAGAGTTCGATAACCACCTGGGGTAGTGGAAAAAAACATTAACTTAAAAATGTGGAGATCTGGGTTCTGGTCTTGGTTACATTCCTAATTAGCTGTGACTTCACACATATTATTCTTAACAGTGCCTAAATGTCCTCATCTATAAAATGGAAGCAGTAGGCCAGGCAATCTCTGAGTATTTTAAGATTCCACATGCATTTCATTTATCTGAAAACTAGTAATCCATATGCGCTGCATAATGATGGAAACACTTGGGAAAGCCTAATGTCCAATTAACCAGCACACTGCCATTTCCCCGACATCCTGAATTAGAGGTGATGTGCACTCCTGCATGCAAGCTGCCTCGCTCAATCAAGCTCCTCTAAGTGGCAATTTTTGCCAAGTCTAACCAGCAGTTCATTTGACTTGTTGCTGTTTATTTTTATTCCAAGCTAACTAAAAGAATATACCATTCTTGAAGCTTATACCAGATGCTTTCATCCAAGTCATAAAAATCAGAAAGAAAAGGTGTCTTGGAGTCAAAATCATTGACTCTCTTTACATCTTTACAATATCATCCTTATGCAAACACTTGCTGATGTACTTCTTCTTTAACTGTATTCCTGAAAATGAAACATGCTCAGAATGGTTCAGCTATCTTGTCCTCTTCTCATTAGAGATCCTAAGGAGGCTCTCCCTTCTCTTTAAAGGCTTGTTCTCTTTGCTCTCCACCCCTGGGACTGCACAGAAAGGCCTACACACCACATTGCTATCAAAGCCTTGTTTAATCTTTTTCTTCCTGTCATTGCATTTCTTAACTATTTCTTTTTATTTACGGTAACCCAACTTTAAATAGAACTATGAAGATATAGGCAAAGCTAAATCTGTTTCAGAGTTTAAGTTGAGTCATTTAACACTGTGTTGAATAAAGAGGAACCCATTTTGTTGGATTCATTCTCCCAAACTGAAAAAAAAAAAAAAGTGGGGGGATTTTCTTTCTAGGTCCACTGATCTTCCTACAATCTTCCAACAACAATAGCAATAACCACACCGAAGTTTATCATCGATGTAAACTTAACCAGGTACTTCACAGAAGTCATCTCATTTTACCCTCATAATTCTGTGAGAGTATTTTTATCCTCATAGGATAAGTAAGGAAACTGAGGCCAAAGTGTGTTGTTTGCCCACAGTTAGCCAGCTGGTGAGTAGCTGAGCAGGAATTTGAATCTGGATTGTTCCGACTTTAAGTTCTTAGTCTTCCTGCGTGTCAGATGTTGCTCCTTCTCTCCTGACATGGGTGGGGTTCTGGGGTGAAAAGCCTAAATGTGATCCAACTGTGTATCCATCTAAAAGGAGAATGTCCAGGAAGGAGACTTGGTGTTTATGGTTTAATATGATGTCCCTTATTTGCCTTTTTGCGTCTCTGTCTTCATCTGTTTCCAAATTGTCTGCGTACATGTAGGTTTTAGTTGTTGAGCACATTTAGTCACCTCACTCATCTTCTCGGACAGTATTTCCAAAATTTGATCAGCTGAAGTATCTTCTGGGAAACTTGGGGCTCAGTAGCCAATGGTAGAGCCTAATATGTTCACTGTACTAGCATCCCTTTCTAACAATGGAGAAATGTTATTAAAAACACAAAATTATCCTGCTTCTCTTTGTCTGGAATAAAGAGTGGAAAATAAACCACAGGTGAGTCTTTGCATGTTTTCCTTGCTAAAGTCTGCCCTAAACAAACATATGTTATGATAAATATATGGACTAATATTACTGGTGAAATCCAATGCTCTTTCAGCCTGTTTATTTTTCTGGAATCCTTAGGACTTTGAACTGTTCTTTATTTTGCCCATTGGGCTTTCTTAAAGGTAATGAAGTCACCTCCCTTTCTGGTCCCAGAATATTTCTCCTAGGTTTCATATATTATCTTTCCTAAATTAAATGCATTTTAAAATATTTTGCCCATTGTGATGATTATTTTTTTTACATAAGAAGAATATCTTTGAATCCTGTCTCCAACACTCATTAACTGTGTGACCTGAGCAAGTTATTCTCTAACAGTTTCCATTTCCTCATGTGTACAGGACAGTTTGGGTAATAGTGCTTATGTTACAGAACTGATGTAAAGATTAAAAAGTTGGTGCCCCTGTGTGGCCCATCAACATCATTGCATAAGTAAAAGGCTCCTTCTAAGTCATGCAATGCACAGCCTGTGTAGCTATATGAGGGACATTAAAATAAGCTAAAAATCCCATCTATTTATTTTTAAATAAGAATTCTTATTTTAAGATACCAGCTTTGAAAAAAATAGTAAATAACAAACTTGAAAATAACTTAACAAAACCATAACTAATATTTTTAAAGAGTTTATTATACTTACTGCTATTACCATCCCCAAATGGTACCTATAAACAATAGTTAATACTTATTCTTATCCTTTGACTGTTTCTGTCTGATTTGTTTTTACATTCTTGAAATGTTTCTTGAAATATATCTTGAAATACGAGGTTAATTCTACTTGCTTGCTAAGCTTCACTCCTTGATTAGGGGTCCAGGATGACTCAGCTAGTTATGAGAGTGGCCCTAGTATTAACTGAATTGTGAACTTGCCTAAATTCATTCCTTTTCTCTCACTACAGTCTGCTTATATCCAATGATATACCTTTGTAAGATGGCTAGTTGAGGTTAAGGGTGCAGTCCATAGCTATAAAACCATTTTGTTTCCTGTGTGAAATAGTGATTAACCTGCCCAGAGATTGAACCTACTACCTTGGCCTCATCAGCACTGCACTCCAAACAGCTGAGCACTTTGCTTTTGCTATTTTAATAATGTGATGATGATTATAAAGATACAACAAGAGCAATACTGAATCTAGAAATTTCATTATTCCCATGAGGGATGCAAATCAGGGGAGCTATGCATACCAGAAGGTGCATTGCAGTACTTACATGGAAATCATAAATCTGACAGATAAGTTTAAGGATGAATTGTGGTATATGAGTGTGTGTATGTGGTGTGGAGTAGGGAGGAAAGAAGGGGAAAGAGAGAAAGATATACAGAGAGAACCATCTACTTCCTTTAGGCAAAGGGTAAGATGTACTTAAGCAGGTGTGGAAAGACAGTGAGATGAACTACATAATTTACTTCCTTACTATTCATTTTACATTGTTATTCTATCCTTGGAAAGCAAACAATTTAGGAACACCTTGGTAAGAGAAAAATTATTTAATTTGTTTAGTATTATACCAAATTTATTTTTGATCCTTTTGCACTAAAAAATATTATCAAAAAACTTTGCACAAGTGAGTTGGTATCTATCTATATATCATCTATTATGTATCTATCTATCTCTGTCTATCATGCATGTGTGTGTGTTTGTTGACTTCTATTGGAAAGGCAGAGATTGGGAACTGGGAACTTAAAATGGAACAAACGTCATTTTATTTCTAACTCCTCTCTTTAGAATGTAAGCCTCATAAGGACAGAAGCTTACATTCTAAAGGGAGGAGTTAGACTTGAAATAAATGTATGAGTGAGTGAATAAATTGATTAATTAATAAAGCCTGTAACACAACTTATAAATGTAAATGTTTAGAAAATAGTGGGATGAGTAAAGATACTATCATGTAGGTTATTATGCATTTAAATCAGGGGGAGCCAACTTTTCATAGGATATTATAATTGGAGAAACTACCCCCAGTTTTGGGGGCACCTCTAGGACTATGTAGGGAGAAGGTATCTCTGCCATCAGGACTATTAAAGGGGTTTAAGACTCAAAACACAACACAGTACACTTGTATAGCCACCCACTCACCCACAGCCTCACTGCACATGGCAAGGTTTGATTATGGTTGCTACACCTCCTGTCTGGCTAAGAACCTGCTCATCTGTCTCTGGCCTGGTATGGCCCAGATGGCCTGTTAGCACTGTCTACAAATGGGGGTATGCAAAACCCAGAGCCTCAGAGATTACTCACCCCCTAGAGATGATTCTGTCCTCCTTCACCTCACTGCAAGTCCATCCACCCCTTACCACTAGGGTTGGGTCTGTTCATGTGACTTTAAGACTTTACAATGACAAGTTCAAGGCATCAAAAAAATGACCTCTTCGTGCCTGAGTTCCCTCAGCAACTTTGACCTTCATTCTTCCTCCACTTCAATTACCCAGCAACACAGCCACACTAAAGACCAGCATCAGACTCATTTCCCATTAAGGCTCATGGTCACTTTAACTTCTGCTTTCTGAGTATTATTCACTCTGCTCTGATTTTCCCCTAACCTTTATTCCCTTGGCCATTTTTTCCATTCACACAGTTCATGAGCCTGCTTTTTTCTTCATCTGTCTCTTCACCCAATGTGGACCCTATTGCCAGGCACTTCAGTTCTTCATAAATTTGTATTCCCATGTTTTCCAATTTTCATACCTCTAGGAGCCAATATTTTCCCCTTCTCTGTTCTAACTGAGGACTGCAGAGAGGATAAGGATGTTTTGTTTGCTTTGCCATTGTGTTTGCTTGAATTTCTGTCTTACCTCGGACTGCTATAACAAAATACCACAGATTAGGTGGCTTATAAACAACAGAAATTTATTTCTCACAGTTCTGCAAGCTGGCAGTCCAAGATCAACTCACTAGGAGATTGAGTGTCTGGTGAAGATTCATTTTCTGGTTCACAGATTGTCAACTTTGTACTGTCTGCACTTGGCAAAAGAAGCAAGGAAACTGTCTATGGTCTCTTTTATAAGGGCACTAATGCTACTGATGGGGGCTCTGCCCTCATAGCCTTTTCACCTCCCCAGAGACTCTTATCTAAATATCTGTACATTGGGGATTAGGTTTCAATGTGTGGATCTGAGGAGTACACAGATATTCAGCCTGTAGAAATTCTTGTTATCTAACTCTAAAAATTATTATAATCCATTCTTTTTTAATTTTATTTTTATCAGATTCAGTGTACAGCTTAATCGTTAGACAATCATATAATTTACCACTCAATATTTCCCCTCAATATTTCCAGTACCCAGCTGGGTATCACGATATTATGGACTATATTTCCTATGCTTTACTTAATTCCCTGTGACTGTTTTATAATCCATTCTCATCTCATTCTTATCCTTTTGACCACAGTTGCTGAGCAGTCTTCACTACTTCTTATTTCATTCTCTTATTTTATTGGACTTAGAATACCAAAGCCATTGTATTCTTAACCATTTACTTGGCTTCCACTTTTCTATAAAATATTTATTTCCTTACCTGTATTCTCTCTTTTTCTCCTGCTTTGGAAGAAAATTATGTTTTCCCATTTCCAAAGTGAAATTGCATCTGTGCTCTTGTTCTCATTTTTCCCCACCCCCAAAACACACACACACACACACACACACACACACACACACACACACACACACACACATTTCCTTAAGGAAGGACTTTCATGTGAATGAAAATTCACATAATGCTATGTGAATGCTATGTACAAAAAAGCCATATTCTCTCTAAAGAATAGTACAACATTGCTCCCTTTCCCTCCTCTGATGGAAGACATGTTTGAGATATTAGTTGTACTCTGTCTTTTCTTCCTCCCTACAGTGTCATTCATCCACTTCTTACAATCTGTGGCTCATTTCATCGAATTTCACCAATCTACTGAAACATCCTATTTAGCAAATGTTTAATAAGCAGTTGACACAGCCCCAGCAGTTTTAGGTACTAAGGTTCTATGCCCAGTACTGAGTAATCAAGATACCTCTGTCCACAGTAATTGGTCCAGAGCATTCAAATCCCAAGATAGTGGGGTCCTGGGTGGATAGGGGTGGAAGAGACTCAAAGTGAAAAGAAATGATAACACATGAGCCCTGAATTTAGCAGTGTCTGAAGATCTACTCAAAGGCTTTTTTGTTTTCTGATCCAACACATTCTTTTCAGTTTAAGTAACTTTGTGTTTGGATTTTATCATTTGCAACTGAAAGAGTCCTGAATAAAATAATATAGTTATTTGCATATATATGTATATATACTATATATAAAATTCTCCCCTATTTAATCATAAACTGTTTGAGAGAAAGGACTGTGTTATTCATTTTGTGTCCTCCAGAATGCTTTGCATGTTGTAAGTGCCCAATAAATATTTATTGGATGAATAAATCAATTTATAAAAGAGCTTAAATTTAGATGAATACAGTCTTCAGAATTCTCTTGTTAAGGATAATGAACAGCATCACGCCACAGAAATCTTAGGCATATTTCCTACCTCCAAGTGCAAATGCCTAGCCCATCCAACCTTCCTCCTTCCCCCATTGTCACCTCATCTTCATCCCCACTCAGCTTCTACTCAGAGAAAAGAATAAAGAGATCTGGGTAACTCTGCCCCTTCAGCAATGAGAATCCCAGGCTCTGCATGTAACATAACTGAGAGGGAAAAAATACTGGCCCTTTTGGATTTCATTATCTCTTGAGCCAGGTACAAGCTTCTCTTTGCAAATAAAGCAATAAGTCACTTCATTCAGAGCCATATCTTAATAAATTGTGACAAGAGCAAAACATTGAGGGAGATCATAATTTTCAACCTCTCTCTCTCTCTCTCTCAACACATGCACACACTGTAGGCATACTTCAGAGATGAAGGATTAAAAGGAAACCCAAGAGATGCCCAGGGCAGACATCTGCAAAGAGAGCTCACCCTGACTCACACAGTTGCAGCTTCCTTTTTCTGTGCATATGAAGACAGGTAAACTCAGAAACAAATCTTTTAATTTAGGAAAAAGTCTCCTGTGCATATCTGGAGTCAGGGAAGTCAAAAGGACCAAGAATTCTTCCCTGAAGCAGACAGAATGTGGGTGGAGGCAAAGGGAATGATATATTTAAACATTTAGCAGGAAGGAAATCTTGGAAAGTCAAAGCAGCATCCTTATTAATTGCCAATTTTAGAAGCACTAGCATACAACCACTTTCTCCTGTCTTATTACTTGTTGAAAATACAAGAGGATTGGGATGGTAGGGGCAAGAAAGTCATCTCTTTTACTCTGGGTGTGCGAGTGTGTTTTAATTATCCCTCTTGAGATATGTCTCTGCGCAGTTGTGCCTTCAATCTGTTGCTTGCAGTTTTGTGTTTGACAGCAGAGCTTACATTATCAGTAGTTGCCAGTTTTGTTTTGTGTTTTGTTTTGTTTTGTTTTTTTCAGAGGGTGTGGGCAATTAGAGTGGCCACCAAACAGTCCATGCTGCTCACCATTTGGAAAAGGTTAAACTGCTCTTCATTTAGAGGAGCCTAGAGTACGTGAGCTCTTCCTACACCTTGTTTTCTGGGGTCAGGAGCTCGTGCTGCTGAGGAATAGATTGCTGGGCTTCTACTTGAAGACCATGTGCTGGTTTCATATTCATAGATTTCTTCTTTGAGAAAGTAACTGGGGGTTGCCTGAGGGAATGGGAAGTGCTAGGTAGAGGGGGACAAAGGGGGAAAAATCAGGACAACTGTAATAGCATAATCAATAAAATATAATTAAAAATAAAAAATAAACAGTAAAAAAAGTAACCAGGTTATAGCCAAGACAACTCCAACAATAACAACTAAGTCAGTTAATTGGCAGAGTTCACTCTAGTAAGCAGTTAACTCCTTACACCAGAAAAATAAGTAGCAACCCTCTCTCTAATAACAAATGCTAAATATTCAATATTCTACATCTGCTTGTGGAGATGAAGATCTTTTTAAGATGTTGATGCATAGAAATTCTCCAAACTCCTGCCGGGTTAATAACGCAAATTATCCTTCATTCAAAACAGGGTATGTTAGTAAAGCAGTGCTTTTATTCTAATAGTTTTCTCAGTGATGTGGTAGAAGCAGGAAAGTTCCGTGAAATGAGGTGTGTTATTGACCAAATATATGTAAAGGTTTACTCAAACTTCGTTTGCTCCGCCGGCAATCACACAAATGTATGTGGCATACCAGACACATGAGCTTTATTTACTGTGTCACAAAACTGCAAAGATCCAGGTATGAAGGTAAGCTCGTGCAACAGGAAAAGTGAGGACTTAAGAGATATCAGTCCATAATACTGAAATTTTAAATATGTGCAACATTAATGTTTTTGCTTTAGTTTTGTTCTGATTAGGAGACAATATAAAAACATCTTAGAATAAAGCAGCTAGAAAACAACTAACCTTCCATAATGTGTTTAGAAAATTTATTTCTGGTCTTTTTCTGTTCACTTTTATATTCAAAAGTGCATTAAATATTTTAGGCATGAACTAAATGCATGTTCTATAATAGCATGGCTCAGATTATTCCTACCTTCTATTAAAACTTTAGCCTTCAGTTCTGTTTGGCAAGAGTCCAATGCCAGGTCCTCTTATTCTTTATCCCATTCCCAATCTCCATCTCTAAACCAAAATTTAGGAAATAATGTGGGATAACAGAGTGTTACCATTTCAAGGCAAGGGTTTCAAACACTTTCAACAGAGTGAGAACAGTCATCTCAGATGCCTAGTACATTCCTTTAGTCATTGAAGCCAAAGCAAAGGTTGCTAAGGATCACCTGGTGCTCAGTCTCTCTTAGATGGTGGCAAAGAATAGGAGGACAGCACCTGGGCTATCTTAGTGTTGGTTCCAACTGGTGCTACTTTCCACAAAGCTTAGGTCTTCAAGCTTTCCCTTTCATCTTCCTGTGGTCATGGTCTGATCTAGAGACTCTCTCATCAGGACCTCTGTCTATCTGCTTAGGTTGCCACAGAAAAAGACCACAGACTGTGTGGCTTTAAAAATAAAAGTATATTGTCTCACAGTTTTGGAGCTAGAGGTACAAATTAAACTGCCAATTGTGTGCCTCATGGAAGCTCTCTTCCTGCTTATAGGTGAATGCCATCTTAATATGTCTCATGCGGTCTTTCCTTGGTGCCTACGTGCAGAAGAATAAAGAGAAAGAACAATGATATCTTGTTTTCATAAGGTATGTTAGGGCTTTCCAGAAAAAGAAACCTACAGGAGATATATCCATACTTATGTATGCATTTGGTCCATAACAATACCCCCTTCACAATATTATTCTCCTGCCTTGATTTAAAAAGATAGATTTGGGAGAAGTATATGAGGGCAAGTGGGCAGTGAAAATATAGAAGAGAACAAGTATGGAGCTAATTTCATAATTGATGGAAGATGAATTATCAATAATTAAGAGAAAAAAGGCAATTAATTGAAAAAGTTTACATAGACACTGTGTGATATGAGCTGAGGAATCAGTGAGGTAAATAAATAGCACTGTCAAGTAACTACAAAGACAGAAAACTGACATTGAAACAAACAAACAAACATAATGTTCTCCAGGCCCATCCATGCTGTCACCAAGGGTAAATTTTTTTCTTTTTTATGTCCCCATAGTATTCCAGTGTGTAAATGCCCAATAGTTGTTTTATCAAGTCATCTACTGATGGACACTTGGGCTGCTTCCAGATCTTAGCGATTGTAAATAATGCTGCAATGAACATAGGGGTGCTTACCTTCTTTTGATTTAGTGTTTCAGTTTTCTTCGGATGGATGTGGAGAACATTATGCTGAGTAACATAAACTAGTCAGAGAAAGACAAATACTACATGATTTCACTCATATGTGGAATCTAATGAACAAACTAAACTAACAAGCAAAATAAACAGATTTATAGATAGAGAGCAGGCTGACAGCTCTGGGATGGGTGATGGGGTGGAGGGATGGAACAAAAAGGAAAAAGGACTCATGGACATGGACAACAGAGTGGTGATTGTGGTGAGGAGGGGAGTGGGTAGAAGTAGAACAGGGTATAAGGAGGATAAGTGGTAATGGAAAAATAATAATAAAAATAAATTCAAAAAATAAAATAAAATAAAAATAATTTCTAGTGATCTAGGCTTATTCCAGCAATAATCTGTGGCTTAGATATAAAAAAGATGATCATATTTGGTGGGACACATTTAAAAATTAAATAGTAAAGTCCAGTTGTTGAGGAAAAAAGTCATTCTTGATGTGCTAACAATGGAAATTTTGTCTTGATATGTTGGAGGGTATCTGCTAGAAAGATAATAGAGGGATTAATTAAAGATAAATGGTCACATGAGCAAAGGACAAGGTTATAATGATTGAAACTGCTTTTTCTCAGGAAGACAGTTTGATATATAAAGTTATATGACAAACTTTCTGCATGGTAACTACCAGGTGGAATTATGGATGCAGAGATGAAAAAAGATCAGGAGCACAGGGGCCATTTCCAACAATCTGTGATCGCATTTCACCTGTAATCTCTTCTTCCACTTACAGCTTGTAACAGCTGTGTTTGACTAGACCACTTGAAAAAGTCAACACGTACAAGGCATGCATATATTACTAGTTTGAAAAATTGTTTCAGCCCTGGCTGGTGTGGCTCAGTGGATTCAATGTCAGACTGTGAAACAAAGGCTTGCTGGTTCAACTCCCAGTCTAGGGTGCATGCCTAGGTTGCGGGGCCAGGTCCCCAGTAGGGGATGCATAAGAGGCGACCACACATTCTCTCCCTCTCTTTCTCCCTCCCTGCCCCTCTCTAAAAATAAATAAATTAAATAATTGTTAAAAAAGAAAAGAAAAATTGTTTCAGACACAAAACACTCTGAAAAATAGAAAAAAAAAAACTTCTCTCAAGAATGCATAAATGTTTTTCTCATTGGCAAATGAGGATCTTAGTGGCACCAAACATATGTGATATTAGAAACTTTTCTATTAAAATACATAACTGTGGAGTTGTATGAACATCCCCAAACAAAAGGTATAACAAAATTGTTTGACATATTAAAGGATTAAAATAAGTTTCTATGTTGGTTAAAAAATGGGATCTAGTACAAAAATATTCCTTGAAAGGTGAAATGACTCAAATGTGGCAAAGTCTGCTAGCTCTCCACAATCCCTTTTCTCCCTTTCTTTAGTAGAGAACCTTTTACTTTTAGGTGAGTGCATGATCATTCACAAAGGGACTGTAGTTCTCAGATACACTCTCCCCACAAGTTTGCTGTGACCCTGTAACTAAGTTCTGGTCAGTGAAAGGTAAGCAGGAATGTTATGGTAGTATCTCGGAGCCTCACTTAGAAGGCAGCTTGTGTGTTCCCTTCACTTCTTGTCCTTTCTTCTTTGTGCCTTCCTCTTGTTGGCTATGATGTGCGTGCACTTGGTGACAAGCCATGTTGGACTATGGCATGACCTTAAGAATGGAGGCTACATGCAACAGAACAAAAGGAGCCTGGATGTGGGACCTCAGGGACCAAAGCTGCCTTACCAACCCAATGTACCTCCAGACTCCTACATGACCGGGAAATAAGCCTCTATTTTGTTTTCATCTCTTTTCTTCAAAGCTGATGATGCCAACTGAAACAAAAGGCTGCCATCAAAAAGTTGATCTATCAGTCTTTCCATCATCTAAACCTATTAAGACTGATAGAATGGGTTGAAAGACTTCAGCAGCGATGAGCCAGAAACAGAAGACAACTGCCCACCTGTATCTGAACAGAAATGAATATCTTCCCACTCTTATGTCCCTGGATCAGAAATAAAACAGTTTGTATTAGACAACTAAGTGGTTCCTATAACGAAACAGGTGCTGGTTCAGGCAGCCGCATGCTCTCCTTTTTGACTACCATTTTGTATCTGTCCATTTTTCTATATTCAGTTTAAGACTATATATTTCAGAAAATACATAGATGGCATGCACCGGAAGACAAATTGTAATGTGCTGTATTCTGATATGTGTAATTGTGACAAATAAAGAGCTAGGTGGGGACTGGTGCAGAGACAAGAATCGTATCAGCAGATTTTTGTACATTGCCATGTACTCCATCTGTTCTTGTGTCAGACAATCAGGCATTTGAGATAAGGTACTATCCTGTTTCAGTCCAGTAGAGCTACACAGAACAAAAGATCAAAAGATCATAAATGAGACTGAGTTATGCATATCAACTTACTATTTATCCGTGAATCTAAAAATATTTGACCAACACGCAAGTGAACAGAGAGTAAAGAAAAAGGCAATCTACTACCCTATCTATTAATAAATAGTGAACCTGAAACTATTGGCCCTCTGTTTGTGATTGACTAAGTAGAAATACAAAGAAATTAAAGAAAAGACGACACAGCCTAGGAAGTAGTACGGACTTGAGGAAGAGGACATTAGCTTGAGACAGAGGACACCAAACCTCTAATAAGAATTAACGATAGGTGACAGGGTCAACTTTAGAAAACTGTTCTTTCTATAGTACACAAAGGCACATCATCTTTATGGAAAAGAAAAGAAGACAATTGACTGAAAGAAAAAAAATAGACTATTTGACAAAAACCTAATGGAGTACTTGAGGATTGATTGCCAAGAAATATACAATAGTTGTAATTAAAATCTGAATGGAATAATTTGAAAAAGTGAAATTAATGATACAATAATCTAACTTGAGAACTTTTTACATAATGTACTTAAAAATGGAAGAGGATACAAATTTGGAGATGGAAAAAAGGAAAATGTAAAAAAATCAAACAGGAAAAGAAGGCAGAGAGAGCTCGCACCTAAGCTAAAAATTAAATGTATTCATTAGGGAAAAAATAACTGGAAAGTTTGAACAGAAGCTATAATTAAAGACATAATTGAAATAAACTATGCAGAGTGTCTCAGATCCCAGCTCCTGGGGTCTGCAGAGTTGTTATGGATGAGACAGGACAAATTCACACAGAGGGAGGGCATAGCTTCTCTCTCAAAGGGAGAGTGCCTTGGAGCATCTCAGCCACTCTCTCAAGAGGAAAGCACCTTGACTCTTACCTTTGTATGCTTTTATTGGGTTCAATTTGCACAGGAATGCAGGGTGTATATGTAAAGTTCATCAATCATTGTCAGGCAGAAATGATTAAACAACAGATAACATTCAAAGAACTCTGAGGAGCTTATTCTGAGCCAGGGTCAGGTAGTTAAAGGGCCATAAAACTTTGGGGAACAAACTCATTTCATGCTTGGACCCTTACCATTTAAATTGAGGGTATTAGCAAAGTAGGTTTTGCAGGATTTACATATTCTTTCTTAGGCCTGTTTGCCCTAGGGAACCCCCCTTTCCAGCACAGGGCCACATCCACCTCCAGCATTGTTTCAGGCTTAAGGCATTGTTTCAGGTGTAAATGAGGCAGGGGAAGTAAGGCAGCCAAGAGATTAGGAGACTTCTTGCAGACAGAATGAGGACTCAGGCTATGTCAAAGCTGAGGGGAGAGGGTGCATCATCCCCTTTTCCTATAGCCCCCCAAGTCCTTCCCTGAGGATCCCTTCATGACCATGCTATCTTAGGTCATCCTTCCTTTGAGGAATCTTACGTCATTGGCTAACCAGTCATCTGCCCGGGGCCAAGCAGGGTGAAGAGTAAGGGGGCAGAGGTGGTGCCCCTATAAGGAAAATAAGCTTTGTCTCCTAAGTGGTTTATGGTCCCCAGGTCCTTCACTCAGCCTTAGCCATTGTGGGTCACAGCTTCTGAAAGCAGGCAGGGCAGTTCTCAACAGCAGAGCTTAAAAATGAACTGAAAAAACATATCAAAAGTGATTGCTATAATCAGCAAAAAAGTACCCATGTCTGCAAATATATTGAAAGGGTTTGTAAGTTACAATACAAAAAAAAATAAATTTCATGACTGTCCAGGTAGTGGGGGTGCTGATTTCTAATTGTCCACTCTGCAGCACTAAACCCAGTAAACAACAAATAGGTGTGCACAACATCTAGTAGGGAATAACATTTCTTATGAAGAGTTTTTTTTTAAGTTATTCTCAGATATTCAGTGGCTTATAAAATATAGTATATATGTATCAATTTAAACTACTTTAAAATATACAGCAACTGATGAACAGAGAAAACAAAATTAAGAAATTCATTATACGGAAGTTGCATATAAAACAAATTGATGGGGGGCACTAAAATTACTTTTAAACAGAGCTGAAAAATATTGAGTGAAAAGGTATATGATATAAAATTATAATTTAATGAGACAATATTTTATATCTAAAACTTGGAGTTATAACAAGAATAAGAAATATAGTAGTGCAGTGCAAAAGTGCTAAATTTCTAATTTTACAATAGGGTGGCCCTAGAACACTATTTAATTATTAACTTAGATCATTTGAGAAATATAGATTCCAGTAGTAAAAGTACGAAAACATGCATGGGACTAATGTTCACCAGCCTCAGGACAGTTGTTCTCTCTGGGGAGTGTGGAACTTGGCTCTCCCTCTATCTGTAATGTTTTATTTCTTTAAAAGAAAAAGCTGAAACAAGTAGAGCAAAATGTTAACATCTGTTAAATCTGACTGAAATAGTGATGTCTGTTGTAGGTTAGATTACTTTCTGTAGTTTTCCATATGTTTGTAATATTTTACATTTTAAAAGATTACTTTTATAAGCTTAAAGATAACCACTAAGTAGAATGTAAAACAAAATTGGTTCCAGTATATCAACTGAAAAAGAGGAACGCAAGCTCTGTACTGTGCATGAAAGTGTAGTATAGGAAAATACCTAACTGACTCCTCCTGGAGCTTTTGCTACTTAGTACCTTACGGGTCATTGCTGTAGCTTTATTGCAGAACTGTTGTATGAAATTGAACTTTTCCTTCTCCTGATCTAAAATTGTTTTAAATCTTTTATTTCTTTTTCTTGTTTCAATTCTTCTTGTTTCCATATATATCAACAGCAAATGTTAATAGATGCAAATAGAATTCTTCCCTTGGTCTTAATTTTAATGTCTATACTCCCAGTTTTTCTGGTGTTTTACCCCTCAGGTGTGAACTGGGCTAACTAGGCTCATGGTTTTAGATGCCTAGTCTTTATCAGGCTAAAACAACTTTTGAATGTGATAATCTTTAAACTTGTAATTTTCTTTGAGAAATGTATTCCAATAAAATAATCAAAAGTTTAGTAGAAGATTTAACAAAAAAGGTTATTTAGTTTTTATTCTCTTTTTGAAATTGTGTATAAACAAAATTTCCCACAATAGCAAGACAGGGGTTGGCAAAAGGAGATTTACAGTTATCCATATGAAAAATAATATACCAATTAATAATAAATAATGCAAAAATAAACTCTGTTTCATATACTCACAACTGTAGGCCTATTTTGCACATCCCTGTATAGTTGGATAAATTGTGGAACAATAATATGGAGAAATGTAATGCAGAATCATGTTTAGGAAAACCAGGAAATAAAGCAAGAAAGTGCTTGAGATACAATGCCAATTTAAAATAAAATGCACCACACTGCATTTGATATTCTACAAAATTTTAAAAGGTACTGTTTTTTAAGTATTTACATAATTTTATGAAAAATAAGCAAAGGGAGATTAACCAGTTTATGAGAGATGTATACCTTAAAGGTTAAATAATATATTAATGTTACTTTCTATAGAAAGTCATAGTTAAATTTTATGCATTTTTTAACATGAACATATATAATCTCTTTTGTCTATGTACCAGGCTTAAATCAAGATCGGTGATTTATTTTTAAAAGATTTTTGGAAGAGAAACTGAAAATTTAAGTTTTTGAAGATATGTTTAGAGGTGTGTCCCTTGTAAGAGGGACAAATTGACATGGTCTTTTTATCAGCAAAGAATAAGGGACAGAAACAAAAATGAAAAATGGCTTCAACAAAGGAAAAGAACAGTTGGTGCCTTATTTAAAAACCTGAAAAATCCAAGAACATAATTGTCTCTATAAGAGTTCAAATGCTGATATACATTAAGGCAATTTTGTAATGTTCATACCAATATTCACCAGGCTTATAAACAAATTTAGCATTGTCTTATACTCAGATTGCATGGAAAATAAATTTTCTATTTCTAAGAATATAAAAACTAAGGCAAGTAATAGATTGAGAGTTTTATTCTTATGAACATAAACTGTGATTGTTTACTGTGGCTTAACAATGATGAAATCACTAGAGGCTTCATAGCAAGACCCAAAGCCCTGGGGAAGCTATTTATTAAGAATTCAGTATTAAGAATTCAGTATTAACAGTTCATGAAAGAAAATGGATTCCACTTACTAAAATGATTTCAAAATGTTTTCTATAAAATGCAAATATTGCAGCACTATGAAGTTGGACATTTTAGATAGTTTTTATTTGAATCTTTGCTCTTATCAAACTGCTGTGTATTATTCCAAGTGGAATCAAAGATTATAACATCTAATTATTGGTGGGCATATAGTGAAGTTTGGATAAGTACACAAAGAAAGAGATTAACTTTGAAAGAAGCTCAGCCACCAAAGTCATTTCTAGACCCCCTGGAATTGCCTAATCGTCTTGAACCTAAAGGTATGCAACAGATAGTGCTTTGGTCCAAACTGGAAAATCTTTGACACTTCACCCAATGACCTATCTTCTTCAATGTCTTATTTTGTTCAGATATTGTAATGCTCCCTGACAAATAATAAAAATTAATATAACCCTGACTGGGCCTAGTGTTTGCCATAATGCTCCAGAATTTTCTTACACCATTAGGAAAACACACATACACACATACACAAAACGTAGAAACTAACAGCTGATGAAAGGCAAGCACTTTTATCTGGGAATAATGAATCCATGCTTAGAAAACATGAGCAAATGGTGCTTTGCTTCATTTGATTTTTTATTCACTTCATAATGACAGTTAAGCAAGGAAAGTGCCAGGTCCTGAAATTGCTCTTGGTTTAGGTTCTGGGGAATGTTTCTTTTTTGCGAACAGCTTGTCAGAGCATAAGGAAAATGAAGAGCTTGTGTTTTTGGAATTAGAGAAAAGCAGCATTCAGACACAAATTAGTGATTTCTGTGCTGGCATTTATTACTACTTTTTCCAATTGTATTAGTATTTAATTCAAGCTAAATGGACATCTTTCTTGAAAATATTACTCTTTTTTTGGCTTTTGAATTTAGCCTATTATATAGAATTTCCTAGCTCTTACTTAGAGTAAACATAGTATTGAACAAAGTGAATCATCTCTACTGGATAGGAATTTACTGAGGGCTCAGAAAAAAACAATAAATAAACTTGGAACCATTTTGTTTTCTCTCTATCCCACTCTCAATGTGTCAGTCTATCTCTGTGTGGTCGAATGTGTTGGTGTGCGTGTGTACATCTTTGTCTTTCTCTCTGCTCATCTTGATCCCTTTTTCTCTTTTTTCTCTGCAAGTCCTCTTCTGACCATTTCTCCCTCCATAAAAAAAAAAAAATAGAATAGCATATTTATGTTGGATTCCAGATGCATTAGTGGCAACACTGCCTTGAGCCTGGCTTCGAGATGTGTCTGCTCTGGAGGCCTTTCTCATACTTTGTCTATCAGATCCCACTCAGGTCTGCTGTAACCTGACATGTCCACCCCACAGGTTCCCTCAGGTACCTCACGTCTTGTTGCAGAGCACAGTGTTCCAGACCATTACATTAGACAGAACAGACCAAGGTCATAAGCATTGATTTTCAATGGTAACATGCCAGCGCAGTCACCTCTGTGTCATTGCACATCCTGTTTTGTCTCGGGGCCAAAAAAAAAAAAGAAGAAAGAAAGAAAAAGAAAAAGTTTTAGATGTGAGATGTGACAGTTGGGAGAAACAGTCTTAAAAAATAATAAAAAAATAAACTCCTGAGAAGAAAATATAAATTATGTAGAGTTATGTCACATCAAAAATAGGATTAAAATAACCTGGTATAAATATTCATCCATGGCTTGGCAGAGGGCAGGAGCAAGATGAGTGCTTACAGCTTATGGCTGAGAGAGATGTCTTTCAGAGAATTGAATTTTAAAAGAATTTGTGATTTTTTTTGGGTCTGTTGGCCAAAACTGTGGGAAACTATTTTTTTTTTCTTTTTCTTTAATCTTGTCATTCTGGATGCCCAATGTCCTGCTGAAATGCAATTCTCTCTAATCACAACAATCCCAGGTGGCTTGCCTCACTCACACCAGGCCCTTAAAAGCTGACTCACTGCAAAGGAGGAAAAAGCACATTATCCTGGTGACTGATGACCCTTTCTATAGTAGTCTCTTTCTTCACAAAATGAACATGATGCTTAATATGTTTTCAATCATTCCTCCATCCTCAGTGTTTAAAGAACAACCACAACATTGTGTTCTGACCAATTATTTTCCCTATTCCAAGAATGGTTTCTTCCCTTACACTCTCTCCCAATCCCACCTTCTATGAACACTGTTCAGCTGAATTCAGTAGAATTCTCCATGATGGTAAAAGATTCTTTGTCTGCACTGTCCAATACAACAGTCACTAGACACACATGGAAAGCACCACTTAAACCCCTGAAAATGTTAGTTCAGGGTTCCCAAGTAGAAAACTGTTACAGACTCCAAAACTGTCAAGCAATGTGAATGTGTAAGTCTGTACACTTACACGTGCTTTTATTGTCTAAGAACACTTTCTTTTAACTTTTTTAATCATTTCAAAACATTCATCATCATTTGTCATCAAATGTCAGCCTCACTAGTCAGCTATTATAGTTGCAGAGGACTCAAGAAGATAAAATGTGACATTATTTCTAACTTCCTGTTCTCCGAAGAGCTAACATACAGATACTGGAAAGCCCAATTACATTTCACATCAAATGGTCTGCATCAAACAGGAGCAATCATTTCTGATGTAAACTTTTCTGAGGATTTTTCAGTATATCTGAGAAAACCACACTTCTGTTTTTTTATTGTTATTCAGTTATAGTTGTCCTGACATTTTCCCCATTGCTCTCCCATGCCCCACTCCCCCCGACTCCCAGTCAGTCCCCTCCCCCATTGTCTGTCTCCATGAGTCCTCTATTCATCTTCCTTGCCTTGCTCCTTCCCTTTCTTTCTTCCATTTTCTCCCTCTCCCCTTCCCTCTGGTAACTGTCAGTTTGTTCTTTACTTCCATGTCTCTGGTTCTGTTTTGCTCATTTGTTTGTTTTGTTGATTAGGTTCCGCTTATATGTGAGATCATATGGTATTTGTCTTTCACTGCCTGGCTTATTTCACTTAGTATAATGCTCTCCAGTTCCATCCATGCTGTTGTGAAGGGTAGGAGTTCCTTCTTTCTTTCTGCTGTGTAGTATTCTATTGTGTAAATGTAGCACAGTTTTTTAATCCATTCATTTACTGGTACGTACTTAGACTGTTTCCAGAACTTGGATATTGTAAATAATGCTGCTACGAACATTGGAGTGCATAGGTTCTTTTGAAATAGTGATTCAGGATTCTTAGGGTATAGTCACAGCAGTGGGATCACTGGATCAAAAGGCAGTTCGATATATAATGTTTTGAGTAAATTCCCCAATCTTTAAAATGAATTATGGTTGATAACATTGCCATTGTTATTTATATGTAAACTAATCTGTGCTTAATGAGAGGGTTAAAGTATCGTTAGGTTGTATTATATAACACTGAAACAAGCATTCAACTCAGTCTGATCAGTGAAATGAGACTTAAAAAAATGCTTTTTAAGTTCATGATGATGGTAATAAAAGTAATAGCTGTTATTATTATTATTACTATTACTACTACTATTATTATTTATTGAGTAGCCAGGCACTGTCTTACATGTTTAACTTTACATATATTACTTAATTTATTATGTATAACAAGCCTAAGAGAGAAGTATAGTTTTTATACTCATTGTACATATAAATGAGACAAAGAAAAATTAAGTAACTTCTTGAAGTTAGCCCAAGTTGATATTCAATATAAGTAGTCTACCACAGAACCTGAGTTTGTAATTAGTATCATATACTCTATGCATAGGAAAAGCAACAAACCAGAAAACTAAAATGTTCCATTTTTCAACAACAGAGAAACTGCATCCTCAGCAAAAAAATTCTGATTACATGGTCAAATTTATCCTATATTTATAGCTTAAAACAACTAGGACTTAACACTTGTGACTATAATAGTACACTTAATAATCACAGCAATAAGACACTAAAAGTGACAGTTAAGAGATTGTCTTCTCTTGATGACAGTTACATGTGGTGTTCATTCAAGATTTAAAAAGTATATAAACATTGAGATAAAATTACATTCTATTCTAACCTTTTGCTAACTTTCCTATCACAAATACGAAATACACTACCTTCCCACTCCTCAGGAAACGTTTTACTGGAATTTATGTTCCATTGACTTAGAAAGTCTTTTTTTTTTTTTAAATTGTGGTAAGAACACTTACCATGATATCTACCCTCTTAACAGATTTTTAAGTATACAATACAGTGTCATTGAGTAAAGGCACAGTGTTATACAGCAGATATCTAGAACTTATTTATCTTGTATCCCCTTCTCTCCACAGCTCCTGACAACCACCATTATACTTTCTGTTTCTATGAGTTTGACTATTTTAAATATCTCATCAAAGTATTTGTTCTTCTGTGATGTGCTAATTTCACTTAGCATAATGGCCTCCAAATTCATCCATGTTGTGATTTATGGCAGGATTTCTTTCTATTTTAAGGTTGAATAATATTCCATTGTATATATATGCCACATTTTCTCTGTCCATTATCTGTCACTGGACATTTAGATTTTTTTTTCCACATGTTAGATATTGTGAATAATGCTGCAATGGACATCAACAGTCTTTCTTACTAAATAACTGGTATCCCTATTCTTTGACAATTTCTTCTTTTCCTTTTTGATTGGACTTTCTTTCCTATAAATATTTCTCACCACTGCCTAACATTTTATATTACCTGGTAAAAACTGCAACCCGGACTGCAAGGTCAGAGGATGCCTGTGGCAGCTTTGGGTGATGAGCACTTTCACTCTGGCTCATCTCGTCCCTATTCCATCCATGCCACATATTCAGGGTAGGTCTTTGCAAAGAAGCTGCCCCAAATGAGTTTGGTTTTTGAAAGCTTAAATCGTATGTGATTAACAATATGGAACTGGGAGTAATGAGTGGTGACAATTTCAATTCTTTCTCTTTCTGCCTAGACCAGGGAAATATCAGAGTTACAAATGACCTCAGACATCACCCTGAAATTCTAATTCTGGGATTATTGAGCTGTTTCAAAATCCCAATTTCATAAAAGCAAATAAACAAACAAAGAAAAACAAACTTGCTTCTGTGTAAAGAAGAGGACTTTGTTTCTCAACAGTTCTAATCATTAGAATGTTCTTGCTTAAATAAAACATTTCTCTCTCTAACTTTTCCAAGCTGAATCTAATTCTCTTTAAGATTAGAAATAAATTTAATAATATTTTTTGCATGACACCTTATCAAATATTTGCAAAGAATTCTTATGTATCTCTTAACTGTCTTCTTCTCCAGGCTAAATATGTTCATTTTTTACTTTATCAAGGATTCCTTACCTCCAGGATGTCCATTCACTGCACTTTTCTGAATGGTTTCCCCTAAGTCAAGTCAGTTGATCAATGTCTCATTTGCTGACTAGAAACAAATATACTGTGTTAGCAACATTCAATCAGCCTCAGTAGACCTCTTTCCCTGTTCTGGAATGATCTCTCCAATAACGAATCTTTGAGATGGATGAGCATTCACGTGATTTTTTTTTGAAATTGTCCTTGGTCTTTCTTATCAGTTTCTTAATCATTAGAAATATGACAACAACTTGCATATCAGGAAACTAAAAAAAAAAAAACATTAATGATAATGTTTCCCTTGTTCTTGCTGATGTTTTAAAAGTTTTTATTTTTGACCATTAGGTCCTTGTTGAGGCTTAAATATTTTACTGTTTTGGGTTGCAGTTTTGCATACTGGCTAAAGGAGGGGTTCTAGAACCAGATTTGCCTAGTTCTGCCACATGCTAGCTGTGCAGAAAAGCCTATTATTTTAGCCCACTAAATTTCTATTTTGTCATCTGAAAAGTGACATACTTTGTAAGGTTGTTAGAATCAAATGAAATAATACATAAAGCACCTCATACAGTGCTTAGTATATAGTGAGTGCTCAAAAAATGTCAGCAATTATTATTAAGATGTGAATTCTTCTGGCGCTCTCATGGAAGAAACACTGTTGGCCAGATGACACTATTTGTGACTTTGCTTCTTCTCTTACAAACTAATTAGGAAAAATAATGCTTTTTTATGTTAACCAATTAAAGGATAATTCAAGACATTACATCCTTAAATATGAAATACGTAAGTATGCATGGACTTATTTTAGGTATTTCAGAACAGGCAGATCTCAGGCACACAAAACACCAAGTATGTCTTCTACATTTTCAGTGTCTTTGTACCAAGATAATCATGACCTTCCCAAGATATACTCTACAGTGCTAGGACACAAATCGATATCATAGTGAACTAAAATCATGTTCTCCATTGTAGTATGTTCTGAGGATCTCCAATTGTAAGCTTTAGCAAAGAATTACAAGATAATTTTGGGGGAGGTAAATTGAGAATTACTAACTCTTATAGATCAGGTTAATAGTTTGTAAAGTCTGGAATTGGAGACTGAATTTGAAGACTGAATTTATGGACTATTAGAAATAGTCCATGACTGCTCTTGGGAGACCTTGAGAAAAGTGATCAGGAAGGGTGGCACTTGGTTTTAATAAACCTCAGGTTGCTCAGATACTCCTAACTAATGAATTGTGACATATGTAGCCTCAGCTTTGGCCAGCAGTGATGCCCAATGTTATAATTGTCTTGCATATAGAGTGTCTGTTTCCAAAGAAAGTTGTTGCTCTGTTGAGAGAGTAATTACAAAGCTACCAGAAGGAAGAACAGTCACCCCACCAAGCTTACCATGATTTATTGGGTACATTTGCTCTCTTAAATGGATCTGTCTTTTTCTTCCTGGAATGTTTTCACACTTCAATATGAATCTCTCTTCCCTTGAGCTCACCTCATCTGTGTCTGAAATATTGATCTGGTTTATAAAGGATAGGGCAATATAAGTGTGTGTGTGTGTGTGTGTGTGTGTGTGTAGTGGGGGGAGAGAGTGTGTACATGTACAGAGTATTCAATGACAGGATTCTTTCCTTCATATCATTTTTCATGATCTGGGGAAATTTGGCTCAGAAACTGCTTTTTCTCCTTGAACATTTGGTTGAATATTCCTGCCTTTAAGAAACAAGCTCCATTGTGAGGATGAAGAAGGCCTTCAGTCCTTTCTATGGCATTTGTCCATGGAATCTGCAATAAGAAATGATTTATGAAAGCCTGCCAATGCAAGAAAATCATAATGTTTGTGACAAATTCTTTTACATCCATGGTGGATCAGCAGTTTTAGGAATATAGTCTCCATGGTATCCTAAATACCGAATGTCTTCTATTACACAAATGCATCTTGCTGAAGTCTGAGAAGAACCTTGGAAAGTTTTAGTTACCTATATCCCCTTTGGAGAAGAATCCAAAGTTGTTTGTAGTTAACTTAAACAATCCATCTCTCTGGGGAAATACCTTCACTTTTCCAAACTTGAAGTCATTGAGGCACAGTGGAAGATGTTGATGCCCACCAAACCTTTGCTGGAAATATCACCTGTACGTCTGCCTCTGACTTTTTCCCTCTGTCCTGACAGGGAACAGTTGCTTCTTTCTCATTTTTAGTAAAATTGTCAATTGCGGTCTTAGAAAATTAAGTTCCTTTGGTGGAAAAAATGTTTATATTCTATTACATCCAAGTGGATCAAATTATTTTTAAAAATTAAACCATGTTCAAGGTTATAACTCAGACACTTGGGTTCAGCATACCTCTTCTGTCAGAAGGTGCTTGTTGACCAATGTTTCTTGCTGCCAATCAGCACAGGAAAGTAAATCTGTGGAAAACAAATGAAAACATAGGAATCACTGTAGCTTCCTTGTTTTTGGAATTGTAAAATAACCATTGTTTTCGAAAAGATTAGTCGCATTCCTGTCCCCAAGACAATGGAATTCATTATGTGACCTTTCCTGATACCCTTTGCAATAACAGATATTATATGACTGTGATTCAATTTTGAGATTCTTTTCCTTTTTGTAAGCACCTCTTCAACCCTGTGTCAGACCCAGTCTATGTAAATTAAGCTGACCTTGCATCCTGCCTGGGCTGTAGGGATAGTGGACAATAAGTTTGTTGTCAAGGTGTTAAGCTGGAAATCAGGAGACATGGCTTTTAATTCTGCAAACATATGCAGTGAGAAAGTGAGGATATGTTCTTAATGTAAAAGTTTATTCAACTAATCTCCTAGTTTCCTTGAGGCAATTTATAAGTTCAAGAACATTAGATGTGTTGTAATTTAGATATTTCCACAACAAGATTTGTTATTCTCACCCACCAGAGGATTGAGAGAAAAATAAAATTAGCTGAGAAATAGAAAAGCGAGTTTAGAGATAAATTTTCTTCTTCTTAAATAGGTAATTAAAACAATGTTGTTTCTGGAAAAAAGTGCTGAAATTAGTTTGACTGAATACTTGAATAAATGAATTAGAAGTATTATATAGGAAAATTGCCAAATTTGCAAAGGCACATGTCAAACCAATGAATAAGCTTAACAAAGAACACACAAAGTCTGTTTATTTGATATTTCTTAATAGCAACCATATGCCAAAAATTATCAGGATACAAATAAACAGTTTTTGCTTTTAGGTGGTTTATATTCTAGTATATGATTAAAATGCTACTCTTAAAATTAGAAAATTAAGCAGCAAAGGTCACCTGTCCCACCAGAGGAGTAGGTAAAATACTGTTAAGTTTCCAAGTGCAAAGCATTTACTTCCAGCTTGAGAAAAATAAAGACTTAAATTTTCATAAAGTGATAGAATTCACACCTGAACTTTAGACCTCTACTCTGTATAATAAAGCATCAGGCTTTCTAAGCATATGGAATCATATAGTAAAGGTAGAGTGGAAAAAAGCAGGCATAAATTATATATGTGAGCAATAAGAAATTTACATTCATATGGTTATTGTTTTTATTGATAGCACAAATAGTAGGCAAACAGGATGTGTAGAGAACAAGATTGGGGTTCAATTATGAAGCACTGTGAAATGTCAAGTTAGGGAATTTGGCCTTGATCCTAAAGACTGAGTTCTCAATATTTTTCTTCTTCATCACACTTGACAGATGACATTATAACTTGCAACCTATGGTCATAGATAAAGGCATATGCAAATAACTATAAGCCCTCAAGAAATCATACCATCATGTAAGTCATTTTTAATGTAAGTCATTTCAAATATAAGTGTTTTTAATAATTAAATGATGGCAACTTATTTTTGACATGTATCAAAGTAGATGACAGCACTCCAGTATTGAGGTAAATGGGTTAAGGTTCACTGTTAAGAGGCCATGGAAACAGTCTGTTTTAAACAAGAACATGTCATGGGTAGATTGTCCAATTAAGTGATAATGAAGACCTGAACTTGGGGAGCAGTAATGGAGATGGAGAGGAGCCTGGAATTTTGATTTGTTACAGGGCAACACCTATAGTGACCTATAGGATTAGGAAAGAGAATGATTTTGTGGTGGGTGGCAAAAGTCAGGAGAGCAGTCACAAGTTAGGATTCAAGTGGGAATTTAAGTAGGTAGATGGTGTCAAGAAAAGAAACAGTAAATTCAAGAGGAAGAAATAAAGTAGGTTAAGTTTGATATAAAATGGGTTTGTGGAGTTTAACATACAACAGATATTTAACAGGCAAGTTAAATGTAGAACTAGCAATCCAGAGATTGTGATTTGGTAATCATCCATGATGGGTGCTACTTAAAGCCATGGCACTGAGTAAGATTAACCTTGTTTTACCTCTCATGTTAATTCCCTTGATAACTAGTTTCTTGGGGATCACTTAAATTTAGAGTCTAGAGGGGGAAATCAATTCATAAAAAGTTCAGTCATAAAGTTAATAGGAAAAAGAAAGGGAGGGAGGGAGGGAGGGAGGAAGGAAGGAAGGAAGGAAGGAAGGGAAAACAGTAAATGAGTATTCCGCAAAAGACAGGGACCAGAGGAATTCAAGCTCATAGTGGTACATTATATCAAATGCTGTATAAAATAAAGAAAATAAGAATGGGAAAAAATCATTATTGCCAAAAAGCATGGAAAACCAGATAACAATGGTTGTTAATGGGCAGATAGCTAGGAAGTATGGACTGTTATTTTAAGTTTTGTAATGATTGAAACTATGGAGAAAATGCTCCTGAACATATATCAGGGTAAAGAGATCTATTTTATAATTTGGGGTTTGAGAAAATTTGGAGTGAAGATAACACAAAGTCACATAATAACAGAAGAAGGACTTAAAAGCATGTATAAGTCTGGTGTAAGAGCCATCAAGGCATGTGGCAAAGTATAAGGGACAAGAAGAGATTTAGGTAGTTGTATTAGTTTTTTGGGTCCTCTGAGAAGCAGACAAATGGATTTAGATGTATAGCAGATGTATTGTGGAAACATCTTTGAAGGATATAGGGAAGGAACCTCAATAGACAATAAAGCAAAACAAAACAAAACAAAACAAAAAACCCTTCGTATTATAATGTGGGTCTGACATCTCTGAATGGAAAGGAAGAAAGATTGAATAGGAAAAATCTCAGAATTTAGTGCCTTCCTAAAAACTTTTTGGCCAAACCAATGGGTATTCTTTGGTTCAGTCACCCATCTGAGGAGTCCCACATGTCCATAAATGGCCATGAATTAGTATCTTTGCCATGCTCTGTCTTTCACTGAGAGCAGCACATGGAAAGGATGGCCTTGGTATAAATGCAGTGATGAATTCAGACATCAGCTAGAGCTATTAGTTAACTCTATGTTCCTGCAGCAGAAAATCTAAGCAGCTCACTTTCATGGCCACCATATTAATACAAATGAATGTTGTTAGTTTCAGAAGAGGAGAAGACATTAGGATTGGTCAGGCCAATGATCAGTTATGGTGCTAAACAGCAAGGAATAAGCATATTGACCACCATGTCCTTCTGACCCTGTGAGTTGCAGGGAAAAGGAACAGATGCTACTAAGGAGACTTTTATTAAGTAGATAGCCTTGGGCCGTCACAATTCTGATTAAGAAGCTAGCCTTAGAAACAGAAGAATATCTTTAAAGTATGCTGGAGTGGAAGATTGCCATTTACACCTGAAGTCTCACAATTAAAGCCAACTAAGATAGGACACACCTGTTCCACAGGATTGTTTAGACAGCTGGGTCTTTCTGCATTGCCTAATACTCTTATTTTCTATCCCAGCTTGGACACTTGCTGTTTGCGTCACATTGGACCTTTTGCTGAGTGCTTCTGGTCTCCATTGTCTTCATCTACAAAATTGGAACATTATAGCTTAGAGATTTGTTATGGGCATTGACTTTTTATTTTGTATGCACTTCTAGTTAAAATACTGTCATTTCCCTTCTTCCATTAAATGTTAGTTCTGGGATTTGGATTTCTTTTTTCCTGAATAATTGAAGTATCAATATTTATTTTCCAACTCAGTCCATCACCATTTCCCACTTCCCGCCTTTAATATTCATGGCACCCGCATCACTGTTAGCACCCACACCATATTTACCTTTTCCTACTTCTGCTCCATCACTATCCTGTGTTTTCTCTGTGCCTTCATCAGCTTATGGATCCTCTGTAGGCAAGTTCCTATTACAGAACAACTCTGACAATCAATTTCATTTGTGTCGAACCTAGTGTACTGACAGAAAGACTATTTTAGAAAAATATTGAAGATAGTGCATTGGTTTCCAGCAGATTAGGGATTCCAAGGTACACAGTGGATAGGGAAAAAACAGTAATAGGTAGACATGCATTAGACTAAGTAGTACAGAATTAGAGTCCAAAAGGAAAAAGCAAAATTCAGACTGGCCATTATAGTGATGTTTCAATAATAGATATTGAAGCAGAAACTTGGAAAGCATTTGGAAGACTGATTTCCTATTGATAAAATTGTTAACAAAGTAGTAGAAATAGGAAATATGAAGTTCTTCTTAACTTCTATTACATATTGAGTTTATAAGTTAAATTCCTCATGTAGCTCATGCCTCTATCCTTTAATAAATGTGATATAGCAAAGATAATGACAAACCAAAGAGAATTATTTGAGAAATTTGACAAAATGATCAAGGAAAATAAGAAATACTCCTCCGAGCATAAATGAAGATAGTTATTACCTTTTAATTTGGAAATATAAGGATTGGAAGATAAGACAAATTAAAATCATAAAATAAACTTTAGGCATTTATTAAATCTCATTATGCTAAATCAGAAACTATGTTTACTATATGAATATCTTTCCCTGGCTGGTGTAGCTCAGTGGATTGGGTGCGGGCCTGCGAACCAAAGGATCATGGTTCGATTCCCAGTCAGGGCACATGCCTCGGTTACAGGCCAGTTCCTGGCTGGGGACGCATGAGAAGCAACCACACATTGATATTTCTCTCCCTCTCTCCTTCCCTTCCCCTCTAAAGATAAATAGGTAAAATCTTTTAAATATATATATATATGAATATCTTTTCACTATAAACAAAAATCAGTCCTTCTTAGGAAGAAGAAAGTTTATAGAAATAAATAGTAAATGACATAATACTTCATAAAGGAATGAATGAAGTTTGGAAAATAAATTAAAATTTAAATATATACTAAGTTTCAGACACTGTAATTGGCAATCTACTGTGTTCTCTCACTTAATTCCACCAATAAGGAGATGATAGAGGTAGCAACAAGCCCACTTTATACATGAGAAATTTATGGTCTAGCCTGAGGTCAGTAAGCTAGTTCTATGTGGTAGAATCGAAATGTTATTCTGACTGACTTGACAAACTACTTAGGTTAAACAAGGTTTCCATTATTCAGAAACTATAGGTTTTCAGGATAATTTGAACGTGTTTATAGTTTTGGTCTATTTTGAAATCACAGGTCTTAGTAGACTTGCCCACACCTGCCTTTTAGTGCTCTTAGAAATAAGTGGTAGATCTGAATGGACCATAGAACTAATAAATTATACAATTGTATGTTATAAAATTTACCATCTTGAACTAGGCCTCCTGACTAGATTAGTATGAGAATTGTGCAATGTTTACCATACTTACTCAGGAAATATTCATTGTTGATGCTGAAGATGATACAGAAAAAACTAATATGTAAATTAGGCAGAACTATGTAGCATATCCAAACAATTAACAAATCTTTGGAGGGCAATAGGAACAGAAGACAAAGTATGAATACACATGTGCACACTCACACACACAATTTACCTTCTGGATGACACAGTGTAATTTGATACTAAACATATCCTTGAAGTTGTATTGATATATCAAAATAGTTTTGACCAAACTGTTTATATTTTAAGCATTTTTCTATCTGTATCAACCAACTATTCACCATAAATGAATTCAGGAAATGGGAAAAATTGAATGAAAATATTAACAAAGATTTTTTTTTTAAGATACTTACTAAGAAACAGCTCCTACATTTTCAATGAAGGCTCTCTTTGTGCTCCTCTTGGTCAAGGGCAGTATCTATAAGCCCTTTTCAGCTCAGTTTATATGTTGCTTTTGACTCCAGTAATGGAATTTATAAATAAAAAAGATGAAAAAAATTACCTTACTCCTGTAAAATGAATCAATACATTTTGAGTTTTGACTTCCAAGAAGTTGTTCAAGGATGTATTATTTACTCTATGGAGGGCTACAGGCATTCTGGACAAAACAGGTATTCTCAATTTTAATCACTTCTATTTCTGAATTATTTTGCTAAGCATTTTTTTAAATTTAGGATTGGAGAAATGTTCTTTTACCAGCAACACTCTAAAACTTTGCTATGAATATACTAGTTACTAGTAAATATGCTGTCAGACTGAAGATTATTTAAATAAAATTCAAGACTGTAGTACCATTTATGACATTTAATGAATTTCCATAGCATGTGGAATTTCACCTCTCATCTCTAACATGTGCTTTCCTTGCAATATTTATTTGAATAAGTAACACTATTTTTTTTTAAATCATTGATAGAATCTCTAATCAAACAGTTTAGCTTTGTCATAGCACAACTCTTGAGTTTCTTAGAATCTTTGTACGGAATGTGCTGGGATCAAATCTTGTGGGGGTTTGCTAAAAGGCAATTTATTTTCATATCAAAAAATTATGTAAAACATGGTCAAAATGGTTTTATTGTGGTGTATAATTTGATGTGTACATCTCTGTTTATAAAGATGTTACTGATTTCTTTGTAGGAAACTGGTAGTTTGAAGACAGTGCTTGGTACATAATTAAATAAGAGAAATAGACATCATAAAATTCTGTGTCTTGGAGTTAGTCATTCTTGCTGCCTGAGTTTCATCTGAAGTTTAACTTGAATATAGTCCAGACTTGAATTAGATCAAGAAGCCTTCTTCATGTTGGTGAATCCTTGTGAGGTTTCCTCTGGCCACAAATTGGCTCCTGATTATAAAGCCTCTCCAGAGCACCTTAAGGACTCTTGCATACCTTTCTGCACTATTGCCAATTACTGAGTGTTGAGGTTTTCTCAGGTGCACTATAGAACTAATCACTCTAAAATAATTTTACATTTTGATCAATCTAAACCAGATTGTATCTGCCACAGTGTAAACTAATTGGCTGTGGCCTACCAGAGCGGAAAACGGTACAATCTTGAACAGCCATGTAACCACATGGGGATCCCATATGACTAGAAAGTCATTTTGCAGTAGAGGGGTAATTTATGTCATCTTTTAATTAAAAACTACTTTCTATCATCAAATATGACAGAATTTATTCAAATATAACACCTGTTTTGATGACATGTGGATTCCGGACATAGAGTAATGATGTAAATTTCTATGATTCGTTTAAATAAATATACTTTTGTGTGTTTATTATATCTTTATGTCACTTGGTAAAAACAGAAGAAATATTTATCAACACATTTTCAGTCCTTTTTCTTTTTAACTGAAATAGACACCTAGGGCTTAGGAAGTGATGAAAGATCCCTCCTTTTTGCCAGCTCAATAAATAGACTAAGCAAGTGCATTAGTTTTCTATTGCTGTTGTAACAAGCTATCACTAACTCAGGGCTTAAACAACACAAATTTACTATCATACAGTATATCAGAAGTCTGAGGTAGGTCACACTAAGCTGGAATAAAGATGCACACAGGACTGCATTTCTCCCTGGAAGTTCTAGGGGAAAATCCATTTCTTTGCCTTCCGCAGTTTACGGCCCCATTCTTCCATCTTTGAAGTTAGCAATAGCAGGTGGAAGCTTCTCTTCACTCAACATCATTCTGACCTCCTCTTACACAGATACATAGCCTTCTGTTTCTCTCTTCTGCCTCTCTCTTCCACTTCTAAGACCCCTGTAATTACATTAGACTCATTCCACCCAGATCAGCCAGAAAAATCTCCCCATCTCAACACCTTTAACTTAATTACATGCAAAGCCCTTTTTACCATGTAAAGTAACATGTTTGAAAGTTCTAGTGACTAGGTCACCGACATCTTTGGGAGGCCATTATTCTTCCTACCACAGCAGGTAAGAGTTCAGACAGACATAGTAACTATTACAAATAATACTTCCTTAAATAATCCCTCTCCAGTTGATCAGTTTTGTGGGGGTTTTTTTGCCAATAGCAAGGCATCATGTTGCGTTCACATGTTCATTGTACCTTTAAATACACTATTGTATGCACTGTTATATAACTCTTGTTATCTAATTTCAGGGCTGATGATTTTTTCTTTCTTCATCCATGTATGAAGCACAAGCCTATTCTTAGCAATAGTTCAGTTTTTTACTAATCAACTTAATCTCTTTTGTTCTCACACTGAGAGACTATTACTGGCGGTGTCTGGATGAACAACTGGAATGGGATACATAGACATATAGAGGGATTTATGGAATAATTTATAGAGGGTTCATTCAAACATGAGTCATATTTGAACTTCTGTTGTACTTTATTTGTGACTCCCTTTAATACATAGTGTTCTTCCCATGTGTGAAATCTTGTTTTTGTTTCAAATTTGATATTAAACTCCTTGAAAGCAGAATCACTCAAGAACCAAACTTATCTAATGTACTTGTATCATTAGAACTCCCATAATGGTCTGTTCTTATACATTCACATTTTTAGAACACTGTGATGTGTTTTCCAGACCTTCATTGTTGCCAGAGATAATAACCTTGTGCTCATCCTTTTGATGAAGGGAAGTGCAAAACACTTAGACCAGGCCACTCCTCAATCTACTGCATAAATGTACCTTTTAGGGTATCTCGCCTATGATCTGGTCACACTCAATTACTAAGTTTACTCTGCTTCTTAAAAACAAAACGAATGCTTGAAAAGTTTGCTCTCTTTGCATGTGGGTGGGGCTAGGGAAGCATTTCCAATGTGCCCTCTCCCTTAACCCTGCCTTTCAGGATTTGTGCTACTGGGGAAACCTCAGAGATACTAACACAATGGAGTGTGAATGGAGCAGCACTGGGTCAGACTCCTCTAAGCACTGGTAGGAAGATTGCTGTGGAGCTCTGCTATTGGCAGACCATGTAGCTGGTTTTGAGCCCTTCAGCACCTCAGCAAAAGAAAATAAAGAAATCAAAATATATATTCTTCTACCTGGTGTCAATGTGACTAAAAGTATATTAAAATAAGAAAACATCAGCTGAGGTGCTTTGGATAATATGCTAAAAGACAGACTGCCTGTGAGTAATTCAGAGTTTAGAAAACGCCTGGGAATCTTGCTAAAATGCAGATTCTGATCCAGTCGGTCTAGGGTAGAGTCTAAGATTCTACATTTCTAAGAAGCCTCAGATAATATGGATATTGATGGTTCTCAGATCACCTCAGCAAATATTTAGGGTAATACCTCATTTTTTGGTGACAATAGGACCTCTAGTACACAAGGAGATATGAAAAGGGGACCTCAATTTTGCTATCACCTCAATATTTCAGAGTAAGGAAGAGCACAGGTGTGGCTGCATGTGGGGAGTGCATTTGTCTTTCCCCTGCAAGCACACAGAAGCAGTGCACCTGGGAGGCTATATCACAGCATTGAGAGAAAGTCCCAGCTGAGTCCCTGATTCATTAGAGAAATCCTAAGCAAGCCATCATTCTAATTTTGTTTATTTAAAAAATAAGCATTTGTATACTTGTCCCAGGCTTCTCTCACAGAGGCTACACATATTAACAAGGGCCTACTTTGAAGAAAGACTAGATACAAACAGAAGATATTAATACTCACTGTCATCCTTTCTATCATTCAGCTTCTTTCTTACCACTTATACATGATTTATTGTTAGCCCATGTTCTCTCCATTTTCTTGGTATTCTTCTCATGTGACCCTCTGATGTATTATTCAAATACCCCAATTTCTTTTATTGCTAATTATATATTAACCAGGTTCTGACTTCCTACTTCTCTGTATTGAATCCTGTTCCAGGCATGACACTGACAAAAAAGATTCCTTGAGCTCAGAGGAAATTTTGGCAAATGACTGTTCTCTTTTAGGGCTGTTAGTCTTAATGGAATATTTGATAAGATGGTAATAATCCCTGAAATCCTTTTATAGCAAATCCAGAGGACACATTTATTTATATATATAATTGGAAGTAGAAGATAAATTGGAACATACATGTTTAGCATGTTTGAAAAATACTCATTGTGAAATGCCTTCAAGAATTGACCCCACTAAAAAGTTAAATGAATGAATAAAAATCATTGAGACTAATGTATGCATGTATATATATATGTGTGTATAAATGTGTGTGTGTGTGTTACACACACACACATCAGTCTCAATGAATTTTATTCATTTAACTTTTTAGTGAGGTCAGTTCTTGAAGGTATTTCACAATGAGTATTTCTTCAAACATGCTAAATAGGTATGTTCCAAATTGTCTTCTACTTCCAATTATATCTATTGGTGTGTAGAGAAAATTCTTCTCCATGTGTATTATTCAGTTGCAGTTTAAAATTTATTTCCTCAGCTCACTTGACAAGTGGAGGACTACTTACCGTTCTTTAGGGTATCTCCTCTATAGGTTGTAAAATCAAGGATTTGGCTCCACAAACACATAGTCTTAGGCGTATATTACCCATATATTCTCCATGTATGTTTGCCATTTTGATTTCTCTCCTCAAAAACTGCCTGTGCCCCATTCTAGTATCCAATGGTTAAAATCTCTTTCTTCTTGGGAAAAAATGTTTATTGTGTTTGTCAGTTTTATGTAATATAATACAATGTTTTTATCTGTTTCAAACATAAGGTCCAGTGTTTAATAATATGGATGGGGAGGCAATGTAAACATTTTGAGGACAATAACGATAAGCTTGAAAATTTATTGAGCCATTTACTATTTCAGGCATTAGTTCAGATTTAATGCTCACAATGGTGGTACAAAGAAACAACAATTAATATGCTCATTTTGCAAATATTGACACTAAGGTATAGAAATTCTACAAAATAAGGGTCAAGGTCATGCAGAAATAAGTAACAGAGTCTCTAGTCAAAAATAAACCATTTTAAAGCCTGTGCTCTCTTAATTGTTGTGCTAAATTATTTTGACAAAAGTTTACTCACTGTGGACCTGGATACTGCCCGTGTCCAAATAGAGAACACCTTCCTGTCTCAGGTGCAGTGCCCTTAATGTTCACATTGCCATTTTGAGACTTTTATTAAGGCTGAATTTTCCAGGTTTCACCTGTGTAACATGTTTGACGTTAACAGCAAAACCGTTTCATTACAACATCTACTTTAATTAATGTGTTTGTAATAATGGCTTGGAATTTATTTAACCAAAATAACTTCATCTAAAATAACGATTTGATGCACAGGCAGCATTGAGTTGCAGCATTCCTGCAGCTGTTTCCAGAACATTTACCATGAAGCTGATGGGAAATCACCTTTGTGATCCTGCAACACCTGTTAAAGCCTTGTTTCACCTCCACAGCCTGGTCTTTTTATGTGAAGTTAGTCAGTCATGATGAGTTAAATAGGAACCAAGTGCATTATTGATTATTTTAATAGCATTGTTATGCTTGCTTTGTTATTAAAAATTGTAATTCTGTAATAAACAGTCACAAAGCATATCTTTCATAACTTTATTTATCAAGTGGTTTGAGGAGCCAAAATATCAGTGTGACATAGCTGGGCAGACTTTGGATGTGTTCACACAAAGGGATATTCTGATTCATTTTTTAAATTATATTTTATTGATTATACTGTTACAGTTGTCCTCATTTTTCCCCATTTCCTCCCTCCACCCAGCACCCCTCACTCCCTCAGGCAATCCCCCCTCCATTGTTCTTGTCCACAAGTCAGGCGTATAAGTTCTTTGGCTACTCCATTGCCTATACTTTACATCCCCATGCTATTCTATAACTACCTATTTGTACTTCTTAATCCCCTCCCCCATCACCTACTTTCTCCCCCCCTCCCATCTGGCAACCATCAGAAGGCTCTCAGTGTCCATGATTCTATCTCTCTTCTTGCTATTTGCTTAATTTGTTTTTTAGATTCAATTGTTGATAGATATATATTTTTGCCATTTAGTTGTTCACAGTTTTGGTCTTCTTTTTCTTAAATAAGTCCCTTTAATATTTCATATAATAATGATTTGGTTAAGTCTTCTCCTCTCTGAAGCCACTGTGAGTTGTAGGGAGGTGATAGAAAAATGATTAAGTCCTCACTTCATTTTTTAAATTTTGTTTTCATATTTAATCAGTGAAATAAGGACTATAGGCATTGTGCTTTGTTTTGTTGTGCTTCATAGGTATTGCATTGTTTAAATTTATTTATTTTACTAATTGAAGGCAAGATCTTTCACCAACAAAAAGGTTACTACTCACTTTATTGCGATACTAGCTTTATCATGGTGGTCTGGAATCAAACCTGCAATATTTCTAACATATACCTGTATTCAGATTTTCAACCAGTCAGTAGGAAGACTGAAGGTTTATCTTTATTTCTCAGTAGAGCACATTTGTGGGGAAAATGTAAGGGATCAGAACCAAGTATGTATCATTAATATTTAGAGAAATAATCTTTCCTTAACTGAGGTGAACCAGCTGAGCTCTGTGAACAGATTGGTGAGCTTGGCAGATGTAGCAGAGACTGGTAGTTGTCTGATAAAATCCATGTTCTCCTTCCTCCTTGGAGACAGAGCTGTAGCTGGGCACATGGTTGCTCATTTTCAGCCTATTGTTTCCCATCCCTCCTTTCAGTGATTAAGTCCTTGCTTATGGAATGAGTGGAAACGATGTGTTATTTCTTAGTCTGGGCAATGAGACATTGGTCAGGTGTTCCTCCACGTTCTTTCTGTCCTCTACTTACAAGTGAAAACTTGGAGGTGGAGGTGCCCAGACTTTGTGTTGACTAGGTAGACAAAGATAGGATGCTAAGGGCAAAGTAACAAAATGGAAGGAACTTGAATCTTCAATTTCAAAGAGCAAAGCTGCCGCCATACCTGGGTCATTTACCTCAGGACTGTTCTATGAGCAATTTAAAAACCTTTGTTTTCTTAAGCTGTTATTTAAACTTTTTTTCAAAAAATCAGTTTAGCCTTCACCTTAACTAACGTGACAAGCTTGACTAAAATTACCCATAACATTTGTTAAAATGAGTAAGATCTAACATTGTTCACAGCCTAAGATTTTTATGAGAAACAAATCTACTGAAAAAAACTCTCATGGAAATACCAAAATATTTTAAGGGAAACTACAATGAGTATGAAAATAGGTGTTTAGCTGATTTCACATTCCATGAATTGCTTTGGACAAGTGAGTCATTGGATTATTTCTCAGAAAGTACAATTAGCAATACAGAAAATCTATTACAGAGAGGAACAAGACTTATTTTCTATGTTTGGACATAGCCTCATATGGTTAAACAAGAAAATATTTAACATGACCTTGTTTCTGCAATAATGAAGCTCACACTTAGTTATTCAAATAATATACAATAAGCAATTATTATCTATTAAATTCTTGTTAATGGTGTTAATTTCTGTACTTATCAGTTTTATATCCAATGAAATGACTTTGCCAAAATTAACATAGACCAAATAATTTATGGTAAAACAAAACATCAATGTGGAACATATTAATAGATATAACAGGTTCCAATTATTGTTAGAAATAGTATTCTATGATGTGGAATAAGAACACCTCTCATCTTCTATGCTCATCCTTACTGATAATAAGTGTTAGCAGAAGACATGCATAGGCAGGTTGGAATGATTTGTAAAAGGAGAGCAAGACTACATAGGAAATATAATTGCCAAATTTATATCATGTATAACTATATATCTATCTCTTTCTCTATCTATATATCTATATATATCTACTTCTAGATAAAGGTATTATTTAATATTTTATGTTTTCTTAAATCCAAAAAGGCAGTGACATCAGGTACCAGGTTGGTTCTTGTGCCAATTTTGATTGCCAGAATTAAAAATGTCAGTAGAGTCATTGGTACGTGGAAACGAGGAAATCATTTCAAAAGTCACTGAATATCAAGTTTAAAGGGATAGAAACTTCAGGATGGTGATATTTTCTAAGCCCTTTCCACAAATGCTATGCTAAGCTTATATGGGCAAATTGAATGCATGAAACTATACGTGAGCATAACCCTGAAGAAAAAGTGAAGCAGAGAGTTCAACAAATATTAAGTGAATTTGAACAGTGTGAACACAGTAGTTGAAGTCATTGAGAATCTCCTTTGAATGCATTAAAGGCATTGATTCTCAGGAGCCTGATATGTGCATGCTCTTTTCTGTATCATTAGGAAATCTGCTATAAAGATTATCAGAAATCCATTCGGATAAGTGAATAATCCATATTATTCTCCTTTGAAGTCACCATCATCCATTTTAGAAGGTCAACTTCCATGACAATTATTACTTTATGTACAATTTTTTTTCCAATAACAAATTTAGACAGAGGCCATGGTAGCTTCTCTGTATCAGCCCTAGATTTTTGAGATTCCAAAAAGAGAAATTACAGCAATAATTACAATATTGGTATGTATGTCTTACATCGAGGCTATATCAAATTAAGAGTACATTACAATTCTCTACAATAACAAAGAGGTTATCAAAGAAAAGATTTGGAGTCAGGACAAAATATTGCAGATTTATTATCTTATTTAAAGAGATACATATCTCCGAAAACGTTTGAGAAGATAGAGTGCCCCCCTCACCTAGGCAGATAAGAAAATGGACTATATATTATGATCAGTACTCTCTTTTTTGTGCAATAGAATTCAGTCTACCTTTTTTTAAGAGTAAACAAATTTATCACAAGAGAGTAATAGCTCAGAATCATTGAGCACCCTGAAGAAACAAATTCCAGGTTACACTCCCAAGAATTATTTCTAAAGTCACACCATAGATCTAAATCATCAAATGACTTTTTATCATTGTAGTGATCTAGATTCTAGAAAGCTGGTGAATTAGGAAGCTACCCACCCAATTAGGAAGCTGTTATCACAGCTGCTAGCACCAGAATTATCCCCAGTTACCTTTGATCAGAGAGTTGTGTGTGACATTAGGAAACTGCCTCTAAAATTAATGGCTTTAAAACCATGCTTTCTTTGCCAGGATCCTTACCAAAAATATAGATACCCTGTGCCCTACCCTTTTAACATTTCTCAGTTTGCAATCAAAATGTCACAGGTGTCCATATGATTGGTTATAGAAATAACAAGCAATAAACTGCAAAGATGCCCAAGCTGGTTTTTTGGTTTTTTTTTTTTTTTTAGTATTTACAATTTTCACCTGCGGGGTTGATGTAGAGGTAGATGTTTGGCAAGACATTTATTGTATGTGCTATAGATCTTCATGAGAGAGATGTTAGCATACACGCCTTATTATGTTGTTCCAGCTTCCCAGTGAGTTGTATCGTATATGTGGCAGGTAGATCTGAGAAGAAGGGATGTGCATATAGGTTTGGGGTGAAAGTGTCCCAGAAACAGAATGCTACCGAATACCATTCTTGAAGATGCCAGTTGGAAATTTAGTACTAGAATACATGTTTGATTCTTCTCCTGTCTGGGTAATTTTCAAAACCATTGCCCTGTGTCCAGGCTATTCGGCCTTAGGAGAGACTGAAAAATTAACTTCACAAATTCTCATGATGCATACATTTTAAAAATTTTTAATGGAAAATGATGTGGTTTAGGGCTGTGAGTAATCATATTTATTTTTACTCAAATGATTTTAGTTAACCCACGTATCTTGAACCCCACACTAGTTGCACTGTGGAAACTTAGAGAAAAAAAATAATTGTGCCTACTCTGAAGGAGATTACAACCTTAATTGGATGGATTCCTATTATAGGACTTCTTAGTGAAGTGGAAACAAAATGAAGAACACTCTTTCTTGAGTCCTGGTGAAGCTACCTACATACTACCATGCTAAGCTAATACTAAGTAGCTCCTCCCGTTCCGCTAGGCAGAGTTTAGTTTTATTCATTATCGCTGAACTCCATCCACACTGCAATTTAAAAGATTATAACTCAGCCATGGCTCCAAACATGAGCAGAGGGTACAGTTCACTTTAGTTTTTGAAAATGGTGCCATAACACAGCATCTCAAACGCAATAGAATGTTAGACTTTTCTGCCCATTAAAATACTTCATTCTGGTATGTGACGGACGGGGAAACATGGCATAATGAGTGCGCATCCATATTGTCCTCTCACCTTTCAGCAGTGGTTAAGGTAATGCCATTTAGCTTCAATTATTTTCAAGAGATTGTGTGAATTGTGTTCAGCCTAACATAGAGTATCACCATCAGTTCTCAAGTAGAACTTGAGAAATGTTAATGTTTGTTATTATACCTACCATAACCACTTTATCTGATTCATTTTTTCCAGTGCATTGCTATCCTTACATGTTCATTAAAATTTCAGCTCATTGTCTTGCTTATTGTAGTTTTTTCAGTAAATATATTTCAGTAATATTTTAAAAACAGTTATTTCTTCCTACTGAGTGTTATTCAGGGTTGGTTTGACCTCTGGTCATTGTATGTGAGGGTCAGTAGTGACAACTCTTCCAATGACCTTTAATGAAATCAGTACAAAATGTTTTCTGATGATCAGCATCTCTATGTGCCCTCATATATCATCTATCCTGTGACTGTCCCCGACTGCAATGCTCCATTTCCTTCCTGGCCCACAGGCATTCGTGTCTCAATATCCATCTGACTGCATTGTGACTGTAATTATTTCTTTTTGATTCAGCTAATTGTGTTTGCAGCCTTTTCCTCTTCCTTGCTCTGCAAAAAGTCCCTCAGATGGTGTTTAACAAGAGTGCATGTAACAAGAAACAAATTGTTTCTGGGGAGTGCTATTTACCTTTTTTATTTTCTGCTTTGTTAGCGACGCAGAGGTTTCATTAGCAAGGAACAAATGAATTGCAAAGACAGCTAATCCTACACAGGCACACACACACACACATAATAGATACAGAACACAACCAAACCATCTTTACATGAGGGAGAAGAAAGGAATGAGAGGTACCTTTGGGATAATGGGGCTTATTAATGGATCATTATTTGAATAGCTTATATTCTAAGTAATTGGTGGTCCAATCATATAATGGAGGTCTATATTTTTCAGTATAAAGAAATGGAGCCAGATTGCAGTACTTCACAAATGAGATAAGATTGAGCCCTGCAGCATTTTTATTGGCTCAAAATCCTATGCATTCCCATCAGAGGACTATTTAATACTTAGACTAGCAGACAAACAAAGCTTGGATTATGAGGATTAATCTTTGCCTAGGTTCTAAGAGAAAGACAGAAAAACTAAGAAATATGTGAAATGATTAGGGTTCTTTGAGACAGACTGTTCAGCGTTGAAATGCTACCTGCCACTCAATGCTGAACTGAATTCCCAGAGAATATTAAAGTAGAAATGTAGCACATCCCAAAAATCACAACTGAAAGGAGAGGAACAAGATAGTACAATATAACTGAAGGAAGAACATACAAAATTTCTAATATTAGGTGGTCCTGAGAGTCCCTCCCCTAACTTGTGCCCATTTCAATCAGCAGATATAAGACTTGGAATTACCCTAGTGGTATTTCTCCCAAACATTTGAAGGATGCATATCATGAAGAGCAGAGAGAAAGAATTTAAAATCTGACAATTCCATAGTAAGAAATGTAATAAGCTGAGGTATGAAAGAGATAATCAAGTCAAAACTATTGATTCCTAGCCTAGGCGATTCCTAACAGAAGTTACAACCAAGGAGATTTTAGTTCATTATACAAAAAAATATAAACAAAAGTTTAAAACACTCTTCAATAATGGAATGTTTTCTTATGAAGCAATGAGCTCATCATCACTATAAAGATCTAGCAAAACTACATGATTCTTAAATATTCATTCATTGATTTATTCAGTCATGCATTTATTTAACAAATATTTATCAGCTTCTGATTATGTGTCAGGGGATGTTAAGCTAGAAACATCAAAGATATATTCAACTCAAAAATTTCATGGAAGTTTTGAGGTTGGATCTGAAATTGAAAATGCAGAAATTAATAATGTCTGAGGCAAATCTAACTGCGTATATCTTATATACCTGAATTTTCTACACATTCATAACTCAGAATATTTTTCCAGTCCATGTATTGGGTAAAATGCTACACAATGCTCCCAATTTCAATTGTGGCTTCCTTCTTACCTTTATCTTATTGTTCGGTAGTTTCTTTTCCAGACAAATTGAGTCAGGAACATTGCTTTGGTGCCCTCATTTGCATGGGAAGTTGTCAGGCCTGATCTGACCTGCCTTTCCATCAGGATTGTAAAGGTGACGGATAGTCAATTTCAGGGATTCATGATCCATTTTACCACGGCACTTCACCTTGCAGCTAAGTAATACAGCTGTGATAAAATCAGCCATAATCACGCATCTTACTCAGTCCTGCCTTGGCTATAAATACAAGTTTTATAACAAAAAAAGCAAATGGAACAAGAGGAGAGATAGAAGAAAGATGAAGGCAAATGTGAAGGTTTATTCATTGTAACTAATGGGAGAATGTGTTTATGGTTTTTGCCCTGCTCATTTTTTCTATAGAGAAAATGGAGACATATATCACACAATCAAGAAGTTTGCTTGTAGTTGATTCATTAAAATGAATTATTGTCATTTTATTAACTATTTATATGCATTTAAAATAAATTTTCTCATCACTATATATATGGGACAATTAAACAAATCCCAGGCAGGAAGACCTTATAATGGGATATAAACATATTCACATGTGCCTGTACATATAACAAATCTGTTTTTGTGGACAGATATAGAAACAATAGTAAAAATACTAAATGTGGAGAGAATTGAAGAGAGTGATAAAGAAGTCTTGGATCCAAAACTATTTCACTCTTTCGTTCAGCTGCCACACACTGTTCTAGATGCAAAAGGAGAAGTGGTGATGAAAGCAAACAAAAGACAAGCCCTCAAAGAGCTTGCATTTCAGAGGAGACAGAAAATAAAATAAATAGTACAAAAATAAAAAAGAAACTACATATATATACAGTTTAATATATACATACATATGTATATACGGGGGGGGGAGACAGAGAGAAGAGTAATTAGAGTAAAATATACAAGGGAAGGGCATAGGTGTGGGATAATTTTCAGATACCCTGGCTAAAATTTTAGACACCTCCCTAATAGGCTGATAGTTGAGTAAAAGACTTGAAATAAGTTATAGGTGGTAAAATATCAAGTTCAAAAGAACTGAGGCAGGAGATGTCCATGATATGTGTGAAGATCTGGGAGGAGGTTGGTGTGGTCACTGTGGCCTGAGTAAGGGGGCGGCTAGGCCAGGGAGGCAACAGCAGTCTGGGTGTGAATGACCCCTAGAACACTTTGTAGGACTTGAGCTTTTTCTCTCAATAAGATGCTATACAACTGGAGTCTTTCGAGCAGAAAAGAGACAAGCTCTGATCTAAATGTTTAATCACTCTGGTTAACGTGAGAAGGGTATACCGTAAAAGGCAAGAAAGAAGCAGGGAGCCCAGTTAGAAGACAACTGTGTTATTTCAGACTAGAGGAGATGCTGACCCAGAACAGCGTGCTAGTCGTGGTGGTGGCAAGTGATCAGATTGCGGCATTCTCCTCAGGTCAGTCTAACAGGATCTTATGGAAGAATGAACGTGGAGTGTGAAAGAAAGAGAGAAGTCACTGAAGATAGTGAGGTGGTTGATCTCAGCCTCAGAAAGGATGGATTTCCCATTAACTTGGATGGGAGGATTAAGAGGAGGTATGAAGACTAGGAGCTCAATTTAGATATGTTAAAGTTGAGAATGCTTATCAGGGATCAAGGTGGAGATGTCAAATAAGGAATTGAATATAAGAGATTGGATTCCAAGGAAAAGTATATACTGAATATTCACACCGAGGAGTAATCTATGCATTAAACCCATGAGACTGGATGAGATGACTTAGGTAAACAGAAAAGAAAAGTCTGTGACTAAGCCCTGAGCATTCCAACTTTTAGAGATTCTCTTCTGGAATTTGTAACTAACCAGCTTTGTATCCTAACTCTGCAAGTCACTAGCCCCTCTAGATCTAGATTCCTTCTTTCCTTAGGTACCAGCATATTGGGTGGGGGTAGGTTCGGAAATGGCACAGATAACCTAGATGTGGTAGCATTAATAAAAGTAGACACATGAAGAACAACAAGAAGAAAACTGGTGTTTATTCAATATTTATTAGATGTCAGGCAGGCACTGCACTGAGCATTCCATGTTTGTTGCTATTTTAGCCATGTCAGTTCTTGGAGGTGTGGAATTATCATCATAACTATTGTTATTACCCACATCTTATGGATGCAGAAATAGAGATTTTGAAAGTTGCAGAGTTTCTCAAGGTCATGCATGGAGCAAGGTTTATCTGATTTCAAATCTGGGCCTCTTAAGAAATGATAACTTCACTGTAATGAGGTTCCTTTCCATGAAATAGCACTCATAGTCCTTCTAGTAATCTCTTACTTATGTCAACAAGAATTTTTTTTCTGAACTTCAGCTCCACTTTCCACCTACACCCCTCTAGAACTATGAAAGAGCTTCAGATCGAGATTGCATGCTGTGGGTTAAATGGAATAAGAGAAGGGATTTTATCCCTAAGGCAGAAGTGGATTTGAATCTACTTACTAGCTGTGTTATTGAGGGACTTAACTTCTGTGAGCCTGGACTTTCTTGTCTGCAAAATAGGAATACTACACTTACTTAAATGGTATTTAACCATGGAATGATGAGAGGATAAAGCAAGAGCTCCTATTTCAATTACCTGGTTTAGTGCCTGGAGCGGGGTGGTAGACAATACAAATTGCTAGTGCTGGTCTTACTGTCCTCATTATTATTATTTGAGTTGCCTTCTACCTAGTCACATGCTCTTCAAACACTGTGCCCACCCTGGTGGCACTTTATTTTATGTGTGAAGCTGGATTTGCCCGTTTCCTCTGACCTCTAGATATCTGCCAACTCCCACCCCCACCTCAGGCAGTTTCCACATCTCTGTCTTTATGCAACTCACAGTTTTGTTTTCCATTATTTCATATATTATGGCATCTTTCATCTTGTAAGGAATTCTAAGTGTGTTATAAATCCTTGGAACGCAACCAGGAGGCAGATTGACTTGGTTATAGAACACATTACAGGGAGAAACAAAGTCTTTATTATCATTTTTCTCCAATATCAAATATTTACTGAATTTATATTCTATATTGGGTACTCAAAAAACATAACACATACCACTACTATTACTTTAGAAGCATCTATTTTAAACATGAATCTCCTCGGTCTCACATCACTGACTCAAGTGTCCCTTCCTTACCAACACACCTATATAACCAATAAAATAGCTTCATTAAAAAAAACCTAAATTGGCTAAATAATTTCCAGGTAATTTATTTGTCAACTATTTATTTATCCCCAGCTCATGTTGAGTTATTGTTATTAGCCAGAATATATATGAAATTAATGAAACAGTTGCTGAGTTACAAAGTTAGACTTCTCAGTTTGCTATTTCCTTTCTTCCTTCAGCATTTCCCAGCCTGCTAGGTTGCATTTCACTTCTGTTCTTTGCAAAATTTGAGGGTTAACAATCAACTTCCTTATGTTTCTTTCCATTCTATTCACTTGCACTATGATTTTTTGTTCATATACTCTCTTACAGTCTATTTGTTTTGCAATGTATCATTGCCCTCTGCCATCTTCCACTCCATTTCCCTCAGGTTTCCATTTCATGTTCCAGTTTGTTTTATTTGCATTTTCTCTGTGGGTTTCTCTTGTTTCCAATGCAATTTCCTCACTGGATTCTGCAGTCTCCCACTCTCCTTCCCTGCAGCTATTTCAGTATTCAGTGTCAGAATCATAATGGTATAATGTGCTTTAAAGATCTCTGTAAAGTGTAATAGGTTAACTAAACGTTGTTTGCTACTTTATATTTTATCCTGAAGAGGAGCAAGATGAGAAACAGGAAATGAGCGGTAAAGATGAATAGGTACACTTTGGAAAAGGGAAGTAAAAGGATTACTGCTGAATTCAAGGACTGGACAGAAGCAAATGCAAATCTTCTAACAGACTGTTTAATATACTCCAAAAGTGTGTATGAAATTTCCAAGTTCATTGATATAGAATTCAGGAACGTTTCAGATGTATTTGCATTTGAACTTAAAAGTAACTGGTGGCCACAAGAGTGGTCTACTTAAGATAACTGATGGAAAGAAAAATAGAAACCTAAAACTTTGGTAAACATGATGAGTTGTAAATCTCCACTATGGAAGCAGTTGGACCTTGAAAATTATTGTAAGTCAATAGTATGAATCCACTGTGTTTCTATTTAAAAAAATGAATGGGCATCATTAGAAAAGTCATAACAAACCAAAGAAATGCCTCTGTCATATCTTGTTGCCAAAACACAAAATATACATTTTTGAGCTAGTGAGAGTTAGTGCTCCTAAATTTAACAGAAGAGTAAAAATAAGTCAAATGAAAACAAATACTGTGTTTGTTTTTCAGTTTGGAAAGACAAATGCTGAGGTGAATTGTTACGTAAGTGCACAAGATAAATAAGTTTGTATTTTTTTTTATAAATTATGTTCCATGGAGCCCTAGATATACTAGGGGTTAATGATTGATTTTTAAAAAAATAAGAACTGGGCATTGTTTGGGTTTCTACAGGAATTCTCAGAGGGTTCAGTATTCTGGTACATATTTTAAATCAACAAGAAATATGTAGTAAGCTTAGTTTCTAAACCTTATTTGACCATGGAATTCTTTTCTTGTGGGTGCAACATCTTATAAGATTAGAATTCAATTTATACTTTAGGGAATTTTTTTTCCTATGTTAGGGATACCATTTAAAGTAGGAAGAGTAAATGTCTGGACTCACTAACATCCCGAAGTAATAAAAACCGAAAATAGAAGTTCAAGCATGCTTTTATTAAATGTTTGTTTGAACTATCCATGAGGAAATCTGAACTGCTGAGCTACATTTTAACCTTTGTTAAAAACTGCAAGCAGATCTATTGACCTTTCAAGTAATACTCTTTGCAATTCAGGAAAACTGGTAAGGTGAGTTTATTATGCCCACTTTATAATTAGTAAATATTTATTTTAATATTTTTAAAATAATTATAAATCCCACTTTATAATTAGTAAATACTTATTTTTTAAATATTTTTACATAAGTGAAGTATGTGAAGGTGGGCCTCTCAAACTAGAAATTTACATAATTCAAGGATAAACACTGCACAATTTTTTCTTTGATAGTAAGTAATTTAAAATGTTATTTTTTGATATAAGAACAAAGTCAGATGTGTCTTGGAAGAGAATGCAGAATTTACAATAATTTTAAAGAAAAATACGAGATGTTAGAGAAAAGTTAAAGTTGAGGTATATTATGCACTCCGATCCCTAGAAGAAAGTGCATGTCTCTTATGTCATAAGTAGTCCCTGGTGCTAAAATTTGAGATGCATTGGCTTAGAGTAACAAAATAACACTTAGGAATACTAAAAGCAATTTTAATAAATCTTGAATAAAATGTATGGGGAAACAGCATATTGTAGTAAATTCCCAAGATGTAGCTCTTGACTTATTGGCGAGTTCCATGTGTCATTGCTGATGGAAATAGACTACTTATTGTCAATAGTAGACAACCACTTCTTTGGTGAACTTGGACTGAACTGCAATGATTCACATGATCACAGGACATGTCCTAAATACTAGAAAAAGAATGAGGTGCTGTACTTGATATTATCATGTCTCCAATGTGAACTTAATTCAGATTTAATGCAATTACTCTGCATTGATTAAATCTCAGACGGGTTTGGCCTTCTACATGGCACCATAAACCTTAATCATTATGTTGGCAGTAATCACTTTGTAGTTATTTAACATAAATAATTACTTTAGCTACTAAAATGAGATGATGCAGCATTACATTGTTCCCACAACTGTTGGATAGCATTGCTATTTCTGCTTGAATAACTAATTCTTACCATGCAGTTCTTGTCTTTTGTCCTATCTAGTGAATGCTAAATACTAGAATAATATCATGACTCAGGCCATAGAGTGTCTGACTCTCTGCCACATCTTAATGTTACCAGGCTGTACATTTAGAAACTATCATTAAAGCTCTTTTCTTAATCATAGGATGGGGACTTATCAATGCAAATTTATCCTTTAATGGTAAAGAAGCAAAATTTGGAAGCTATCTCTTTGCTTTCTTATCTTGATTATAAATTATCTACTCTATTCCCCATGTTTTACTAAAAATTAAGAAAAATAAATATCTTGTTGGATTATTTTTTCTTATTCCTCGCTTTTGTTTAAGGCAAAAGCATATTTAAGTAACCAGCATTTGTGTGAATATTTTCAGGAATTATGCTTGGTCTTACTGTGGCAAGGAGAAAAAAATTGAGAGTAGACTCTTGGCCTCAGGGCATTTACCATTTGGTAGCAAAAGTCGTAGGCACCTGTATTCATATCTCTGAAATCATAGTATAAAGGTAAAAGGAAAAAGTGCTTATTTTGGCTCATCTCATTCTGGGTTATAAATCATAATTGTAATTCTAACTCATGTGAATGTTTCCAGATTAATTTAAATTTTTACATATGACTTCCTACCATTTTGAATCTAAGATCATAGTTGGAGCTCCAGACCCTTCACTTGGCTCCTCCTTGTTCCTTACAAAGCACAGACCCTTCTTTAGGGCTGCAGTGTGACCAAGGATGCTTAGGATTCCTCCTCCTGCTGTTGTTACAGTCTTGTACACATTGAGCCAGAGTTTGAATTGTGCCTCTGCCACTCATTTACTTACCTGGCTTTGGAAAAGCTATTGAAGTGTGTCAAGCCCCATTTTCTCACCTGTAAAATGTGTATAACAATGCCTACTTTGCGAAGTTGATAGAAAGATCAAGGTAATGCATGTAAGCCAACAACCACAGTGGCTAGCACATTGGTTTTGCTCAGTAAATAGCAGCTGTATTATCCATTATTGATGATAGATTTACCATACAGGCAACCTATGGGGATAAATTAATTCTTGTACACCAGCAACTTGTCAGGATATGCATTTGTTGTCTGTTTGTCTCAGATTATTGCATGAGAAATTATTGAAGAATGGTACACACGATACCACCTCACCACCATGTGCCCACTGTAGGCACTTTCAATCAACTGCAGTGAGCCCAAACATAACCTTGTATTTTTTTTTGTTGTTGTTGTTAAAACTGTGTTCCAGGCAGCTACTACTAATCAGCCACTGTTGATATCAAAGATAAATCCTATTTGCTATCTAATAGCTAAACAGTGATGTTAGAAAGATTGGACATAGTGTGTTTAAGAAATTAAGAACAATAAGAAGGCATTTTGGTTGAAGGTAGAAATAACTGGTATGCAGGGACCTATTCAGGGAATGATGAAACAATAGCTAGGAGCTGATCACAACACAAGAGTATAAGTGGGCAAAGGTGTGACAAGTGTGTTAGTATGTAAATGATTTTCCATTCTGGATATTGTGCAAATGCCAGCCACAGCCAATCACTCTGAAGGGCAATGATGTACACAGCAATTTGTTCGTCACCAGCCTACCTCTGGTAACCTATCTCATAGCAATAAAAGAAAGAAAAAAAGAAAAAAAGAAAGAAAGAAAGAAAGAAAGAAAGAAAGAAAGAAAGAAAGAAAGAAAGAAAGAAAGAAAGAAAGAAATTTCTTCAAAGTCAGTGTTCACAAAGACCTAACATTGATTTAAAGTTTGGGTCTGTGCTTATTCACCACCTCTAATCCCCAGATTCTTGCACACCTGGACCCCAGGTTGTGCCCCTGGCATGGCTCGATCTCAGAAATGGAAACAGTTAACATGAGATAACCCTCCTACATGGGGTCTGGGAAGATTTATAGCACCTTTTTAGGTTTCATAAAGTCACGTTCTTTTCTGTGTCTTTTCCATCTTAACCATGAACTCACGCACAATGAATTGTAAGCCCAAACATATAACTGTAGAAAAGCTACTATAAGAGATCAAAGGAGCAAAGTTTCTCAAAAGAATGGAAGGCCCTTGCCTCCGTGGTAGTCCCCAAGCCTCTTAGACCCAATCACATATCTGTACCCTTGAAGTTGGTTGGATAGCAGGAGTTTAGGTTTATGACCATGCCAAGTAGAATATGAAGAGAACACCGCACTGACTGTTCCAGGCTCAGTAAACTTTTACTGTGGAATTGACAAGCTGGGCTATCTCCCTCCACCTTGTAATAGATCCACTGGTGCTATAGCACTGCTCTACACATGCCTGAGTACCCCCAGCTTTGGGGAACAAAAGACCCTAAGGAGGCTTTCAAGATTCAAGGAACTTGTGTTTTGAAGAGTTGCGATTAGTCCTACCCAGGTTCTGACCCCTGTAACATAAGAATCCTGACACTTCCACCCAGGGCTGGTTTGTTTTGTTTTGGATGAAATGGCAAGCATACAACCTAATAAACTTGGGTTGTACGTATGAAGGCGGTGGCAGGTATAGCTCTGGTTAACCTTAAAAATGCTATAAATTTTATAGCTACCTAACATTTTAAAGCAAAAGCATTTATTCTCTCTTGATTTCCAACTTAGGCCAGCTTAAGGGGATAATGAGTTTCAAAAGAGTAAACTAGTAGATTTTATTTTTAAATTTCTCCTAAAATTATTTAGACCACATCTGGAACTCTGAGTTCAGTTTTTAACACCATGGTGGAGTCAGGGTAATGACAAATGGGGCTAGTCAAAATCAGTGAGCATTTCCCTTATGATGAATATTGAAGAAAATAGAAATACTTATAGCTTAGAGAAGACTTGGGGAAGACACCTATTTTGAAATGGTTGAAGTTATACTGAATGAGAAATATATTAGCCTTACTTTACATAGTAAGCATCCACAAGTGACAGTTATCAGGGGCCAAATTGTGTCTAAGGATTTTCTCATAAATCAAACTAAGAATAGAATGATGCTTGCTGTCTTGCAAGGTAGTGAATTTGTTTTCAATTGAAGTGATCAAATAGAGGCTGCCTGACCACCTATATAGACATTCCAGAAATGTCACTATGTCCTGATGATAGGTAACTTAGAATACATAAATACAATAATAATTCCATAAGTGTCTGCAATTTGTCACCCTGTCTTCAACCCAAAAAACAGGATAATGTGAAGGAGGCTTAAATTGGATACTATATCATATATTAGAGTATATAAGGAACTGGCTTCTGGTGAATTGAAACTAGAGAATTAAAATTGGACTGAACATGAAAGCACAGAGGATGAAAGAGTTAAGGAAAAGATTCTTGACTCTTTCAAAGTTAGTGGTGAGTAATGAAGCAGGAAGCTGCTTCCAACAGGATGGGAACAGGATTGGGAGCACAATAGTGTAACTGGAAAAGGAACCTCAACTCTCTTTCTGTGTTCTGGGAGTGTGTGTGTGTGCGCACATGTGTGTGTGTTATGTGTCCCTATGTAGAGTGAAAGTATAGTAATTTCTTAGAAAGAATAGGCAGAGGGAATAGCCAAAGAAGATAGTTCAAAACTAAAAAAAAGGGGAGGATCAACAGTAGATATACAGGCCAATAAAGATGAGAACACGCATCTAAAAGAAATGAAAGGTTAATAACATGGAAAAGAGAAATGATACAGAAGCCAAATCTACTTTGGCTCAAGTGGCAGAAGGAACAATTTAATGCATGGATGGAGTCAGCAGTGCCACCTCTTCTAGCCAATGGACTCATGGAAGAACTGGCTTGCTGGGTCTCAGCTACAAATGTTCACTCAGCAAGTTCACCATAGGTTTACTTATCACTCCCGAACTTGATAGAGTTAGGAAATAAGATGCTTGAGTTTGCCCCTCCCCTTCCTCTTTTGCCTAAGTCATTCACAGCAGAGGAACAGTCTCTATCAGGAGCCCTTCATTCAGAACCTGCACCTCCACCAGGGGTCCCGTTATCCTTATCGAAGCCAAACCACCCTTTCCTTCAGATAGAGAGCATCTTCCTGCAGGGCTGTTCTTGCCTGTACTCCACACTGAATGTGACCAGACAGCATCTCATTCTTGCTAAGCAGATGCTTTATCTTCCCAAATGCTACTCTGATAAATTATCCGTGTTCTGTGCTAATGAGAACAGGTGAGGTAGGTCTTTAGGTTGTTTCTTTCCCAACCAGGCAGCTGAACAAGGATTTTCCTTACAAACATGCCTCATTTTTTGTTGTCCAAGTCAGAGTAGCTGCTGTGACCATGGACATGAAGTCCAATCACAGTGATATTTGGTAGGGTGTGGAGAGATAGGCAGGAGCCTTTCTCACAATGTTATCTGATAAACTGCCACCTCTCTTTCTAAATACACTTAATCTAGTTTGAATAATATGATCTACCAAGCATTGGATCACGCATTTGAATGTTTCCTTTGCAACAACAGAGACTTGAAAATAGGCCATTACAGGTCTAACACTGAGTTTTCTGATCTCCTCTGTGTCATGTACATTCTCAAACATAACTTAATTTTAAAATGGGAGAAATAGAAAAATTATAGCTAGCATTATGATGTAGAATAAAGTTTATAATAGCAATAATCTCCCATGAAAACAGTTGTTATCATAGTTAATGCCCATTTTGTCAGAGTGTTAACCTTCCCTGGCTCTGCCTTGGGCCATTAAACAGCCAACCATTTGTTAAGCACCCTGAACCAAGCAATTTCAGGGTGAATATAGCTCAGCTCACTTGCTAAGTAAAGCACCTGAGAGGACACACTCTGAACAGGTATATGGACACACAGGCATCCTTACATATACCTTATCCAAGTCCTTCCTTTAAGAATATCTTGCCCTAAGATTACTTCTAGGATAATCAGAGCATCTGAACAGCTCTGCAGTATCCAGTCTTACTAATCCAGCCCACCTGAAAGTGAAACTCTCAAGATCTTATCCTAGCTGTCTCCCGCCATTCTTTCCCATGTCCAACTGGTATCAGTGTTTAAGATGTTTGATCATCTTAACTCTGACCCTCAAGAATAGGTTATGTCTTTAAAATCCTCAAAAGACGTAACTGAAAAACAGAAGAAAAGTGATGTTAACTTGTAAGCAAGAACAAAACAGGAAAAGAAAATGACAGGATACCTGTAACAGCCAGGAATATCAGTCCCTTATATAGCTACAACTTTGTAATAAGTAATTTCTATTGTTAAATGATTCAATGTTAGATAAATTCAATGCTTTATACCTATTACCTCTCTTAATCATAATACCATTTCTACAGCGTTGGTAATAATTAGTTTTCCCAATTGACAGGTAAGGAGACAGAATGCAGATCCAGGCATTTTAACTTCAGATATAAGCTCTTCACTATCATGGTGCAGTGTGTGGAACTCCACTTAAAATCAAAACAGGCAACTTTAAAAATAAAACTAAAAAGTGACTGGTTCCTATTTCATTTGCATTATGTCTCTATTTTGTACCAGACAATGTTTATTATTATTACCATGGTTGTTGTTATTTCTTAAGCTCAACTATTTGTTATTGTCCAGGGATATTCTGTTCAATAAATCTTGTCCAAGTATTAGCTACTTTTTAAAATTTCAATGAAGCAGAGTCAAATAACCTAAATACTGATCAAGTAGAGTATAATAAATTTTATTGAAACTTTCTTATTTTATGTGAGATATTGTAACAGAACCACTGGGTTCTATTGCTCTGCCTTCTGTGGCCTGCTTTTGATAAGAACTGTGACTCCCAATGCCAGAGTTTTATGAAAAGGAAAGGAACTGTTTATTCAAAAGTTATACAGGGTTAGAATAATGTCAGAATTCTTATGTTAAATCCCATGCCCTTTAGAAGGGAAAAAGAACACCCACAAACACACAGTCCTACCCCCACTTGCCAAACCAGGCCAGTCAGAGATATCGTGCTCTCAGGAAAAGAAATAGAAGTCTGCGGATTAGCTGGGCAGATTCCCATCCGTATTTCAGTTTCTTCCAGTTGTCCATGCATGGCTAGACTCCTACTCTTAATCCAAAACTGCATCCTCAGAGGGGGCAAGTGGGGGTCCTTCTGCATCCTTTCAAATTATGTGCCCAAGACCCTGCACAGCTGAAACATAGTCAAGTGGTTTCTCTTTCTGAAACCACATGGTCCACAGAGGGAGAGGGGTGCACTTCTCATGGCTCTCCTACTGTCTTTCCCACATGGCCCAGAGCTCCAGCATGGCTGCTGAGCTTGTGTTTAAATCCTAGGGCAGATCTTTCTCCTTAACCCCATTTCTGACTCCTCCCAGACTGGGTTACACCTGCCAGTAGTCTGGTCTCTTCTGCCTTTCTCAACTGCCTTTGTTAGTCCCCATGGGCATGGTCCCTTGACATAGAAGCTGCCTCCAAACCTGTCTCTCAGGCACAGTAAGCCATCTCAGCTACATCAGGAGTTACAGTCATACCCATCTCCTTGGCCAGCTTGGCAAGCACAGCTACCCAACATTACTAAAACACTGGCCAAATTCTTTATACATGCAAAGTAACTCTCAGTGGCCCCCCTCCATTCTTCCCTCCCCTGGTCATATTGGTGAGGGGAGCTTCCCTATTTTGGGGGTCCCAAGTATTCCCTGTTACAATATGACTTTATGCTATATTACTATGGACCCTCAATTGGTCCACAATTATAAATCTCTAAATCAGAACAGTATTTAACTAATTAGTTAAAGGTAGCTGCAACTAAATTCAACTATTTTTCTTCAGGGAAGAGTTATTTTAGCCCAAGCTCATTTCAGAGAATAATACAGGTATACTATGTAAGTTTTGACATAATTAGTCATTTCATTAATGAAATAATTGAACCTCCTTAATCAAAGGTGGAACTTCTTTCTTAAAGCTTAGTTTGAAGAATCAAATGGGTGTAGCAGTAGGAGGTACAAGGATTGGTTCGGAAGAGACAGGAAAAATTTTAATGAGGAAGAGATATTTTCTCATTAAAGTTCTAATTTGGTTAGGCTATATTCTATTTTTAATTTTTACATCCCATAATTATTTTTACCACAGTTAACATTGTTAACTGCTAATATCAGATGAGTACCATACATAAATTCATGCAAGATGGTCCCAAGGGACAAGCAGAAAAATCATAGCTTGTTTGCCAAGATTGTGGTTAGTCCTTGATATCTTGTATTAACAGAAAGAAATCTGAGAGAAAATTATGTTAATTCAGAGATAATCCTAGACACTTCATTAGCCATTGTCTTCAGTGTCTCAGCAGCTTAGTATTTTTTAAAACAGAAGAGCCTGATTGGGATTTAAAAACAATGGAAGTATGCACTGTGCTAGATTTTCTCCCAAATATAAAAGAACTGGTTGGAAGTTATAAGCAAATCTCAAACTTAGCCTTTCCCAAGCACTTGCAATGCAATAATATTCAGTTGGAAGTAGGAAGCAGGTTCATTAGCACATGTTTATCAATTATTTGCATAAATAGCTCTTTTTATCATCTCTTTCCTGTCTGTGTTTTTTCCCATTTGATGTTCTGGTTGGCAGCAAACCATAAAAATCTTAGTGTTGTTCTGGTTAAGTAGGGTTTCCTACCTCTCCATTGTTTGGTATTCTACATAATCGAGGTTAAAAAGCAGTAAAACCACAAACGGGTGTCCCATGTGAGAATAAATAAAACTGGGATGTGGAGTTTCTGCACATTTAGTAACACAACCATAAACTACAGCCTTTTTGATAAGAATGATGCTGCAAATTGTTCACTTATGCCAAGTTTTAGCGACTGTGTAGATCAGTTGTAAGATGCCTACAAATGTTGTGGTCTAATAATGAGATAAAAGCTTATAGACAATTCTTTAAATAACTTGAACAGATTCAAGGTAATCCCTATGATAATGTCATTCTCACTCTTTTATATTATGATCCATTTTCTTGAGTGGGAAAGTGGTAAGAAGGCCTAAAGTAAAAAAATATATATGTAGAATTCTTGGTATGTTCTTCAACAGTGGGCCCTGTGTGTTGATTTTATGACAGCTGTCTTGTAGAACCAGAAAGAAAAAAAAAGTTAGCATTTTATTTAAGGAGGCACCAACGAGAGAAGTTCTTTTACAACATGAGGACCAAATAGAACCCTGGCATAATAGGCAACTATGCTTGGAAGGAGGACCTTAAATGAGAGGAAGTACAGAGAAGAGTTCTCCTCTTTGCCCCTCTCTTGCTTCTCTTTAACAGCTACTCTGGGATATTAATTTTGGATGAAATGTCTTCATTGTGACAGTGCAATCATGCAGTGGCAAATTCTGATTCAACACTAAACTCCAAGGCTGTGCATTGAAAGGAGATGTTACCTAAAATAATTAGACACTGAAAGGAAGAAGGCCTGTATCCCAAGGAGAGGTGTTCATTATCACTGCTTGGGATCTCAAGGGCCAGTGGCCTATGACAAAAGGCAGAGTCTGAGTGCAGATAAAATATCCGTGGGGTGAAGGGGCACCAGCCTGAATCCAGACAACCCCAGAGCTTCAGGTGACTTGACTATACATTTTCATGTGACCTGAGTCTACATTTTCTATAGGAAGGGAGGCTACTAGGGGCTGAGGCTCTTCATCTCTGTGCTGACAGTCAGCAGAGTATGGTTGTATTGAAAACTGTTTTCAATTTGAGCATTTAGGAACATTTTTCATGTTTCCTCTTCCCTTTAGTAATTCTCCCAGCTGCCTGGAGCTTTTCCACATGGCCTTCTTGCATTGCATGTCACGTTACAGAGACATGGGATTTTAAAAGTATAATTTAATAACAGCCTAGAACAGTAAAAGCAATGCAACTCATCCCCTTTGCCCTTCTTGTTTTTATCAATTTTTTAGTTATTTAGAGTAAAAAGAAGTAGAATTGGTTTGGAAAACTAGAAACCTTGAACAAAGATAAGAATGGGCTGCAGTCTCAATATTTCCCCCAGAATAGCTACCTGGACAGAAACCCTTTCTTCTTGCACATACACATACATGTCTGTGTGTGTATATGCCCTTGAATAGCACAGCAGTTAGGAGCACTTACCCACAACACAGTTGAAAATCCATGTAGAAAATTTTGCCCGCCCAAAACTTAACTACTGATATCCTACTGCTGACCTGAAGCCTTGCCAATAGCATAAACAGTTGATTGACACACATTCTGTATGCTATACTTATTATATACTGTAGTCTTACAATAAAGTAAGCTAGAGGAAATAAAATGTTATTAAGAAAATCATAAGATAAAGTACATTCACAGTAGTGCATGTGTTATTTTTTAAAAAACCTATGTAAAAGTCAAACCACATAGTTCAAACCCAAACCTATGTTGTTCAAGGGTCAACTGCATGTGCATGTACTCACACACGTAACGTTTAGAATACTTTGAACTTTGATAGACTTATGTGTTCATTTTTACTAGTGCCCTAAATCAGCACGATGACACTGTCATTTGAACTAGGTCTCTCTGGCCCTAAAGATCAAGCTTTTTTTTTTTTTTTTTTCAGCATACTATCTTCTCAGGGAAAAAGAAAGATCCCACAGGGGTTGGATCTCAGTATCTGGGAAAATAGTAATGCTCCAGATGATTGAAAAAAAGCCACCTGTGCGTGAATGAACAAGTGTTTGGCTGAGGGGCAGCAAAGTCCTGAAACACCACCTGCTCCACACTGCTTGCCCATAGTGTTGCATGCTGAGAAGCTGAGAACATTCTATCCACCTGAGAAAAGATGCATTGTTTAGTCAGAAAAAAACTATACCCCATATTAAAAGATTATTATCTACTTTATTATGCATCTGATATTTCTAGATCACAGATTTAGAAAATAGGCAACATGCATTTCTCTTTTCCATGTGTATAAAACAGCCCTCTAGCATGGAAGCCCTCAGGTAGACTCTATATTAGAAATGAAGTAGGCTCTTAACTGTGGTCGCTCTAAGTTCCATAACTAATGAGAGTTTGTAAATGCTAACCTCCATGTTTAAAATAAGAAGAAGGAGAGAAGAAGAGAAAAGGAAAGGAAAGGAAAGAACGCTATTTAAACATCACCACTGGATTATGAAAGTTTGATAGATTCAAGAAAAAGAAGCCCTATTTATACATTTTGTTTTTAAAGTCAGAAGCATTTATAAAGCATTAGAGTCAAAGTTGCTTCAGCATTCAAGAGTGCCTTCCCAAAGGAGGTCTTTATGAGGGTGCTAATGCATGAGCAAATTCAGATTCTTCATGCACTATGCAATTATTAAGGGGAAAAGAGGGAAAAAATAAAGGTGAGCATTTAAACACAGCTCAAAAGCTAATTAAATGCATATCTTCATCTGGGCTTCATCAGATAGCACTGCAGTTGTCAAGGCTCTCTTGCTTATTGCTCTCTCTGTTTGGGAGGGGTTCTGGTCTTTCATTTTGGTCCTGCCAAATCTTGGGTAAGGCAACTATCACCTAAAACAGTTCATTAGAACATGGTTTTCCTCCATATATGGACAGTCGGTGTCATTCCATTTTAGGTATTTATGAGATATTTTATAACCTATAGATTACTCCTTAATAAGTTAGAAACATGATGCTTTAATGACTCAACATCCCAGACAAGGTAAAGATAGGGAAAGCCAATACTTAGTGTATCTAGGCCATTGTGTTTTACATATGGGGAAACTGAGGATGTGTGGAGCACTCAGGATGCTTGTTCTCACTGCACAGTGTAAATGGAGCTGGGGTATGACCTCCTGCCCCCAGCTGTAGTACCTCATGGTCTTACACACTAAGTATGAATATTTGCAGAGCTGAAAAAAGGCCTTTTCAATCATAACTTTTAAGTTTATTTGATTCTATCTTTTTTATCCTTCTCCACACTCCCCTCAACTCCTCCCTCAGAAAAAGCCTGAGGAAAATAGATATCAATTGATTCAATAAAAACTGTTTCTTCACTAATATGAAAATTAAGAGAGAGCCATTTAAGAGTGAAGATTGATACACCAAGATAATAGACATATAGGCAAAGACACTTCTTAGAAGGCAGCATTAGATGTATTGTGATTATTTAGCTTTTTTTCTGTACAGGAAGCCATCCCCTCCCCATTGTACCGCCCTTGTCATTAGGTAGCCATGACAACAAATGGGCTGCTCTTTTCTCCTAGATTGGTTTAAACTTTCTGTGTAAGACTTGTAAGTGGTACTAACAAGTTTCAGGTTAAATATTAATACAATAGATTATAATTTCAGGTTAAATATTAATACAGTGCATTAAATTAATGCAGTAAATTAATATTTACAGTGCAAGTACAAGGCATGGGTGTTTTGCATTGAGAACGCTTACTATATGAAAAAATTATGAGGAAAAACCAAAGAATATATACATCAACATGGAAATGACCTTGACAAACCACCTAATGTATTTGCTTTCAATTCCCTACTCTACAGTTAAGGAGTTAGAGTGAAATTAGGTTGTGCTTTGGCTGAGGTTACACAAATGGTATGAATAAGAAATGACTATTGGACCAAATAATTGTTTAAGAATTGTAATTTTTCTTTCAAAACTGAGCCATTTCTTTGTCTTCCAAGCACTATTACTAATCTGCCCAGAATGAACAGTGGCTCCTTTTTTGTTCTCTCACAGCATCTTATGATGACTTCTACATGTGGCATGTGATATCGACAATTGGCATTCATGCATCTCTCTCCTACACTGAACTCTACGATTCTCAATGACAGGAACCAAGTTATAATGATCTTTACATCCACAGCACCTAGTTCAATGCCTGCAATGAAACTGATTTGTAGTAAAAGTTGAATTAGCCAGGACCACTTTAAATAAGCCCACTTTCACGGTGCATTTATATATGATTTGGTATATCCAAAAATATTTTCTAGTAACTTTCAGGAATATGGTATGGAAAGTGACATATAGCATTAATGTCTTTCGATTAGAAGCTAAAATTTGGCAAGCTTGAGGCTCAAGACACTAATTTATTTTACGCAAAATAAGGACTTTAATACTATGGCTTTACTTTCTTTCAATAGTTTTATAGGGAATGATATGACTGAGCATCAGTGATGAGCCTCCCTAAAACTAAGAAGATGATAAATGATAATGGATCCTTAGAAAGACATCCTGAGGGTTGCCAATGGTTATGCATGTCATTTACCTTCCGATTTTTTTTTACTTATGCCAAAAATAGCATGTTATCCAGACCAGTTGATTAACAGTACATCTGTTAAGATGGTGTCTATAATGAATAGTCTTAAATTTCTGATTTTCTCTACATGTTCATCATAGGTCCCTAACTCCCCTCTGTAGGGGAGCAACCTTTTCCCCTATAAGAGGACCAGCATATTTCACAGAAGAAAGAACTTCATCCCTACTCCTCGTGTCCTTTACTTTCTATGAAAATCCGCTCAGAGAGACCTAACATAGCTGACATAGACCACTTCTGCTCAAGTCAGCACCATGTGTATATAAATATGTCTGGACTTGTTTCAGGAAGGGCAACTCACATCAATTATCTTTGCATATCTTTTAATATTTATATGAAAAAATAACACATTTTATACTGGTCATAGTCAAAACAGCATGAATTATATTCCATCTCAAATGAAAATATCACAGGATTCTGGGATAAAGTGAAAGTAGCTTTTTTACAGTTCAGTGGACCAAACACAAGAATGAATGTGCTTCGTGAAGGTAGAGTCATAAGCTGTTTGAGGGTAGAGGTCATTCCATTATTTGTATCTTCTTTCTACAGCTCTGTACATAATATGGAGGGTATAGATCCTTCAAAATAAGTACTTGCTCATTGATTAAATATCAGATTGGTTATTACACTCAGAAAGCTACAGTTCTCATTTATCTATTAGTTTATCTTCATTTCCAGATTTGCTCTTGGGATGCATGCATGATCACACTCCCTTGTGTTCTCCGGTGGTCTTAAGTTGCCTGCCAAGTCGCTGATCATACACTCTGGATGAAATCACACATCCCCTCAATGTGAAAGCTCCAAGAGCTGAAGTGAAGCCTGGGAGAAAGCACGGATTTGCCAGGCAGATAGCTTTGAAAACTCTAAGGATTGTGAACTCTAGAAGTGTGCTCTAGAATGTTCTTGTTGGGGCTTCAGAAATAGTGGAATTGACAGAAAACATAGGACTGAGAATTGGGAGCTCAGCATTTTATTTTTATATTTGCTTTTGCATTATCATTACATTTTAGTTAAGGACCTTGAATAAGCCCTTATCTATCCCAGTTTATGATTTGGAGGATAAATTTAACTATATGTCTTAAATCCTTAATTTTGTATAAGCAACAGAGTTAGAATGATGTAATAATATGCTTCATAATTATATGGATTTAGAGCATTCTGCAGTTCAACTGATATAACTATATATTGTCCAGAATCTAAAATAACAGTGAATATTGTTAATTTTTCAGGACCAAAAACACAAGACCCCATTTTGCAAAATTTTAGATATTCTAACTATAAATCTGAAATTGTTCATGGGTTGGCAAATATTTCTCATATCCTAAAGTCAACACTTAAAGAACCAGAAAAAAAAATCTCTTAATGTCTCTTTTTTATCATATATTATTGGGCATCAAAATGGACTAGTTTTATTTTGATTCTTCCTCCACAATAACAAAGTAAAATTACTTTTTTAATACTGCCTTCACAAAGTACTTGGCCTAATAACTGCATTCGAATAGGGCCTTTATGAAAACTCATCAGTTTTATACTAGTAATAATTCTGTTCTTAGAATTTTCAAGGCTAGTGGGACACCCATTGGGATTCAGAAAGACACAAGAGCCTCTTAATCTATTGCTCACTAGTAAACAGTCACTGGTCAACCATTTAACATCATGTCCTCTTCTACCTGATCCTTCCTTCCATCTTTCAATTCTGACTCTGCTAGCAGAAAAATAAATAAGTCAAGGAATAATAGCATTTGGAGAACAGTGATATCACTAAAAAGTATTTGCTAATTTGATTTAAAAGTACACATTGCTTGAAAAAATGTACAGTATTTGCTCTTGCATATGTGATTCTAGCTGATTCCTGCACTTGGCTATCAGTCTTAGTCTAAATCAAATGTAAATCACTCCATGACAGAAATACTTTCATTTCTCCATCTATTCAGTCCTGGTTGTGAAATATTTCCTAGCTGTGTTCCCATTCATCTTCATCTCAGCAGGCAGTCCATACTTCAGGGGTGCTGCTAGGTTTGTTCCACTTTGCAAAAGACTTCAGGACAAACCTCGCCTTGCTCACGACAGCTTACAGTTGTGAGAGACCCCACATTAATGATGGTGTACTCTGGCAGCAGTTTCTATAGGATGCCCAATGAAACACAGTCTCTGAGGAGATGACGTAAACAGATAATTTTGGAATGAAATCTGCGGTATCTGTGTGGCACTGCCTATCACCTATGTTTCACCCCATCCCCATCTTCTTCTGTCTCCCTGTTACTTCCTTCTAGGGCCCATTCTTTCTCTGGCTTGCTCATTGTTTTCTTACTTTTCCACATTCCTGGACCAGCTCAGCTATTCCTGGGTCTTTTTCATTCTTTGGCTTACAGAGGACCTGCTTTGCTCTCTGCACAGTTGTACTTCTGGGGCTTTCCATGCAGAGGATGGAGATTTTTTAAAATTATATTTTATTGATTATGGTATTACAGATGTCCTAGTTAATTTCCCCTTTGCTCCTCTCTATCCAGTACCCCACTCCCTAAGGCAATCCTCACACCATTGTTCATGTCCGTGGGTCATGTGTATAAGTTTTTTGGCTACTTCATTTCCTATACTGTACTTTGCATCCGCATAGCTATTCTGTCACTACCTATTTGTTCTCAATCCCCTCACCTCTTCTCCCACTTTTCCCCACACCTTCCTCTCATTTGGCAACCATCAAAAAGGTCTCTGTATCCATGATTCTCTCTCTGTTCTTTTTGTTTGCTTAGTTTGTTTTTTAGATTCAATTGCTGATAGGTATGTATTTTTTGTCATTCTATTGTTCATAGTTTTAATCTTCTTTTTCTTAAATAAGTCCCTTTAACATTTCATATAATAATAGTTTGGTGATGATGACCTCCTTTAGTTTTTTCTTGTCTGGGAAACTCTATCTGCCCTTCAATTCTTAATGTTAGCTTTGCTCAGTAGAGCAATCTTGGCTATAGGTCCCACCCTTTCGTGACTTTGAATGTTTCTTGCCTGTTCCTTCTAGCCTGTAAGTTTGAGAAATCAGCTGACAGTCTTATGGGAACTCCCCACTAGGAAACTAACTTCTTTTCTCTTAAGATTTAAGATTTTGAGATTTTCTTTTAAGATTCTATCTTTATCTTTAACTGTTGGCATTTTAATTATGATGTGTCTTGGAGTGGGTCTTTGCATCTATCTTGTTTGGGCCTCTCTTTGCTTGCTGGACTTGCATGTTTCTTTCCTTCACCAAATTAGGGAAGTTTTCTTTCATTATTTTTTTCAAATAGATTTCCAATTTTTTTGCTCTTTCTCCTCTCCTTCTGGCACCCCTTTGATGCAAATGTTGAACCTCTTGAAGTGGTCCTAAAGGCTGCTTACACTATCCTCATTTCGGGGAATTCTTTTTTCTTCTTGTTGCTTGGTTGTTTTTTCCTTCCTTATGACCAAATCATTGATTTGATTCTCAGCTTCATCCACTCTAGTGTTGTTTCCCTGTAAGTTGTTCTTTATTTCAATTACTGTATCCTTCATTTCTGAGTGGATCTTTTTAATACTACTGAGGTCCTCACTGATTTCCTTGAGCATTCTTATAGCCAGTGTTTTGAACTCTGCGTCTGATAGATTGCCTATCTCCATTTTGTTTAGCTCTTTTTCTATAGTTTTGTTCTGTTCTGTCATTTGGGCCATGTTTCTTTATCTCCTAATTTTGGCAGCCTCCCTGTGTTTGTGCCTATATATTAGGTACAGCTGCTTTGACTCCACATGTTTTGAGAGTTTGGCCTAATGTAGTAGATGTCCTGTAGGGTCCAGTGTTACAGCCTCTCCTACCACCCAAGCTGGATAGTCAAGGTACACCCTTTGTGTGGGCTGCGTACATCCTCTTCTTGTAGTTGAGCCTTGGTTGCTGTTGGCAGATTACTGGGAGGGATTTACCCAGGCTAGTCAGCTGCCAGGACTGTCTGTGACCACTGATCACCAACCTCTGCCCTCCACAGAGGCTAAGCTCTGCAGGGGCAGGGTAGTGGTACTTCAGTGTGGTCCATTGCTGTACAGTGGTGTGCAGTCTCTGGGGTTTCCCCAAGTGGTGCACAGCCCAAATCAGCCCCCACCTATGTTTTGCTCAGGGCCACCCTGCCTAAGCTATGAAGCAATCTAAGATGGCTGCTACTTGTGCTGGGCTTAAAGATTCCCAGGTGAAGCCAAGTTGTGAATATAGTCTGGTTTCTGTTAATGCCAGGCCTGGGGCTCACTGAGGCAGCTGCTGCTTATTTGACGGAATTTAGGGAATTGTACAGTATGAGCCAAGACCAGCCACTCATATGGAAAAGCAGATCAGGTGGGCCAGTAAGTTGGGTGGGCCTATAAATTGGGTAGGGCAGATTCTCTGGAGATCTTCCAGGTGGATCAAACAGTGTTAGCTAGGTTGATGGAGTCTCAGTTATGGCACCAGCTTGCAGGCTCTGTAGCTCTGTGCAGGGGAGATTTAGAAAAGGGACAATAGCCTCTGCTTGCCTTGATGCCAGACACTTCAGTCTCTCCCTGTATTCCATCGGTGCCTTTCAAGCTGATATCCTGGTGCTGGAGCCCAGAGGGACTAGTGAGTCTGAACAGGTGAGTCCATGTGTGGGTTCTTTGAGAGGAACTACTTGGGGCTCCAGAATTTTCTTCCACTGACTCAATCCCTGCTAGTTTTTGCAGCCAGAAGTTGTGGGGACTTTTCTTCCTGGCACTGGAACCCTGAGCTGGGGGTCTTGATGTGGGGCTGGGACTTCTCAGTTCCACCACATGTGGGTGTGGGACCAGCCTGTTCTGGGTCTGCACCCCTTCTACCAGTCTGGATGGATGTGGTTTCTTTAATTCTGTCATTGTCACACTCCCATTCAACTCAATTTCTGATGGTTCTGAATGATGGTTGGTTTATATTATAGTTATAATTGTAATGTGGTTGTACAGAGAGGCTAGCCATGTCTGCCTATGCCACCATCTTGATCAGAAGTCTGGAGCTATTTTTCTTGCTACAGTAAGTTTGGAATCCATAAGCAAAAGAAGATCCTTGATTTGGTTATTTGCCCAAGTTAAGGGAATCACATCAGGCTAAAAAGTCCTTCCTCTGTACTTCCATAGCTCCAGTCTACTCCTCTGGTGTGGAACTTACACTATAGTTAAGAATGTGTTGATTCTTTCCCCTTTACACTTTTATTTTCTTCAAGGCAGGACTCTAACTTTTGAATATTTAGTACTTAGCATATTGCCAAATATGCAGTGAGTATTCAAGAAGTATTTCTCAAGTTACACTGACTTTCCTAGGCACACCATTAACTAGTGAGCATCAAGATGGGCAGTTTTGTCTCTTTCTTTAACTATGAGCTAAGTGCTTTAAAGGATTGAGGGAACTTGACAGTTTGATGAGGTGATGAGGTGGCAGGGACCAAGTCAGGCTTTTTTCATGTCTGTAGGTTTGGAAGAGAAAACTTTAGCAGGGCCAAAATGCTTTTAAAAGGACAGGTGGGCTAAGTTAGGAAAAAATAGAAAATACCAAAAACTATAAAATTCCAAATGACAAATGTATTTTTCTGGGTAAACAAACAAAAAAGGAAACAAATGGACAACTCAGATCACTCTTTATACCCTGTGGTTTATTCACTATGCCTGCCTTTTCTGGTTCTGACTACAAGTACATTCTGTCAAATAAGTATTTTCAGGCTGGCTTAGTTTTTCCTGGCATATGAAAGTCTTTAGGTGTCCAGTATAGGGAGTTTATCATCACATATAATCAGTGTAACAGTAGAAGAAAAACAAGACCTACCAACTACTTCCATCTGAAGGACAGAGAAACGTACATTGAAAGATGAATTATATTCTGGATCTCATTTCATTACCACCTCCTGCCAATTATGGGGTAGAAAAATGGATGATGTTTCAGACAATTTTATAGATTTCCTAGCTAGAAGGTACCTCAGAAATCATCTAACACAATTCCCTTATTTTACCATTGAGGAACCTGAGGTTAGGAGAGGTTAAGTGACATGTGCAAGAGAGTAGTAAATGGCAAAGCAGGGCTAGAATCCAATTTTCCTAACTACCAGTGCAGCCCTCTGTCTTGTTGCATCTGTGCCACCTGGGAAACAAATCTTTCAGTGTCCCTCCTCTGGCTCCACAGCACTTCCCTTGGGCCCCCTAAGGGTCTCTTCACTGTTCAGAGACTTATGACACCCATGATTCCTCTCTCTTCATCTTTTAAATTTTATTTTCAAGACAGTGACTGTCACTAAATTTATATATAACTATTAAGCTTGAACATTAGGGCATTTTAAACTAAGACAAAGGTTTTGAATTATAGAAATAAATAATAAGAATTTTCAATAGTATTAGAGGCTGGCTAACCTTAGTTGACATGTCATCTTTTAAAAATAAAAATAATTTCTGCACAAAGTTAGAAATTTAAAAAAAAATCAAAAGGCAAAGTGGAACATATTTTTCCTTTCCCATAGTCACTATTCCTAGTGGGATTTGCTGTTAACAGATTTTATCTACACTCTCAACAAAATATAATACGCTTTATACATAAACCAACATAGCTAGATAGTTGGATGGGTAGACAGATAGAGAATAGATGGAAAAATATTTTGACAAGAGTTCAGTCTATAGAGATGTTTTTCATTTTATAATATAACAAAGATTTTTCAAAATTATCTTATATATTAATCTCATTTTAAATAGGTTCAATATTAATGAATATTATGAATATACAGTAATTTATATAAGGACTCCCTAAGGTTATTTCAAATTTTATTATTACATATATGTATATATTTGTATATATGTAAAATTATGTATGTATATATGTATACGAGGTCTGTTCAGAAAGTATTCTGCCATGTAATATGAAAATTTATTGAAGAAGATACAAGAAACATTGTACATATGACAGTGAGGCCTCAATCCCCTTCAAAGTAAGCACCTTGGGACCTCACAGAGTTCTCCCAGTTGCCATCAGCTGCCCTGTTGTATTTTCCAGAATCTCATCAATAATGTGAAATCTCTTCCCTTTCAAAGGTGATTTTAGTTTTGGGAAAAGCCAGAAGTTGCAGCACACCAAATGGGTTTTAGGGGGGCTATGTAACCTGGGTGATTTGATGTTTCACCAAAAATCCCTACATGAGATATGACACCTGAGCCAGCATGTTGTTGTGACAAAGCTTCCGGTCACCAGTTGCCCATAGCTGCAGCCTTCTGAATCATCTAGATAGTTTCTGGGGAGGAATGTTCAAGTCTAAGGCAAAGTTCAATGCAGCTTCATTGTTCTACTTGCTCAGTCATTTTGAATGTGATGGACAGACAGTGCACATGCTCACTTAATGGTGTGTACTGTCCCCACTGACTAATACAGTGAAGTCATCATTGTTCATGCATGTGCATTCCAGTCCCCTCTCCTTGGCTGCCAGGTTATATTTGATATCATGCAGACCATTCTTGTTGTATTAATAATGGTTGGACTTTTTTGGACAAACCTCATAGTTATGTGTGTGTGTGTGTGTGTGTGTGTGTGTGTGTGTAATATATACACACACGTACATAATATAAAAATATGTATAATTATATATTTTATATAATCTATACATAATACATAATATAAAATTATAAAAATAATATATATAATTGTGTATAAATAATAATGGAAATTGTTCAGTTAAAGGACATAAGTGCTCAAAAATTTGATATTTTCAAGGAGAGCATTCGAATGCCTACAGAAATAGGAAACTTTAGGTTAGATAAAGAAATCCTTCACTGTAGCTTTTTCAGTGATCTCTGAGGTCTCAGAAAATGTGTTGAAGAGTCAATAGCAGGAGAGAATTCCCAGCATAGCCGACTCCAGTACTGGAGAAAGGCATAGGCTCAGAGTCTAAAAACTCAGTCATAGGTTGGTGGCAAAAGTTAGAAAGGATTATACAGAATCTGGTTCAAAATGTCTACTTAGGGTTCACATGGAATATTTAGCAGAGAAGTCCAAACTCTCATCACTGTGAAACAAAGCATGGTCCTCCATCTATGAGCATATCACCTTCTCCATCCAAGCAGGCCTGCGTTGCCTGCTGTGTGGGCAGTGAGGATGCCTTCCCCAATGAACTAAGGCTTCTAGCAGGTAAGCAGGTAGCATTTCTTATTTTAAAATGGAATCTATGAAGTTGTCATACACTTGCTTTTTATTGTAAAAGGAAACAGGCTGTTCTCACTCTTCTCTTAGTATTAGTTATTAGTGCAGCTCCAACAAGCTAAAAGCAGCAGCCAAAATCTGATTAATAATGTATCCATCTGTATCTAAATCAAATGCACTGTGGTAAGGGAAAAAGGAAAGCGTAGAGTACCTTAAATCACAATGCGCACCATCAGGAGCCAGACAGCTGAGTGGGGCCTGAGAGACAACATAGAGGTAAGAAGCTGAGCAGGGGCGTAGGAAATTGGGGAGAGAGAACCAATTTTTAAAACAACACAGTTATTTTGAAAGGTTGAAAGAAGGCTCAGAACTTTGGGAAATTGAAATCGTAAATTATATTTATAAAAATTTGAGCCAAACAGTAGCAGTTTTATATATATATGGAGTATAGTGGTCAAATAAAGCAAAAGTCTTGGACATTGTTTTTGGAAAATTCAAACAGAATCTCTGCATCTCCTGGAATTTTGCAATGTCTCTTTAGTCTCCCTTTTCTAGATAATGTGTCAGGTCTCTGAGAGTCAGGTATTCAGAGTACATATACTGAGTTTCTTCATCTGAACCTGTAAACCATGCAGAATCTCTCCTAAGCCCTGCATTTGAGCCAAACTTCTATTGCTTTCTACACACACACATTACCCCCTCCCCCTCCCTCCCCCTCCCTCCCCCTCCCTCCCTCTCCAAAAAGGGTTTGGTTTGGATTTGCATTTGGGTTCAGAAGTTGGAAATAGACATGTGAGAGCTGGGAGAATCTTATAGGTCAATTAGCCCAAAACTTCAATTTAGTAGATGAGGAAACCAAGGCCTCAGAAGTAACTACTTTAACATGATATAATTAGGACTAGATCTCAGGTTTATTTGATTACCACCTGAGTCATCTTTCTGCTGCTCTACCACCAGGCTATCTACTCAGCATTCCTATTTTTGTTCATGGGAGAAAATTAAACAGCTATCCAGTATTTCATTATGGCCTCGGAAAAATGCATTTACTCCTTTCTACAAGTGGATTAACATTCAGTAAAGAAAACAGTGAACTGAAATCTCTAATAATGGGATTTCTGTTATTCCACATACTTGGAGTCCATCACTGTTTCAGAAAATAGACTTTATTTGGTAAAAGGGATATGTGTGTATATTGGGAAGAGGGGCCGGGATGAAAAGTGAAAGATACTTTATTCTAATGTCAAATGTAAATTATTTTATATCATAACCCATTTTAAATTTTTTAGCATGAACTACGCAGGCTTCTATATCTAGGCTTAACATATTCATATATAATAGGCTTAACATTTCATATAATAATCTTCTGGAGGGCAGGCCCCTAGCAGTACAGGCTTCCCCTGCTAGGTGAGTGTTCTAGGAACCCATCTGTATCAGTGTACCAGCTGATGTTGTGAGAGGCTGCATTTGGCTTCAATGAATTTTGTTTAAAGACTCTTTCAATGTGTTTGCTCATTTCATGATGAGTGATTTAGGAGAACACCTACCACACTGAATGGTCAGCAGTTTTTGACCAAAAACGGTGTGACCCCCATGCCCCATCCACCCTACTTACCAGATCTTGCCTAGAGCAACTTTTCTTTTTTTGTCTCCCTGATGAAAAAAGTCCTCAAAAAGAAACATTTTGCTGATGTGGATGGAAGAAGTGAAACAAAAAATCCACAGAAGCACTAAAAATTGTCTAAACTGACTAATTGAAAAACTGTTTTGAACAGTGGGAAAAAAACATATCAGTAGGCGTATTCTACTGAATGGTGAGTACTTTGAGGGGTCTGAAGTTTAAACATGTAAAATAAATACACAAATGTAATAGATAAATAACTTTTTTAGGTCTCCCCTCTTATCTATATTTATGTGGTTTATTTATTTTTTTGTCTGCATCCCATGGAAATGTAAAATCAAGAAGACATAAAGCAAGTGTGTTTCTCATATTTCTATTAATTAATGTCATGCTTGCTGCTATAACTGAAAAGTTTATTTCTAGCTCACCTTGAGTCTAAAACCAGTTAGACTTACTGCTCTCCTCTAAGTGGTGATTCTGCCTCCTTCTTCACTGTTGGTCTACCAACGTCCATGTAGTTCCCAAGGTCAACATGGTAAGGGAAAGATCAGAGCGAATCCCACAAAATGGGAGCAGAGGTAACACTCTCTCTTGCATTCCATTGGCCAGTACTCAGTCATATATTCATACCTGGACAAAAAGAAGGCTGGGAAATGTAGTCCAGTTGTGCTCCCAGGAAGAGGATAGGGGTTCAGGGATCAACTTGCAGCTTTTGCCACACTGCCCTATGATCAGAACCTAGAATAGCACCTAGCAGATGCTCAAAAAATAGCTGTTGAAAAACTTTCTGAATGAAAGAATAATTTACTGTTATAACTCTCTCACAATCCTATAGGTTAAGTAATTAAGTGCGAACTACTTATTCAAATAGAAATAAGAATTCATTATGATCCCATTTTTAAAGAGAATCTTATTACTCTTCAGCTCATTTGCCTTTTCTTTCCTCTCAGCAATGATCCTTAACTGAAAATAACTTGATTTTTATGAAAATCAGTTTTTGTGAAAGCATGGCTAATTAGAGCTGTCTGGTGCCCCTTTTAGTTCTTCCAAGTTCTTATAAAAGACTTGACTATGTGGGAACTATATGATGAAAAATCTTCTCACCGTCACGACACAAGATTACTTAACAATCTACACCCACACAATCTAGATTATCTGCATTTCACATGTACAGGTTTGAGAATGACTTATTTTATACTTAAAACATAAGCCGGGAGACATACTGAACCTATTGAAAGTCAGATAAGAATCTATTCTAGAGCCTGGATATCCAGGTCAGACCATTGGACAAGCTCCTCTGATTGTTAACCAAACTAATTTGCAGGAGTTCCCCCCCACCCCACCTAGCTCTCTGACTACATGTCATACCCAGTCCTTTGCTTTTTCTCTTCAACTGTGCCAGGAGAACAGCAGGTGCATGTCCTTAGGATACCAACCATGTGGTGTAACAGCTGCCTGGGGCCTGGCTCCCTGGCTCCCTAAACACCTTCAAGGCTTAAGAGTTGAATCTCAAATCTTTGAAACACAGGTCTTTGCAAGCTTTCGATACGGCTCCCTCTTGCCCTTGGTGAATCCTCTGCTGCTAGTCAGCAACAGACTCAAGTCAGCTGGCAGATTATACCTTTTTTTCCCTTTTCCCCCATAAGCAGTCAGAATAAGATAGACACAAACTATTGGTTTTGGGTAGTCACAGATTCATAGAATAGTAGAAAGCAGAAACTTGAGCAAGTGACTATTTAAGCTTCTGCGTTCTCTTCTTTTTTTAAAGTATATTTTATTAATTATGCTGTTATAGTTACCCCGATTTTCCCACTTTGTCCCCCTCTACCCAGTACTTCCTTCCTCTATCAATCCCCCCACCTTAGTTCATGTCCATGGGTCCTTCTGCCTATAAGTTGTTTGGCTTCTCCATTTCCTATACTATTCTTAACATCCTCCTGCATATTTTGTACCTAGCAATTATGCTTTTTACTCCCTGCACCTTTTCCCCCATTTTCCTCTTTTCCTTCCTGCCAATAACCCTCCAGATGATCTTCATATCTATTGTTCTGTTCCTGTTCTAGTTGTTTCCTTAGTTTTTATTTTTGTTTTTTTAGATTCAATTGTTGATAGTTGTAAGTTTGTTGTCATTTTAATGTTCATAGTTTTGATCTTCCTCTTTTTCTTTAATAAGTCCCTTTAACATTTCATATAATAAGGGCTTGGTGATGATGAACTTCTTTAACTCAGCCTTGTCTGGGAAGAATTTTATCTGCCCTTCCATTCTAAATGAGAGCTTTGCTGGATAGAGTAATCTTGGTTGTAGGGCCTTGCTTTTCATCACTTGAATAATATTTCTTGCCAGTCCCTTCTTACCTGAAAAGCTTTTTTTTTTTTTTTTTTTTTTTTTTTTTTTTTTTTTTTTTTTTTTTTTTTTTTTTTTTTTTTTTTTTTTTTTTTTTTTTTTTTTTTTTTTTAATTTTTTTTTTTTTTTTTTTTTTTTTTTTTTTGAGAAATCAGCTGATAGTCTTATGGGAACTCCTTTGTAGGTAACTCTCTGCTTTTGCTGCTTTTAAGATTCTCTCCCTATCTTTAACCTTTGGCATTTTTATTACCCTGTGTCCTCTCTTCTGTATGATGAGGAGGATTGTGACTTTCTATTACATTAGAATGGATGTAAAATGCCTGCTCTACCAGTGTTTGTCTTCTTTCTTCATTCTACTCTACCCTATTCCCTCACAGTTCCTTAATTTACTACCAGCTGATGGAAATTTTAACCTCCTCCAATTATCAACATATAAATTTTTATGCCTCTATTATCCCATTCTGAAATAAATTTATTTTAACACAGAAGCCTTGTGTCCATTTTCTCTATTCAAGTCTGCTTTTTAAACTACAAGAGCTGTGCTATCCAATGTCATAAGCTCTAGTCACATGTTGTTCTTGGGCATTTGAAAAGTGGCTATTACAAATAAAGATGCGCTCTAAGTATAAGAAAGAATGTAGACTTGCTTGTAATGGTTTGTGTTGATCATATCTTTTTTTTTTCTCTTTTTAAATTGATTGTAGAGAGAGGTAGGAAGGGAGAGCAGTAGAGAGAATCATCAATTTCTCGTTCCACTTATTTATGCATTCATTGGTTGGTTCTTGTATGTGCCCTGACCCAGAATGAATCCACAATCTTGGAATATCAAGAAGACAGTCTAACCAAATGAGATACCCTGTCAGAACTTGTGTTTAACTATAGCTTGCTGTGGCAGTCCTTTAGATACACTGAATTACATAAACTATATTGGTAAAATTAATGTCAACTATTTATCATTTTTTAAGACACGGCTACTATGAAATTTAAACTTAAGCATGTGGCTTGCATTTGTGGCTTGTACTGTATTTCTACATCACTGTAGTAGAAACATCTCTGACTTAATGCCAAATTCTAACCTTCTCCTATAACAGGGTCCTCTACTCTCACCTCAGTGTTTCTACTTAACAACTCCCCCACTTTCAGGCAGATGAGTTCCTCTTTCTTTTTTAGCATTGATAAGAGACCCTTTCTTTTTTTATTATATATTTTTGGTTATGCTATTACAGTTTTCCCAATTCACCCCCCCTTTATTCCTCCTCCTCCCTGCACCCCCAACCCTCCAGCACACCCTGCACCCCTAGTTCATGTCCATGGGTTATACATAGTTCTTTGAGTCCTCTGTTTCTTATACCATTTTTGACCTCTCCTTGTCCATTTAATGCCTACCAATTATGCTTCTTCTTCCCTGTACCTTCCCCCCTATTTCTCCCCCCTCCCCACTGAAAACCCTCCATGTGATGCCCATTTCTCTGATTCTGTTCAAGCAATTAAAATGCCATTTTAATCTTTCTAAAAGTCATTTATCTTTATTGTGTATGAAAAATAAAGGTGGTTAAACAACCTGACCCTAGCCACTTAGCTAGAAGAAAGAGCTTGACACTGAGCTCTTCTGACCTTTAAAAGTCTTATGAATAGGAATTTGGCACAGAAGGGAAAAAGACTTGGTTTTGGATTTAGGTTACATAGAATCAAATTCTTGTTCTTCATGGACTTCAGTGTACAACCCTGAGCAAGTCAAGTCTCTTGAGCTCTCCGAGTTGGTTTTCTCAATAATAAGTATATGTGTGGATGTGAAAATTGGATTTAAATCATGTGAAGTGTCTGACAATGAGTTTTAATGAGTGAGGCAAATATTATTTCACACAACAAATCATACTGCTAAATTATTTACTGGGACTCCTGAGACTAGGACCATGGGTTGGAGAAGATAGTGGGGACATATATATCCCACCAATGTTTTATAAATTATCCCCTTCACCTCTTATGTTTTAATGTTGTAGTTTCTATTTCTGTTTTATTATGGGTCTTATTTTCAAGAGATGCTTATTAAAAATATCCATAAAACTTTGATGATGATACCAAGATATGAAGAATGTTAAAGGTATAATTCTAAAGGTTAAAAGGACACTCATAGCTCATATTTTAAAGGTTATATTTAATCACAAGAGGTAACTAGTTCCATGGTCTTTAACAAAATAAAAGACAGAAATTTCCAGGTAACATGTTGATTATTCACATCCTTCATATTCAAAAATGAATAAATTGAGCTTCTCCAAAATTATTACGGCTATAGTTCAGGAAACAGCATAACTTTCAAAAAAGTAGGAGAAAAGCATTTTTTTTTTTTTATTGTGTGAACTGTAGAAATAAAAATGTGAGAAAGGTTTTATCTTTCAAAGTGCTTTAGGCACCATTTACCAAGTTATGGAATCATTGACTTTATAACATTCTACATTTCAATATGTCTGTACACATTCATATGCTGGCTGACCATCAGATGGGGATCGTAGATATGATAGAAACTAAGGATTCTTATGTGCCTCAAATGGGTGAAAGAAACCTTACACCTGCTTCTGAGATTCTGGGTTCATTGTTGCCCATTGAGTTTGGGCCACAGCCTCCAAGAAAGAGAGGCTACAATGGACTTGTGATTTGTGAACATAAGAAGACCAGGTTCTTTCGAGTCCTTTCCATTCACCCTTGATATTTTGACATTCTGTGTACTTTCCTGCCATGATTAGCTGAGGCAAAGTAGCCCATTATACAAGATAATGAGACTAGAAGGTCAATAATGGCAAATCTTTACGTTTGCAACTAATGTAATCCTGCTGAGATAAAATAGACTTGTGACCCAAAGAAGCTAACTTCAATTGTGTCTCAACCATGAGAGTCTCTAGAGGTGGCACCGCATTTGAAATGATGTTTTTAAAAATTGCTCTCAAAGTCTTTTATGGACCACTAGCATTACCTCATTAGTAAAATGGGGATAGTCAATAGATTGTAGAACAAACAGAACCTTCCTGAATACTTAATAAATCTTGCAAACAACAGCTTGTGTAGACACTTAGACATTTGACCTCCTTTCCTTTCTCCACAAAATAAGCTCCTGGGATGTGACCTGTTCATGAAGCTTGCTACTCCCCTGCCACACACTTGGTTTTCACCTCCCTCCCGATCTGCTACCATAGCTCTTTGCATTTATCTCTTTTGCTGAGGCTGTAATTATTTTTGCATGTATTTGTTTCTCCAAATAAAGCATGGAGACTTCAAGAGCATAATTTCCTCACTGGTCTTTGTATCCCTTGTGCCACACATAGTGAGTGCCTAGAGTGGGACAATATGCCCACTGTTTTAAATGGATGTGTACTTTTTTTGAGAGCCAAGGTGGATATGACTGAGTCAATTGATAAACTGCTCATATCCCCCCCAAGGAATTTGTATAAAGGACCCATGGACAAGGACAATGGTGGGGAGTGGGCAGGGCATGGGATAATAATGGGGGAAAATGGCGACAATTGTAATTGAACAACAATAAAAAAATAAAAATATATATTCATGGAAAGGTGTACACGAACTTAAGAAATTCCAAGTTGTCTTTAGTTGCCTTTGCAGAAAGGTGCGTGGTTAGAGAGGAGCACCTTGTCCAGTTAATAATTTTTCCTTCAGTTTGCATTAAGTAGAACAGCCATTTTGACTTCATTTTAAAGAAGACAGCCTCCATTCAGGGGTCCTTATTAGGATCTTTTGAGAAAATTGATATGCTTTCAGTTGCAGAATTCAGAGTAAAGGAATTTTAAGTGATTCACCAGTTTAGCTATTGCCACATATAGTTATTTTCCAGTTTTCCCACTGCTGCTGCTTTTGGTGACCATTAAAATGTTAAATTCCAGTGTTTCTTTGTGTTTCTTCTAAGTCCTTATCATTTTATCACATTAAGTTCCTATAACTAGGGCTTAATGGTTGCCATCTATGTGACAGATTTTTCAGAAAAATAGGGAAGAACTCTGTAATCCTCCTTTTATATTTCCAAGTAGCTCATTAATGTTTAAAATTGTAAAACTATGGAATCATTTCTTTGGCTTGAGATTTGGGCCCTTTTTAAAAGATAATCTTTTATAATAGATACAACATGTTCCTTCCTTCAACCTGTATGATCCAATGTGCCACTTTATAACATTAATTTATATTAATTTTCTACTATACTTATTAGTGTGTTTATCTTATGTTAACTACTAGATTGTGAGTGTATAAAATTCAGGGTTATTTCTTCTTTATCTTTCTATGTCCTAATTTTCTCAGCTACATATTTTCAAATAGATAAAATGTTGGTAAGAGATGACATGCATAAACCTACTATAAGGTCAGATTAAATAACCAATTATTTAGCCTAAAATAGGAATTTCACAAACTAGGAAAAATTGAAGCCTATTGAACAGATCTTTACCCTAATAGGTGACACGCAGCTGCTGGTGCTGCCTCCTTCACAAGTTCCTGACAGATCTGAGTCCCTTTTGCCTTGCTGTATCACAATCTTTCCCTCTTGGAACTTCCATAACAATTCCATAGAACTGAAGCAAATTATCTTTTTTACTAAGGCTCCTACTGATGAAAGTGTTTCCCTCACCCCCCGCCCCTGAAGAAAAAATCACTGTTGTTTAATGCAGAATGAAATGTACCCTGAGAGTCTGCTAACATTTGGTGTATGAAGATTGATTTTTTAAAAATGCAAAACTGGACATTCCCGTTTCTTACATCATAGAAATAGGAGTATAGTCTTATCCTATTGTGGGAGGAGAGGGGTATTGGTGCCCAGGTATCCCAAACTCTGCATACATGTCTGCTTACAGCTCTGCGACCTCTTAGAAAACCCATTTCCCTGCACTAGCATAATCCCTTGTACGTAGTTGTCGTTTTATAAAAAATTATTGATTGCACATACACACAAGAGATTGAGAAAGAAGAAAGGAAATTATTCCATGGAATCAATGTTCTTATCCAGATAGAAAAGAAAACAAGTGAACGACAGCAAGGTCAAGTAAAATGCTTATGATCACACAGCTAATTAATGAAAGAACCAGGTTCTTCCGACCCAGTGTGGTCTAGCTGCAAAGCCTGAGAATTTTTCAGCACATGCTGTGTTTTCATCAGTCATATGTCTAAAAAAGGAAATACTCTATTCAAAGCTTTTCATATTTAAAAAGATTATCTATATACTTTTCTTTCTATATTCTATTTATATTTAGTCTGACTTTTTTTTTTTCCCCATTTGGTTGATTTTCTTTTCTTTAATCCTGTTCCCCCCACACATTTTTATTCCTCCTATTCACTCATCTCTTCCTTCTTCCTCATTCTTTGTCTCTTTTCCACTCTGTCTTTTCCAATTCCATTAATGAAAGTAGATAATAACTTGTGAATTCAAGTGGAACTTCATTTCTGAAACTGCACACTCATGCTGGAACCCATTAAGCTCAATAGCGAGAAATGAGAGAAATCATAATTATCAGGCCACTAAAATACATGAAACATAAAATTTGTCAGGGAAAGTAATTGAAATTATTGGAGCAGTTGGGCCTGGTGCTGAGCAGACCCTCAGTGATAATGGAAAGGTTACGGGTGATGTTTAGCAATGATGATGAGGTCCAAGGTGACTCCGCACCACTACAGTCAGCAAATTTATGCTCAGTATACTATTTTGCTAATCCATCTCTGGTAGATGGAAGAACAGTGGGGTTTGAGAAACCTGTGCAACTGTCCAGCAAAACAAATACAGAGGACTTGCCTCTGTAGTGGGGTTTTTCCTTATCTCATGCTGCGCGCGCGCTCTCTCTCTCTCTCTCTCTCTCTCTCTGTGTGTGTGTGTGTGTGTGTGTGTGTGTGTGTGTGTGTGTGTGTGCGCGCGTGCGTGCATGTCTCCCTGGGCTGCTTCATCTTCTCATTTCACTCTTCCTATTATTCTTTTTGCCTTTACAATTTTTCTCTATCCTTTCCCATTTATTCTGAGTGCTTTAAAAAATTCCATCTAATAATTTGACAGTTTGTCTGATTGGAGTTTAAAGTGTGTTTTTTTACCAATGGTGACTCTGTAACCTGAGGACCGCAATCTGTCTTCCCTCAATCAAGGTTGACTGCCACTGAGATTAAACCACAGTCCAAATCTGCACATACAGATGTTCCCACCAGTATCATTCCCGAACAAATGCTGTTACTATGCTTGTTCAGCTGATGTCATCGAAGCAGGTATGAATATGCCAGGAAGAGAAACAAAATGATTATCATACTGTCAACCTTAAAATTCTGAATGCATCTCTCACCTCAGCAACTTAAGAATTTTAAATAGGGCTGCTTATACACTGTGCTTATGATATAATGGCTGAGACATAGAAAATAATACCCAGGAGAAGATACCAGTTCATATGAGGCCATGATATTAGGGCATTTTTGACAAAGATACTTGAATCATCCTGAAAAAAAATTAAGAAATCATCACAGCTGGTTATAGTTATGGGCAGAATAAGTATATGGATATCTGACATTAATTAATGGTTGCCTTGTACCTTGATATCTATTTCATATTATAATCATAGCAATTTATATTTATATCACAGTTAACCACTTTCAAAAAATTTGTTTGATCCCCACATATGTAAAGAATAGATGTTTTTAATACCCCCATCATATGGCCAAGAAACAGGCTCTGAACGATTAAATGAGCTACACACTGTCACTTGACTGGGGAGGCAGCTAGGTGTCCCCTACCCTTTCATTCTGTGTTCTTTCACAGTGACTATGTCCAATGCTACTATTAGAAAATGCATGGGTTGGGTCTGAGTGGTATTTTAGTTCTTCAACAGTTCAGTGACCTCATCTGGAGAAGTTCTATATTGTTTTCTGTATCTCAGTACATGGCTGACCAAAACATAACTACTCTGTGTCAATGCTGACAATTACCAGTGCCTAATCTTTCTCAGATGTGTGAATTCCAAGTCTAATAGCTCCCACTAAGTGATGGCTTAGTCTCTGCTTAAACATGTTACAAACGAGTGGCTTCTGATTTTGCCATTCTACTACTGAGTACCTCTAATTGTTAAAAAGTTATTTTTTCTGTTGAGAAAAGAGCCATTGCCATTTAGCAGGATTCCAGCCTCTACAACACTCAGAACAAATCATAGGGGCAATTATGAAATTCATAATGTATGCCAGCTTTTAGCTGAGATGCTGGAGATAATCTCTTTCTTCTTCTATAGCTGTAGCCCAGGAAGGCTCCTGGTACTAATAGTTAAAAGTTGGACTCTGGGGTCAGACCATCTGGTTTGAAACTTGGCTCCACCCTGCTCTGCCCGAGGTTACTCAGGTTATCCAACTTCTGCATGCCTCACATTTTCCATGTGCAGATGAAGAGAGCAACAGTACTACCACCTGGGGTTTGGACAGGATTAAATTACATGATACATATGAAAAACTGGAACTTATTAAGCAATAAATTGAGATTAATTGCTATTGTGGTGATGAGAGTAGTTCAAGATATCCAGACCCCTCTCATGTACCTCACAGAGTTCTCTTCTCTAGATTAAAACCCTAGGTTCATTAGGTAGATTATTCATTTATGTATTCATTCATCCAAAACTGACTGGATGGTTACTAAAGGGGAGGTATGTGACTAGCTCTGGAGATGAGACAGTAAATAAACAACCCAAGATGTAAAAATCACTGTCTGTTCCATACACACAAATATTGACAGAGATGACAATACAGAGAGATCAGGGCTATGGCTTGCATATGTGCAAGATGAGAACAGAGCAAGACACTGCATCTTTCCTGGTTGGAGCTGACTGGGTCGTGGGGGAATATTTAGACTTTCCAGAGGGGAAGCCCCCAAACAAGCTTTGAAGAATGAGTTAGAACTAGATGGGAGAGAATGAGGAGAGGAGAATGGCATTTCAAACAGTAGAATGCCCATGTACAAAGTCATGGAGGCAGGAGGCATTTAATGCGCACTGTACGTGGTTTAATGTGGATGGAGCATAAGATGCCTGTTGGAGAGAGGAGGCTGCAGAGGAGACTCAGAGCCAGGCTGTTATAGACCTGCTAAAAAAAATGAATGTTGACTTTTATCTTGATCTCTTCTTGGCAGCCTCATTACACTTGAATAAATTAAATTCTAAAGTCTTCTTTTACACGTGCTGCTATTAAAGAGAGTTTGTTTGAACAATAAACTTAATCTCAGGGCTTTCCAAGGCCCAGCATACAGGCTTAATCAGTAGCAATGCCAGGAAGAAATCCAGAGTCCACAGGAAGTCAGAAAGCACCTGAGGGGGAAAATGGGCATTTCAATTTGTTTTGTACAGTAGATTCTTACATGTTAAGTTCTGGAAAGTAATCATATAAAACTGAAAGTTTTAAAGATTTCCTAATAATAACAATAAGAGACAGAGAAGAGAGAGAGAGAGAGAGAGAGATTGAGATTGATTCTGAAAAGCCTAGTGATTCATATCTTAGCGATTCTTAGGAAGAAATGGTCAGTTACGATAGAGTTCACTAGAGTTCTTTTATCGCCGTCTGGATTCATGATAGCTGTTATAAAACTATTAGGATGAATATTACTTTGCTCAGTATCACTTAAAAACAATTTGTGATCCCTTTTCTAGCATTTTCTCTAATTTCGTGTTAGTCATTGTACTCAGAAAAATGTTTTTACTATTCCGTTGAAAAAAAGAAATTATGTCTGTAACATTAATGGCCAACAACTAAATACTATGTCACTGAAAAATACAGTTGTATTTTATAATGGGTCATAGGGATAGGAACAGACAGGATTATATAAATCCTTTAGATTCTCTGTAGCACATACACACAAACATCACATGCCATGGGGAAAAAAATAATGATTCTAACTCCAGGCATTGAATTGTCTGTCATCCAGCATTTCCAAATTGCCAAGATGGTATTATTTCAAACCTGAGCCATCCAATGAAAGTACCTGCTGAAAGGTTGTTGTTTAAAAGAGGTTTTATCACATTAGTTTACTGTTGCTGTAGTAAACTGCATCCTGCTAGTGCAGTGCAGACACTTGTCCAGAATCGCTAGAGCGAACAATCAGAATTAGGTGCTACTGCTTGGTATTGCCAGAGTCTTTTTTACATCTAAAAATATTTGTGTAAACAATTTCTAGTGCATGGTACCAAATGGTATAAGTACCTTCCTCTAGAAACATTAGTTAGAAAGGACCCTTTTTGTTGCTCTGAGTCGTACAAGAAGAAAACACAGTTTCAAGCGGTAGCATAACTAGAAGAAACCTACAATTGAGGGAGTGTGACTGCTCCCTGTCTCATTTTGTGCCATGAGGCAGGTACTGATCTTTAGTGGAGAGTGGGAAAGTATCTTTGGAACATTTATTTATAACCCTCTATTCAACAGATGAGGAATCCATGCCCCAATGACAATCACTTAATATGCCCAATGTTTCATAGTTAATTAATGAAGGAATTAAGACTTGAACTCAGGTCTTCATATGTATGATCCACGCACTTTTCACTTCAACGTTGGCTTTTCTGGCCTTTGCCACTGCTTCCTAAACTGTCTTCCTTTAAGAAACTTTGTAGGATTTAACATTTAGCTTCAAGTGTGCTATTGTCTATTCTATCCAGCAGAATAGAAATAATAATAAAATATCTCTGTGCATTTATTTCATTTAAAAATAGTACTATAAATAATGTGAATACAAATGTTATGAGTTTAGTAATGCAAAATTTCTATTTGTTAGTGCTTGCACACTAAGAACACCATATAATTGTGGAAAATAGGCACTTTCAACAGAATTTCAAAATCTGATAATGCTTAGTAACTATGTCAATTAACAGGAAAACGTATCTTTGAGTCATTTCTTTGAGCACTAAAAACTCTGTTATGTTTGATGATACTGGCCAAAAAAATCCCTGGACACAGCAGCTTTAAGAATTTGAGGAACAATGAAATTTCACAGGAAGAAAGGTTAGAGCTGGGAACACACCAGAGAACTGACTGCTAGGAGAGCTGCCTTTATGTACACGCTGTGGTAATTCATAGAGATACCATTTAGCAAAGGAGAATCAACAATTGGCTATGTCCCTAGAATAGGGGAGGAAGAGGGCTTTTATGGCTCCGGAGATTATCTAAAAGGCACAACTGGGACCCACCATGGGAGTGGTGGAGAGATGGGGACCACTTAGGCTTTATAATCCCCCCCAAAAAACTATCATTCTATCCCCCAGAGGGCTTCCCAGGTTTGGCAAAGGACACTATGTGTTTTTTTTTCCTTTTTTAAAAAATAAGTTTTATTAAAATTTGATTGACTTACAACTAACTGCACTTATTTAAAGTCTACAATTTCATAACTTTTGACATGTATACACACCTGAGACACCTAGTACAATCAAGTTAATGAATGTCACCCCCAACTGTTTTCTGATGCCTCTTTTTATGTTCCCCCTCTTGCCACTCTTTGCTCTCTTCAAGCTGTCTTTAAGCAACCACTGGTCTGCTTTCTGTTCCTATAGAGTAATTCGATTTTCTAGAAATTTATTCAAATGGAATCATATAATATGTACTCTTTTTTGTCTGGATTTTTTTTACTCAGTATAACTACCTTGAGATTCATCCATGTTGGTGCATATATTCACAAGTCTCTTCCTTTTTATTGCTGAGGACTATTCTACAGGGTGGATACACCACATATTGTTGATCCATTCATCTATATTTGGATTGTTTCCAATTTGGGACTATTACAAAGAAAGTTGATGTGAACAGTCATTTATGTGGACTAGCTATTTTATTCTCCTTGAAATATTCCTGAGGCAAATAAATGGATCAGGCCTGGCTGGTGTGGCTCAGTGTATTGAGTGCCAGCCTATGAACCAAAAGGTTGCTGGTTTGATTCCCAGTCAGGACACACACCTGGGTTGCAAGCCGTGTCCCCAGTAGAGGGTGTGTGAGAGGCAAGCACACACTGATGTTTCTCTCCCTCTCTTCTCCCTCTCTTCCCCTCTCTTTAAAAATAAATAAATAAATAATCTTTAAAGATTAAAAAGAAATTGATCATATAGTAGGTTTCTGTTCTACTTTAGACTTTTTTTTTTTGTTATCAGGACAAGGGTCAGCAAGTTTAGCTGAAATAATACTTGTCGGCAAGATTTATGGGAAGATGGTTTGATTCAAAATTGGAGTACTCAGAGCCTTTTGTTCTTAGCTTTAGGTTTTATTTAATTACAACTCCCATAAAGTTGGAAAAAAAAAAAATTCATGGGATTCCTTACAAGCCGGGAAGCACATATATGAACAAATAATTGAAAAAAAAAAAAAAAACATGGAGAACAATATCAGAAGGGTGGTCTTGGCTATCTTGAGGATTCTTCATGGACTTGCCTGGGCTCTAGAGAGCAGCCTGAGGATGGTGCAATGCACTCTCATGAAGGATGGGTGGAGCTTCCAGAATAAGTGACTTACAACCGGATAGTTTTCCAAGAGTATAAAAACAGCCACTAATTTTAAAGTACATGGGTGCATGTGTATAAAGCTTACTCATATATTTCACATACTTTTTCCACATACTTCACATATCTAATGCGAACTATTAGCATTTTTCCCATACTAATTCACATAGAGCTTTTCACATAATTTTTGCTCACTTCATTCTTATAATATCCCTGTCAAAGACTCAGAAAAAAATTTAAATTTCCCCACTTTACAGTTGTAGAAAGTGGAGATCAGGAAAGTTTAGAAGGCAGCGTGGTATAACAGACAAAATTCCAAAACTGGGCATCAGGAGAGTGAGTTTGTTGACATGTTTTGTCAGTCAATTTCCATGGACAAATCACTTTAGGCCTCAGTCTTCATCTTGATAAAGTAAAAAGTTTGGTTGGTATCAGGCTTCTCAAGTTGTGTTCTTAGAAATATGATCTTTTCAAGGTTTTTAATATTTTATATACATATATAGCTGGAAAATGGAGAATTTAATTACCTTCTGGAGAGTCACAACATAAGTACCATATTAAAAATTCTTAGAATTCTTGTATTTAAAGAGCCCTTTTTAACTCTGGATAACCTAATATATCCCGAAGTTATTTGCCCCATAACCTTTTGCATATTAAGCTTCTAATAACCAACATATCATGTGATTTTTATACCAAAAAGCACAATGAGAAACCATGAAATAGTCTTTTAGATTTTTGAGAGCCCCAACATTCTCTCTGCTTTGAAAAATATTACTTTGGCACATCCACAAAAAGCATGAAGGACTAGAAATGAGAAGCTAGGTTCCTTAACTTCTTGTCCATTGGTTTATGATGATATCAACAAGACTAATCAGATCTTTCCTTGTGCTGCTTTATGATGTCAGGTTTGAAGCTGACACCACAGGCAGAGGGGAAAAAGCTTTCATGAAAACAAAATCTCTCAACCTAATTCTGACCAGAAAAAAATTCACCAGCATAGCCCTGGCTGGGTTGCTAGGTTGGTTGGAACATTGTCCCATACATACATACACACAAAAAGTTGCATGTTGGATTTCCGGTCAGGGCATATACCTGGGTTGCAGGTTTGGTCACCGGTGGGGGTACACATGGGAGGCAACTGATCCATGTATCTCTCTCACATTTCTCTCTCTCTCTTTTTCTCTCTTCCTCTCTCTCTAAATCAATAAACATATCCTAGGGTGAGGATTAAAACAAATTCACCAGCATTAATAGTTTCTTTTAGATATATTTCCTTCATATGCAATGCTTCCATCACTAAATTTTCTGTGGAAAATGCCAGATTATCTAGTAAATGGCATTAAAATACTTCTGTATACTTCCTTGTAAGGTGTGTTTAAACTAAAAACTCATTTGGAAATAGCAAGGCTTATCTCACTCAGACAAAATAAAACATGGGGATATTGAATTGCCAGCCAAGTTCTCTTTCAGTCTTTGTTTCAGGCCAAGACTACTCTGCTCCCCAAATAAGCTGGTAGTTGTGGTTTCTGTGAAGTCCGTCTCAGACTCCCTCATTTAGAAATTTGCATGGTACTAGAAAACAGTATCTAGAGAATCTCACAGACTAAAGAGAAGAAAAGATCCCCTTATTTCTCACCCCCTGTTCAGTCACTAAGTCAGCAGGGTCCTTGTCTCACACAGAGGTAGTCACATAACTCTATTTTAGAGGAAAAGCAAAAATCAGTGATTTTTCTCACTAGTGCTTCTAGTTTTACCTTTAATTTCTTCAGGACAATAAAAATAATGATCTTCTGAACAATATAAAGATTGAGCCTTTTTAAAAAACATCTACATTATAGGACTACACAGGGAAACTCTTACAGCCTCAAGAGTTCAAGAAATGTGTCAGCAAGTCCATTAAATGTATTTAAGTGTGTATGTATGTTAGAAATACAATTAGTCTGTATGGCATATTTTATACAAATTTTGAACGAGAAAGAAAGATGCAAGATGCAAGTATATGAACCGCATAAAGATGCAAGTTGAATTTGTTTAAAAGAACAAGTATAAAGTGATTGAAATCCATCCCGTAAGGTGTTCAGATTTAATGCCTACTAACATCTGAACTGTGCTCTTAAAGACAACTCTGCTGTGAAATTTAAATCCCTTTCTCCATTCTCAGACAAGGTTTCTGAGACACACACATTTAATACATGTAAGATTCTGAACTAGGTTTTTAAGAATTCCACTGAGAGCCTCGTACTTTCATCAATTTCTCTTTTCTAATGATGTAGGGCATATGCCCATTTATTTTCTAAATGAACACTATAATAGTTTTAATAATAAATGACTTGAAATAATAGGTATCATTTGGAAATCCTTATGAAAAGGAGCTGAATTCTTTTACTGGATAATTCTGAATTTGTTCACAATAGTGGAAAGCAGGTAGAATGTGAGGGGAGGGTTGGGGGAAGCTATTCTATTATCTCTTTTTAATATGCTTGGATATTTTCAGCTGTTAAACTTGCATGTATTTTACTTAATGTAAAATAAATAATAACATCTCTTGTTCCTTCACTTCTTTTTTCCATCTTAAAAATCTCTTTCTGGTTGCCATGGAGATAGTGCCACTCTGATATTTGTTTAAGTGAAACACTTTCATCTCAGTGACTTAAAGACAGGTCCTAGAAAGGCCAGAAAAAAATTGACAGTATAGCCTGTGAGCTGGAATAAAGGGCCCTTGTTCTGAGGCAAAAAGACCATAGTTCTGGTAAGAGAAATCATCCTAATAAGAGTAATGAAGGGGCACATTATCTCTCATTGTGAATTTTATTTTATTTTCTCTTTCAATTGTGTTTTATCTTGTTTTAGAAAAAAAGTAAGAAATAGTGTTAGGAGTAAATAGGTAATGATTAAATTTGAAGTCATTTGTAGATAAATTTGTGATGTAGTAAGACCTTTGGAGATGAAGGCAGGTGACCTTTAAGAGAAAGCCCCTCTTTGCTCATAAGAAATGACACAAAGAAAGGGCACCATTTATAATCAAGCAGGCAATCCCTAAATTGTACCTACTTTTATAATTATGGCCAACACATTGAAATTGGTTTTGAGTGTGTGGCTGCAATAAATAGCATGATGTCTTCATTCTGAAAAATTGACGCATTTCCAATTGCTGTACAACCTAATTGGTTGCCTGCTGTGCATGGCTCAAACATGTGAACTTGGGCATGCAAAGTCATAATGAGAATCACTTCCAATGAACTTCAGTTCACAAAGGCACTGTCTCATTATCCATATCTAACTCTAAGACATTATGTTATGAGACTTAAGTGTTAGGAGATAGATTATGTTTATATCTGTACTTTATTCTCAGCTCTGCTGCTGTTCAGGTCACCTTGGCATGTTAAAGAATGGCCTTTGGAATCAAAGATACTGGTGTCACAAACTCCTCCACTTACTCTCTGTGTGAATTTGGACAAATGAATTCACATTGCTAACCAAAGTGAGAAAACTAATGGTCTTAATATGGAATACTGGGGTTGGCTGGATGTTACAATGTCTCTTTTGTAAAATGCCTTCTCAGTTTTAATGACAGTAGGGATCATGATCTTGGGTTTTGGTTAATTTAAAATATACACTTTCCCTTTAAAATTATTTGGTGCTCTATCAGAGTTAAAGTGTTTATCTGAACAATTCTGGGGTGGTGGTAGTTTGTAGAGCTGGCCTAGCAGTGATTAGAGTTGGATATGCAATGGAAACTTGCGTAAATTTGGACAGGTACTTTCATTTCTCTAACCACAATGTCCCTATTGACCAAATCAGGAAGTTAATTAACTGATGACTAAGGTCTTTTACCCCTCTAAATTCTATAACTCTTCCTCTATTGGTCTTGGTTGTAGAATAACACAAGGGGGACTTTTCTTAGCTTAAGAATCAGTTCAACCTCAAATTCATAGAGTTGGAGTAAAGTGGCAGTTACCAGGGACTGGGAGGAGGGAAAAATGGGGAGTTACTATTTCACAGGCATAAAATTTCAGTTAAGTAAGAAGTGAGCTCTAGAGATCAGAAAACAGCATCGGAATTACAGTCAACAATAATGTACCATACACTTAAACATTTGATAAGAGGTTAGTTCCCATGTTAAGTGTTATTTATACAATAAAAGAAAAGAAAAAATAAAATTACTATAAAACATCAATTTAAAAGAGACCTGGGCTGAGGCGTTTTCTCTCTGGTAGTACATGTGCCCCAACCACTATCTGGATTTATCCACTTCCTGGGTCATGAAGTTTTGTTGTGACAACAAGTGAAAAAGAAATTGTCACTCAAAGTTAAAACAAGTGGAAGAGGACATTTCCCAAGCCATTCTTGGTCTGTTGCCAGGAGTAGCTGTAATGATTCATCAATCACACTGACTAGGATGGAAATGACTGGATTTACAACTCTCTCCTTCTTTCAGACTTTTAATTATATCTGCATTCCTTTTCATCTCTAGTCCTGCAAAAAGGGCATATCTATTGTTATACCTGTATATTTTTATGTCTATTTTCCTTTAAATATGAAGAATCAAAACATCAAAAATTTTATGAACACTATGGATAACTGTAATTTTAAAATCTTTGGTCTCAGCACATGCCTTACTCCTGTTTTCCTTCTTCACTCAGGTACCTTTCAGACACAGAAAGCATTAATTCAACAATTCTTCTCTTTTGTTCCCACCTTCTTCAAAGCAAATAAAGAGTATCTCAAGCAGACATCCAAGTTATTACATGCTCCAGGGAATACTAGTCAAATAATTTAAGATCTTCATGTAGTAAAAGAGTAGCAAAACAATATGCAAAGAAGAGAGGCACCAAAGACAGCTAGGAATAGACTCATCTGTAGGAGTTAACTGAAGCTGGCTACAGAATGCATGAACCTTCTCTTCTACAGTACCAGATATTCTGAAATGTTGCATATACATCATATCTTTTAAAACTTATTTAGACTTTCTGTTCACTGGAACAGCATTAGAAATTTGACCATATATTTTCTATGTATCTGAGAGCTGAAATAGAGATTTGTGACTCCTATTTTACTTTTTCTCTTTCTGGAAATATACATGATTTTAAAAGCTAGCCATAAACATTCCTGAAAATCTCAAGGAAAAGTGGCATGCCAATATTTTAACCTCTCATTAGAAGTAAATACAGCCTAAGTCAGTGGCACTTAAGTATTTTTGATCATGACCTATAATTAAAAAATGTGCTGTTTAGTAGCCAGATACATACAATCATATATATATGTGTGTGTGTGTGTGTATATATGATTTTTATATGTATATATTTATATTTGTTGTTTCATAAAGTAATTTTGACCCTTTTATATATAACATTTTATTTTCCCATCTATTCTTTTAAAATTATTAAAATCCACTAAATTGATTTTATAATCTACAAATATGTCACAATGCATAGTTTGAAATGCAGAGTTGTAGGTAAATAGTAGGTTAAGATTAAGCATGGAGAAATTACATAAATAAATGACAGAAATTGAGATTTGGAAATTAAAGCCCCAAACCAGGGAAGTCATTCAAGTAAATGTGAAAAATCGGAGAGAGATAAGAGGATATAAGATCCCATGGTTTAAATAAGTTAAAACTTTGTGCATAATAGATACTCAAATATTGTCAGAAGATGATATCTCCTAGTTACACATTGGTTGGCCATTTACCTGAATCTTGCAAGGGACTTGTCAATGCCAACTCATAAAAAGAATATGTAGAAATGAAAGAAGGAGTCATTTTTTAAAATTTATTTTAATTGTTGTTCTTGTACAGTTTTCTGTCTTTTGCTCCCACCCAAGCCCTCCCCACCTCCCTGCCATTTCCACCCCGGCTAGTTTTTGTCCATGTGTCCTTTATACTTGTTCCAAACCTTTCCCCTTTTCCCCTGAAATTCCCTTGCTTCTCCCCTCTGGTGACTATCAACCCCTTCTCAATTTCAGTGTCTTTGGTTATATTATGCTTGTTTTTTTTTTTTATTAGGTTCCTGTTAAAGGTGAGATCATGTGTTATTTGTCTTTCACTGCCTGTTTTTTTTTTTCACTTAGCTTAATGCTCTCCATCCATCCATGGTGTCTTGAAGCGTAGGACCTAGAAGGAGTTATTTCTTAATCAGGTTGTTGGTATTCCTGGAGAGCATCATACTAAGTGAAATAAGCCAGGTGGTGAAAGACAAATACCATATAATCTCACCTATAAGTGGAACCTAATCAACAAAACAAACAAATGAGCAAAATATAGCCAGAGACATTGAAATTAAGAACAAACTGACAGTAATCAGAGGGCAGGTGGGAGGGGACCACAGGGGGAAAGGGAGGAGGGGTTTTCAGGAACAACTATAAAGGATACATGGACAAAACCAAGGGGATGTGGAATTAGGGGAGGGAGGGAGGGATGGCTGGGGTGGGGGGGAGTGGTTGGGGGTAAATGCAGACAACTGTACTTGAACAACAATAAAATAATTTTAAAAAGAAGAAAGAAGGAGGCAAACCCAGCTGTTGAGAAATACTAGCAGAGTGGGCTGGTATGAACATTCTGGTTAGTCTGAAATCATGGCAAGAAGTCACTTAGGACCTGCCATGTTAGGTGAGAAAGTACAGTCTACAGAATTGGGATTCCTGTAGACATGTTAACTAGGTCTCCATGATATATATGGGAAAGGAGTAAACATGGAGACAAGGGAATTTAGTTCTAGTTCTCTTTCTGATAATAGCTTGCAGAGCTATCCTAGGCTGTCAGTATACTTCTGTATTTCTCATGCTTCTCATTTGGTCGACTCTTAAATTCTTACCCAATTATAACCATTGCTTGATTTTATAATCTGAGAGGTAAATCAGACATAGAACAAAGAGAGTTCAGGCCATTTCTCTGGGAGATCAAAGACCAGAAACTCAGAACAGGAGTGTATACCTACAGATGCAGAGACACAGGAGAAATAGACACACTTTGAATATCTAGGTAGAAGGGAGCTGAAATACAGCCAGTGATTCTGGACCAATGGCAAGAAAACTGAAATTAAATTGACTGTGTTCCTAAGCCATGTCTTCTGAGACTGAAACACCATCCCAGGTCCAGGGTTCCTGCTGAGGAGAGGGTGAGACCAAGCCATCAGTGAGAGCACTGCAAGCGGGGTGTGCCCCCAGGGTGGGAGAAGAGGAGGAGGACATCCCTCTTGATTCCATCTGAGTTGACCCAAAGACAGAGAGATTATCTCTGAATGACAGGGCCAATTTTCCACACAAGCTTTCAAACATTGAACTTTGTACTACCAAGAAGCTTATTATTTGCACAATCTGTGACCTGATGTTTTTTTATAAAGCACTCATTTGTAGGATATTGAAAATACTGTTCCAGTTACAAATATGGATTTTTAAAAAAAAAATCTTTTTTAAAGCATATATAACTTGGGCTGTCTATAATGGAAATTAGTTAAGCCAACAATATAATTGAAAAACTTGTTCATTTATTTGTTTATTCACTACATATTAAATGAATAGCTTTTCCAGCTATTTGGTCTGGAATTTGGAATTTATTTTCCAGACCACTGTATTACCCTTGAGGCCAGAAAGATGAATAATACTGCGCCTCTGACTTCAAGGATTTCATGGTCTAGTGGGAGAGAGAGACGTATAAATAGATAAATTGCAATACAATGTGATAAGTGCTTTAATGGAGATAAGAAATGATTAATATAAATGAAAACCAAATTAAGCACATTAAGCTCTTCTTAAAAGAAGGCAGATTTGTTCATGTAAAATATTATTATTAAACTGTATTATTCTTCAATTCTCTAAATGATATTTGAAGATAATGTCTGCTCTTTTCTAGTCCCGTTAGTTCTCATTTTTACTCCACTGGTGGGTGTGCGCACTCAGGCACATGCATAGATGGGCTCTGTTCTGTTGTTTTGCCCCTGATTTCTGAAACAGTGTCAACAATTTTCATAACCAACATAACAATGGTAATTAAGAGACACATCTTAAAATATCAAAGTGTCTCTTCGTTTTCCTTCACACCAACACTAGCCCTCTTTTCGGCAATTAAAAGATATTGATAAGGGGGGAAAAGCAGAGCTGGAAAGAGAAATGTGGAAGGGGTGAAAAAAGTGATAGTAATACTGATAGCTAATATTTATTGAGTCTTTATTATGTGTTAGATCCATCTCTAAGTCCTTTGAATGTTTGAATTATTTAAGTCATAAGGACAGCCCCGTGAGAGCTATTATTACTTCCATTTTAGTAATCAAGAAGCTGAGGCCTAGGGAAGTTAATGGGCTTGGCTAAGGTCACACAACCAAGAAATTCAGAGCCACAAGTTGAACCTATCAAACTCCAGAATTTATCACTTAACCACTGCACTAGACGATATTGAAAAATGTTACTTGTTGCATTTTTTTGTTAGAAAATCCTGAAGTGATACTCATATTAAAAATATATTAATAGAAGGGATACACCAAGCAGGGGGAGGAAATGAAAGAAAAAGCGCTGTGTAACATCTCACTTTCTCCTCTGTAGTTCTCCAGTGTTGCTGTATCTTTCAGGTGACATAAATCATGGCAGTAGAAAGAACAGAATTTTCAGGAACAGTGAATGTCTACTTGATATCTGTGCTTCAGTTTCTTTTTGGTAGAAACTTTATCTGCTACTCACAAGCCAAGCATAGAGGGAAAACAGATTTCTACTTTTGTATTTTGTGAGAGTAGAGTTAATGGAGAAGAGGGTCACCTTAAAGAACATTCCCATAATGCTTATAGTATTTCATTTGATCAACTTCATTTCCTCCATAATCACAAATATTAACTAAATGACTGCATTATTAATTAAATGAGTTTGTGAGGGAAACTGAGGCACCAGGCAGTTAATTGACTCATCACAGGGAGGTGGCTGTCAGTTTCAGGTGGAATGGAAATACAATAGATGGGTCCTAGCTAATAGTTTTGAATAAGTAGAACTGATCTACCTAGGTTAAATAATTGCTGAGGCTCTCTGGCAGTTCTTAGTAACCACTCCTGTCTGCGGCAACCATAAAACATACTAGTCATTATTACTTTATCCTTTCCACTCCAAGCAAATAAATTATAGCTTAGACTTCTCAGACGGTCCCTCAGGCCTGGGTACTAATGAGTTGGCTCCTTGTGCTTCAACATGGAAAAACCTCATCCCAATTCCACTGTCCATTCAACCAAGAGATTCACCCCAGCTCTTATCTTCTTTAAATTGGCAGCTTTAAAATGATATGAATGTGTGTTGATGTAAGCTCCAATCATAGTTACAAATCATTTTCCAGCAACTTTGTCTTTCTAGCAGTTTATTTTAAGCCTGTCATTATTTTGCCAATGTTGTTAGCAGTCTGCATTGTGGTTACGTCTCTGTGTAATATAATTTCAGTAAGACTAAATACATCCTAGATGGCTGAAAAATAATCACCTCATTTCTTTGCTACCCCTACTTAGTTATCTGCATAGATTTTATCTCTCTTAGAGTTGAAATTCATCTGCAGGACTTTTTTTAAATCCTAATAATAAATAATAGATAGTTATGTAAATATTTTACTTACCCAGAAATGTTTACTTGAGCTTAATGTGATCCTGATTTGCTTATGTTTTACACAGATTTAGCAGGTGTTGGTGCTTTGGAGTCCATTTTCCATTCACACATGTGAATTTCAGTTGAACAAATTAAGTAAAATTCATCTTAAGAGACTAAATTGTTTGCATCCAAAGCAGTTCACGTGGACTAATTTAGTTTACATGAAAATAGGTTTCTCTCTCCACATAAGTGATTGCTGTACGCTGAATTGCACAGCATCCCCAACTTCCTTACAATTTCACCTGGAGTGTAGATTGATCCTGAACTTACCTGTAGCTACTCCAGTCAACTATTATGTTACCTAGGCAACCTAGAATACTCTGCTTTCAAAGAAAAACCAGAAAGCTTTCAAGGAAAAATTAGACAGTTAAAAAATTAGTATGGAGACTCTTCATCTGAATAGCCATGTTTTTGAGATCTCCTCCTGAAAAGCAGCCTGTTGTTAGCTGATGGGACCAGATTACTAAATACTGAATCTGTGATGAGAGAGAGAGAGAGAGAGAGAGAGAGAGAGAGAGAGAGAGAGAGAGAGAGAGAGAGAGAGAGAGATGTGTGGGTGTGTGTGTGTGTCTGCACTTAGATTTCTAAGAGTGGCCATTCAGGTACAATGACTTATGTGTCTCTTTATAATTTTAGATCTCCCGTGTTTCTGAAACTCCTTTTCCAAACTTAGTGTAATATAAAATATAGTTATGTAAAATACATTTTTTTTAATTCTGAGACTTTTTATTAACTGTAAAATTTTAAAGATATACTTAATTTATTTAGGAATGAACATTTTTTTCTTCCCTAATGAGGGTTGTGTTTATATAAGATAAAACTGAATAGGAGTGATGTTAAGGAAAGGGGAGGGGAGCTTTTAATACAAAAGGAAGCCTTTAAGAACTGTTTTTGTTTAATTGTTGAGGCATCTAAAAAAAACTGTTTAATAGAAAACATTTGTGTGGGTGAGTTTTCATGACAACTGCATTCTTCTGCTGTGGCCCGAAGAAGGTGAGAAGATAGACTCAGCTGTGTGAGATCTCGTCCCTGTTGGAGGGTGGGAAATGCATAATTACCTTGCTGCTGCTCCCAGCTGCTCTCTGTGGGGAATGAGGGTCAGAAAGGGTCAAAAAGTACATCAAGGGCCTCCCCTTATTCTCTTCTTTAACTCAGGCACGGTATTCCTATTAAGAATTCTGAAATTGTTAATTTTTTTATGTCTCAGACAAAATAAATTATTGGTATTTTTGAAACTGTTTCAACTTTGACCACTAGTCACTTTCCATGTAAGCCTTGCTCCCTACAGCTCTCTTTTCCTGATTCTTTCTTACCACCTAGCTGGAGACTTGCTTCATTAGCTGTGCCATTCCAACCGTGTGTTTTTTCCAACCCTGGCAGAGACAGGCACTTCCTCCTCTAGACTCTCACAGCACTTTTTCTGTCCTCTGTTGTACCACTCTGTCACTTGTGCTGTTTGTTAATGTATTTTTATGTTCATCTCTCACTAGACTTTGAGCAACTTGGGGTCTGGGACTGGCTTTTTTATATTTGTGTTCACGTGTTTCTAACTGTGAGTGGTACAGCACAGGATTTTAGACTGAAAGTCCCAATATGTCTCATGAAAAATGAAAAAAAAATTCATATGTTAAGATCACTTTGAATTCTAATTCTGCCATCCATTATAGTTTGGTGTTACCTGAAAATGTCATTAAGATTCTTTCTGTGTTTATAATCAAGCCACTGATAGATAGGCATAGACATAGAGACAGAAACATAGGCATAGACATGGATATGGATGTCCTATGGCACATATGGAGAAACATACCTTCAGTCTTCATTTTAACTATTGATCAATATAACATTTTGAGAGGATAGAGAGATTAAATGCTTCAATTATTTTGACATTTATTAGTCAAACCATAGTCAGCTAATACCCAGACTATAATTTCCTTATATATTTTTAAATATATATTTTATTGAGTATGCTATTGTAGTGGCTCCACATTTTTCTCCCCTTTATTCCCTACTGCCCTATACCCCTCCACCCACTAGCATTCCCCCACCTTAGTTCATGTCCATGGTTTGTGCATATAAGTTCTTTGGCTTCTCCATTTCCCATACTATTCTTAACATCCCCCTGTCTATTTTGTATCTATCATTTATGCTTCTTATTCCCTTTACCTCTTCTCCCATTTCCCCCCTCCCCAACCCCACTGATAACCCTCCATGTAATCTCCATTTCTCTGAATCTGTTCCTGTTCTCTCCTTGTTTGCTTATTGATTCTTGGTGGGGATTTTTTCGTTTTTTGTTTGTTTGTTTTTGTTTTTTTTTTTTTAGGTTTGGTTGTTGATATCTGTGAGTTTGTTGTCATTTTACTGTTCATATATTTGATACCTTCTTTTTCTTAGATAAGTCCCTTTAACATTTCATAAAATGAGGGCTTGGTGATGATGACCTCCATTAAGTTGACCTTATCTGGGAAACACATTATCTGCCCTTCCATTCTAAACAATAGCTTTGCTAGATAGAGCAATCTTGGATGTAGGTCCTTGCCTTTCATGACTTTGAATACTTATTTCTAGCTGCTTCATGCCTGCAAGTTTCTTTTGAGAAATCAACTAATAGTTTTATGGGAACTCTTTTGTAAGTAACTGTCTCCTTTTCTCTTGCTGCTTTTAAGATTCTCTCCTTATCTTTGATTTTGGGTAATGTAATTATGATGTGCCTTGGTGTGTGCTTCCTTGAGTCCAAATTGTTTGGGACTCTCTGAGCTTCCTGGACTTCCTGAAAGCCTATTTCCTTTGCCAGATTAAGGAAGTTTTCCTTTATTATTTTTTCAAATAAGTTTTCCATTTCTTGTTCTTTCTCTTCTCTTTTTGGCACCCCTATGATTCAGATGCTGGAACATTTAAAGTTGTCCCAGAAATTCCTAAGCCTCTGCTCATTTTTTTGAATTCTTGTTTCTTCATTCTGTTCTGGTTGAATGTTTTTTTATTCCTTCTGATTCAAACCATTGATTTGAGTCCTGGTTTCCTTCACTTTGTTGTTGGTTCCCTGTACATTTTCCTTTATTTCACTTTTCATAGCCTTCACTTTTTCTTCTATTCTGTGACCATACTCAACCATTTCTGTGAGTACCCTTATTGCCAGTGTTTTGAACTGTGCCTCTGATAGGTTGACTATTTCTTCATTGCTTAGTTTTATTTTTTCTGGAGCTTTTAGCTGTTCTTTCATTTGGGCCATATTTTTTTTTTGTCTCAATGTGCCTGTTATGTAGTAAGGGGTGGAGCCTTAGGTATTCACCAGGGCAGGGCAACCCATGTTACTGCAGTTGTGGTGCTGTATGAGAAGTCTGAGAGTGGCAAAAAATCACCACTTTCTTAGCTCTTCCCTGGCTTTCAGTCACTTCCTCCTCTACCCGCAAGCAAGGTGGGCCCTTCTGGTGCTGATTCCCAGGTGGGTGATTGTGTGTAAGTTAGAACCCTTTGGGTCTCTTCAATGAACTCTTCTGTGAGGCTCAGAGTTTCTCCCACTGCTGTAACCCCCACAGGTTTTTTCAGTCAGTGGTTTGGAGGCATTATTTCCCCTCACTGGAACCCTGTGTTGAGCAGTCTCCCTCATTCCCCAATTGTTTCTCCTGGTTTATCCACATGCATATGTGGGACCACCCACTCTGCCAGCAACTACCTTGTCTGCAGAGTCCTCCTACAGAGTTTGCCTTGCTGTGAGTCCTCTCTGCCCCAGCTGCCTGTCTCTACCCCTCCTACCAGTCTGTGTGATTTTTTTCTTCTTTAATTCCTTGGTTATTGGGCTTCTGTACAATATGATTTTCTAGAAGTTCTGGTTATGTTTTGTTTTTAAATTTGTTACTCTCCTTTTTGTGGTTGTGAGAGGAGGCAAAATTTATCTATGTACCTATGCCTTCATCTTGGCCAGAAGTTCTATCTCTTTATATTTACCATATTTTTTTACACATTTGTCTGAAGTAAAGACAAAAAAGGATCAAAAGAATTTTCCTGATTTTCTGTCACTTTATGGAAAACAGAAATATGGTTAATTTAATTATAACTAGTAATAGACTTCTTTATAAGTGTTAAGTGATATCCTAGTTCATAGAATTTGTCAGAAATCAACACTGAGTTCACTGATTCATAATTTTTTCCATTTCTTAAAATTAGGATTTTGTCCCACTTTAATCTCTGTTACTTAGTGCACACATTCATTTTTCTTTTTTTCATTCTGGCAATAAAATCTTTCTGGGCCTAGAAGCTTAAAGACATTTAAATTGCCCAGGTTATAATTTACTACCATCTCACCTTTAATTCCTTTTTATAATATTTATCCTACCTCTTACTAATGAGAAGATTTAATTTCTTGTTAGACAAGATGAATGAAACACAGGAGTTGAAAATACTGGCTTCCTTCTTCCATTTGTTGCTAGGCCTCACGTATCTTCTCAAAGCCATGAGCTTTTCTGAATAAACCTCACATGTATAAATAGGTACTTCTATTTTTTTTGGTTTTAGAATATTTCACAACCCAAAGCTCATTTTGTCTGTAAGCCCTCTTGACACTCTGTTTACATATTCACAGCACATATACTATCTATCTTTGTGTCTCTTTTTTCATCTTCTTGCATGACTTTAACAATATGAACAGTAGAATTCTTATGCAATTACATTAACTTAATCATAGCCTTCTTTTCTGGAAATGGTGATTTAAACAATTTTTCATCTTCTTTAGCTGCAATTATTTTAAAGAATTCTGGTTTTAGATGCAGGGGAGATTCTGCATTAAAACTCAAAAGAAAATTACTTTGTTGGGAAACTTAGCTTTCGTGCAAGTTCGGCTTTATGATAGAGATATGCCTACAATTATTTAGAACCATGACTTGTTAGGTTTCTTAATTTTTACAGGCATCCATCTTACTTCCACTGTCCTACTTGCTACATCTCATACCACCCCATACATATGAGGGTACAGAAACCAGCTTCCCTCCAGGTCCTTTTTTGAAGTACAAATTCAAATTCATTATCCCTGGATGGTTTTAAAGGTTTGACAGAAGGGAACAATCAAATATTTCACAATGGATCAAACTTCAAAGTGCTTCTTTAACTGAAATTCACTTTGAAATAATATCATGTCCTACAAGGGACATCACAAGATAGGAAACATCTCTATGAAATTCATGGCTTTGCTTACTCATATTGTTGACTGTTGTCATATTTATATGTCCCCAACATAAGCTACTTCTGTACTATATGTATCTGGAAGAGTTATAATTCTCTTGTGACTATTTTAACTGACCCTGCTTTTGTTCTGTGAAGATACCACTTCACACCAGTCAGAATGGCCATCATAAACAAAGCAACAAACAACAAGTGTTGGAGAGGCTGTGGAGAAAAGGGGACCCTGGTGCACTGTTGGTGCAATTGCAGACTGGTACAACTACTATGGAAAGCAGTATGGAATTTTCTAAGAAAACTAAAAATGGATCTGCCTTTTGACCCAACAATTTCATTGCTATGATTATATCCTAAAAACCCTGAAACACCAGTCCAAAAGAACCTATGCACCCCAATGTTCATAACAGCACAATTTACAATAGCCAAGTGTTGGAAGCAACCTAGGTGCCCATCAGTAAATGAATGGATCAAAAAACTATTGTACATTTACACAATGGAATTCTATGCAGCAGAAAGAAAGAAGGAGCTCCTACCCTTTGCCACAGCATGGATGGAACTGGAGAGCATTATGCTAAGTGAAACAAGCCAGGCAGTGGAAGACAAATACCATATGATCTCACCTTTAACAGGAACCTAATCAGCAAAACAAACAAACAAGCAAAATATAACCAAAGAGACTGAAATTGAGAACAGGCTGACAGTGACCAGAAGGGAGAGGGGAGGGGATTTCAGGGGAAAAGGGGAAGGGTTTAGAGCAACAAGTATAAAGGACACATGGATAAAAACTAGGGGGGTGGAAATGGGAGGGAGGTGGGGAGGGCTGGGGCAGTGGGCTGGGATGGGAGTAAAAGACAGAAAACTGTACAAGAGCAACAATTAAAATAAATTTAAAAAAATAAATAAAATTAGGCCACTTTTAAAAGTGCATGGTCCAAATCTTTCTTTCCTACTTTTGAGAAATTCAATAGCAATATTTGATTTTGGTGTTTTGTATTAGATGCTATTTCTGTTTACATTCTGCTGCTTAGAGGTAGCCTCAGTTCAGCAGTTCCTTAGGGATGCATAGACTTTCTTCCATCTCAGCAGGAGAAAGAATAAAGAGCCAGAGAGAAGCAGAGAGAGAGAAAAAGGAACAAATCAAAGGAGTATGTTCTGGGACAGAGAAGTCATGATGAATATCTGTCCTAGTCCTAAGCCACCTCTGAAGAACATTCCCAATAGGAAACTCAGATGAAATATTGCTGGGCCACCCAAAGAGACTGGAGAAAATAAGCATTAGGGCAGCCAGTATCCTTATAAGCATGTCATTTCAATGTATATGAGTATAAAAAATGAATCTTTGTTATTACTTCATAGTTAATTATCTCATAGTTGAACTTAAAAAATTGGCTAGAAAACTATAAAGCCATGTTCTATTATTTGCTACTATTCTTGTAAGGCAACAGGTACAAGACGTCACTAAGAGAAAGGTTTTGATTTTGTAGTTTCAGGATCAAACTTAGCACAGGTGCCTTTGAGTTTGAACATTCAAGCCAACCTTTCAGACTTTGACTTTGTGAAGTAACAGTCTTATGAGAACTCAAAGGATGAAAAATTCAGTGCAAGTAAGGGTTGGCTCATGCATTTTAAAGGCATGTTTGGTGTGAATATATTAGGGTGCAGTGAAGCTGCTGGTTCAGATAAGATGGCTACTCAAGAAAGAAAAAAGGGAGACATTCTGTTTTTTAAACCCAGGAGGGAGACAGCAACTTGATCTGTAATATCTATACCTGTCACAGGGAAATTCACAGTGAAAAGAGAACAACAAAATATATCTCTGAATTATGTTATCTAAATTACATCAAATGACTCAAATTCTCCTAAAAAATGATTGCCAAAATCTCCCAGAAATGCTTTCCTAAATGTTATTAATTTTATACAGTTTTTAAACACCTTTATTTTCTAAATTATTGACATAAAAGTAAAGCAGAAATTATAAAAAAATATTAGAAGTTAATATGTATCCCCATCATTCTATCATTTATACTTTATTGAAGTGCTAACTTGTATAATTCATTATTAACAACAATTTTATGGAAGTTTTACTGAACGTTTCCAAAATAGGCAATTTGATATAGTGATGCGGACCCGGTTTGTGGGGTCTGCCACATTGTGGATGAGATATGAGATATTTACACAGACTACTGAGTCCTGTGGAAGAAAAGGGACACCATGGCTTTTCTCTCAAGGGGAGAAAAAGCCTTGGCCCTTGCCTTGACCAGTCTTTATTTCTTTCCTGGGCACATCATATGATGGTCCTCATTTACTATGCACAGGTTCGCTTTAAGTGGTTACTTTTTACGGAAAACAAAGTAACTGATGCCACAGAAGGATGTTTGCAAATGAAGAGGGAAAAGTGGTTGAACTGATTACACTGGTCCTTGGAAGGTTTAGCATGGATTTTAGGAAGTTACAGTGAGCACTTGCTGTCTCAATTCAGAGTGAGAGAGTTTTAGCAAAAGCAAGTCTCATAGCAGTCTAGATACAATGCAGGCCTGATTCCCCGTGGGAGAACCTATCTGTGGGCATGGGTCCTGTCTGGGCCCATGCCACACAGAGCAGTCTGCTATAGTATAGCATGTGCATTACAAGGTAAGTTTGCTAGATCAGCCTTAGAATTCTTTTCATCAGATTTCATTAATTTTTCTTGCCTAGGGAAGATTTTAACTTTTTTGTTGAGATATAGTTTCTAGGAAAACTATTATTGCTGTTTAAATAATTTTTTTCTATCTAGTACATTCACTATAGTTAATAAAGCATGATTGGATCCATGGTGATGAAAATGCAATATATTATTAAATTCAGCATCCTGTACTGATAGAATGTCAAAGTTGAGAAATTAAGTACCTAAAGCCAAAAAAATCCCCTCTAGTATTATAAGCTCTCAAACAAAATACATTGTAAGTATTTAAAAATTAAATAGCACATATTATGGTAAACATTATTAAGAAAGGAAAATAGTATGCAAAATATAAATTTATAAATGTAGAGATCTGCAAAAATAAATAATTACCATATTAATAACATTGAAAAAAGTGTTTGACATGCTAAATGCTCAGTTTTAATGCTACTTGAAATCTGTCTTCACTATTTTCATTATACCACTTAAAGTCAGTGTGCAATTGAAAAGGAAATATGAAAAGGAAGCTTATATGAAACCACATAATAGAAAACACATTTTATTATACCCCAACTTAATTCAGGATTTATTTCCCACCAACCATCATAATTTTAGGACAATCTTCAATTAACGACAATCTTCACATTATATTATGATAATATATTTCCTTGCTTTACTCCTTAAATATAGTGAACCTTCTATGTGAAGAGCCTGTCTACCTGTGTATCCCAGCACATAACCTCAACACCTGTTCATTGTCTGGACAATAACCAGCAGTCAGTATATGGTTATTTGATCGAGGAACAAACACATGGATGCGTAGTTATAAGATAAAGCATGGACTCTTCAGAATGTATGGTGCTCTGGGAGGTAATGTAAATTTAAAACATGTCTGAGTGGTGTAGAATTCGTAGGGATTTCCTATCAAATGAAGCCTTTTAATCTCATCATCTTTGGGAAAATGCCCTCCATCCCGACTATGCTAATTAGTTTGGATCTTGTCCAGCTCCATTCTGTGTCCTATAGAGTGATGATCAAATGCATAAATGCACCAGGCATTGTTTGCACTAAGTTGCAGTTTGTTTTGCTTTGTTTTCATTGCAAGGATGCGAAATGATTTGAGTTCTATTTCTATAAAACTCCATGAAAAAGCCCAGCCTTTTATGGGTCTCTCAGCCCAGTCAGTATTGTCTTTTCAGTCATTGTCTTCAGTGCAGAATGCACTTATAGGTTTCTGGATTGTTTGTGGTAGTTTAGAGTCCATAATCTTGTAGTTTGGATTATTTCCCCTCAAACACATTGACTTACATTTACTCTTGCTTAATGAAACTCATCTGCTGATATGCCACTTTTCTGCCCACTTACCCAGACTTGCACAAGTCTTCCTGGATGTCATCCCTGCCACCTCAGTATTTCCTTACCCACTGGAGCTTACTAGAGATTTCATGACATCAAATATCTCAACTTATTTTTTTGTAAATGCTATAATTAATACATGTTTCAATGCAGATCCCTTGGATGGTGTGCAGGGTATGTGGCAAAACGTTTAGCCTTCTCAATTCAGAGGAACTAACATCACCCCCCCCCCTTTTTTGATCCTCCCAAGCTGTCAAAACTAAAAGGCATTTTTTAAGGTACTTCTGCCTACTTTTTTGTATTTCTGGATTCTGGGCTGCCTACATCCTTGGGTTAGCCCACTTCTGTCAAAGGACAGATATGTGCCTTTAAATGCAGGGATCTTACCTGGCCAAGCCTTTTGAGTGGCTTTTTCTTTTCTTCCCTCAGCTTTATTTAAGTAAGATTGACAAATAAAAATTGCATACACTTAAAGTATACAACAAAATGTTTTGATGTACATATTACATTACAAAATAATTACTTATGGACTGTTTACTTAGTGTGCGATACCAGGAAAAGCGACCTAACTATAGAGTCAAATAGCTCTGTAGACCCTGATCGTCACCTCCTATCTGAACCCAGATAAGTAATTTAATTGGGGTTTTGTCTCCCATCTGCAAAGTAGAGATTCTAATATCTATAACTACAGGGTTTTTGAAGATTCAGTAAAAGAGCACATTACATATCATAGTGTATCATACTGTGTATCATTGTGTATCACAGTTTGCAGGATATTTTATTTCCTTCTTTTCATGATTTTTGATAGCTGCCTATTCTTTCATCTGGACCTCATTATTTTCTTCCCTCCTCCCTGATGGAGGCCAGCTCTCCTTTATTGTGTTCATCTGACCTCTAAGTCCCTGAGTTCCTCGTTCTGTCATATACCAGGTAATTCCTGTCCAGTGTGGCTAATCTCTGACTAGACATCTCCTTCATTAAGCAACTTATTTTTTAAAAAAGAGGTACCCTCACAAATACTTTTTAGAAATGTTTTTTATTCTCTATGAATTGTATACTTGCCCATTTTTCCCCAGAGCATGCATATAGGTTATTTGGGCATAATTTCCCTTTACATTATAACCAACACGTATTGAGCAAAACACTCCTGCCCAGTTGCAGGGGTCTGGGGAATACAGCAGAGATGACAATGACCTTTCAAGCATCACCTGAATGGGGAGTTAGGAGAAGCTCTGATTTGGACTGGAGTATTCCCCATAATGGCCAGAGTGGTAAATAAACTTAAGGGCAGATTGATATTTTAGCAGAAGAGAGGTGCTAGAAACCAAAGGTCAGTGCCAAAAGAACACTGTAATTAGAAGTCTCTAGTGAAAGGCCAGGTGACAAGAATACAGTTCTAGGTTGGCAGGCAGAACACAAAGTGAGATAAGGTGATAAGGTGAAATCTGAACAATTTGAGGGTATTAGGGAGATCACTTTTAGTGAGTTCAGAAGTCAGTGGCAGACATAAGCGTTCAGGGTTGAAGGAGCAGCATGAACAATGCCTTGTCTTGGAATGTATACAGTATACTTGAGGAACTAGAAACATGAAACATATAGGCCAGTATGTTATTGAACAAAACAATAATTATTCTCAAGATAATAGCGATAAAAATGGTTTAGTTTGGGTTTCTTCCAAATAAGACTCAGAAAAGTATCTGGGTACGATTAAATAAGGAGTCCATTAATACTAATGTTACCACTGCAAGCAACATTGGCTTAAATCTGCTGGAGGTTCTCTGAGGACCCGTGGAGAATATAACTCAGAATTCCCCCACCAAGAAGCAAGAAAAATGAAGTGTCTATCCACAAACTTCCATCTTTCCTTGGTTGAGAGTTACTCTTGGAAGCAGTAACTTCCCAGCACTACCATTCTGCTCCACATGGTAGGAAGAACTTCCCGAAGGCCAAAGAAGGCAGGCGGAGACACCCAGGCTCTGGAGTTCGGTGGCAGCCCAGATGACTTCCCAGATCGGCTGGGAGCTTGTGGAGGTGGGGCAATGAAAGTGTCTGCTGAAATGGAAAGTATAATTCCATATAACCAGATGAATGCACTGAGGCATTCTGTTGAAAATCACTTATATCAAAATATGATTTTAGTCACACTTTAGTCACTGAGATCCAGGAGCTATGGAGAAATTGTAGTCATGCATTTCTGTCTTCTCTAGTAAAATAAACATTCTGTCAGGACCAAGAACTAGCATTTATTTTATTTGTTTCTTCACCATCCAGCACAGTGCTTTCCTAAAATGAACTGAATTTATTTTCAGTGAAATTAGAAAACAACAGCTTCATAAGATCCTTTTATCCGTCAAAAATCGGAACATTTGTTAATGGTAACCTGCTTCACTCTGTCTATTTTTGTAACGCCTATAATCCCAATAGATCCAAATACACTGAATTAGCAATTACTGTACAACACATTTAGCATACTTAGAAGCCTCTTTGCCCACCATTGGAATGTAGCCACCTGGACACAGGCCAACAGCTGTGCAGTAGCTATAGTAACTCAACATAAACATGTATGATGGATAACCCGCCTGGCATGTGTCTGCCATATAACAGGTTGCATATGTGCAATCCCAGAGTCTTCTCTAGATCACATTTGGACATCTAATATCAAGAGTGCATAATTATATTCTTAATTATTTTTAGGAAGATTAAAAACAATTCAAATGGTCCTTTAATCATGCCTGTTAGAATCGGAAATGAGACTAACAGACCACAATGGGCCTATGTCTTCATTATGAAAGTGAATGCCCATTAAACAGAAGTCTGCGTCTTTGGAGGAAGGCACACTATGTCGTATGGGCTGATGATGGTAACATCACAAATATGTAAGTGGTTGTATAGAGTTTACAAACCTCTGGGATATATGCTACTTAAATTAATCCTCACAACACACCCATTTTGAAGATGAGGTTATGAGGCTTTGAAGAAGAGATGCATTCCACCAGAGCCACAAAGTAGTAGCAAGGAAAGTACGGCCTTTAACTCTGTTGCTTTTTCATTCTGTGTTCTTTCCATCATAACAGACCACTTCCATAGGAAGCAACACACAGGGTTGTGACGTGTGCATTGTTGTTCAAGTGAAGTAAAATCCTACCACCTTCCTTTAAAAGACCCTGTGCAGTGTAAGTTGAGAACCCCACTGACTTGAAAAATGCACTAGACCAGCCACCAGACATCATTCCTTCAGCCCTAGCACTTCCGCTTACTGTTGTGTGATCTTTGATTAGTCATTTTATATATCTGAGTCTCAGGCTCCTCTCTTTAAAACTGTGACTTTTAATTGCTTCTTTTTCTTTTTTCTTTTTATTTTTTGATTTTAGAGAGAAATATTGATTTTTTATTCCACTTATGTATGCATTCATTGGTTACTTTTTGTATGTGCCCTGACCAGGGACCCAACTCCACAGCCTTGGTATATTGGGACACTGCTTCAACCAACTTAGCTACCCAGCCACGGCTTTAATTGCTTCTTGACATTTTTCCATAGTATTTTAATAAATATTACACAAGTCTAACCCTTAAGTGCTGTATAAAAGAAAGGTAGACATCATTTACTGAGGGCTAGACAACTCAGAGTTTTTTGCACATTTTGTTTTTCATTTCTTTTTTAAAACATTTTAAAGATTGTTGTTCAAGTACGGTTGTCTCCATTTTCCTCCCACCACTCTCTCCCACCCCAGCCATCCCCAGTTCCCACCCTTGATCCTACCCCGCTTTGGTTTTGTCCATGTGTCCTTTATAGATATTCCTGAAAACCCTTCCTCCCTCTCCACCCATTATTCCCTCCCACCTCCCCTCTGGTTACTGTCAGTTCTTAATTTCAATATCTCTGGTTATATTTTGCTTATCTGTTTGTTTTGTTGATTAGGTTCCACTTATAGGTGAGGTCATATGGTATTTGTCTTTCACTGCCTGGCTTATTTCACTTAGCATGATGCTCTCCAGATCCATCATTCATTTCTCATGCATTTAGGTGTATGTAGTGAATCCCATTTTACATGGGGGGACATTAAAGTTCAGTAGGTTGCAGTTTTTTGCCAGAGACAAAATACCTTCAAAGTAGGAACAGAATTTAAACTCAAGTCTGCCTGATTTTGAGGCCTGTGCTCTCTTTAATACAGCCAAGCAAATTCCAGAGGTTTCCCCAAAAGGGCATGAAACAGGAATGTGTAACTAAATCTATATTAACACAGAGCATTAATGAATGTGGAATGTCTGAAAATGTTCAGAAAGTCAAGTATACCCCCTCCTATCTAAGGCTAGCCATCTCCAGTTTTGGACAATATCAGTAGACCTGCTGCTTCCTCATATCTACCGCCTTTCCCCACTTGTCCTCCCTATTCTCTCATCCATGTTAATGCCTTAGCCCACTGTCTCCATTGGTTGAGTCCCTGCATTAGGCAATAGGGCAGAAATAGTTCTTGTCCACAAGGAGGAGAGGCAACAAGCAAACAAACACATACAAAAACACCATGCTCATTATGCTAAGCAAGCCTGGAGGCTTGGAGAGTAACTCCTCTCCTTATCAATCAAAAGAATCGACTAATTCATTCATAATAAGATGAAAAGATATGAATAATAAGTTTTTAAATGTTACCTTCCATCAGGAGTATTTCTCAAGGTTATATTAAAAATATTTAATAGGAAGAGTGGCTTGAGGACCATCCAATCAGCATAGAGATGGTTACAGTCCAGAGCCAGGAAAGCTCTCGCTACACGTAAGGTTCCATTAGCTGCTGGAGCACAAGGAGGTCCAGAAGGTACCAGGGGAGGGGCTGTCTGTGGTGGGCACAGTGGAGGAGTGAGGATGGGGCAGAGGAAGTAGAAGCTCAAGGCATGGTTTGGATTTCTGCAGTTGATGTAGAAATATTCCAGGTTTTCACAACTTCATTATTTGTTTCTAGAGGCCATTCCTCTTTTTACCTTAAGCCCTCATGAGATTTGCCTTAAGGTCCCCTGTGATATATTAGACATCTGTAGGCCACAGAGAGAGGGAATCCTGCCACATACATAGTCACCTGCTTTATATGTGGGTAATATCACTTACCCATGGACTTAGAAGATTGATCTGTGTTGAGAAATGATCGAAGAAGAGTGAGCTTGTAACTTGTGAACCCTCCTTGTTGTATGTTAGTGAAATGAGAAGTTCAGCAATGTTAAATTTTCTTTATGCTCTATTATTGACAAATCACTCATGTATACAATGTTATTTCCTATTCCCCGTAATTTTATGGATTGAGAAATGTTGCTATTATTGTCATCCCCATTTCACAGATGAGGAAATAGAAGCATAGGAAGAAGAATCATGCAGTTAGCAAATGACAAGATTCAGTGACTACTGGGGAACTGAAACTGTGGGCTTTGGGATCTGTCAGTCTGGAATTGAAATCTGACTCCAACTCTATTGCTGGATGACCTCAAACAAATTCTACTTCAATCACTGCAGCCTCAGTTTTTCTTTTGTGAATTAGGGATAATATCACTATCTATCTCTTAGAGTAGCCTTGAGGTTTATTAAGGTTTGGCACATAGTAAGCACTCAATAAATTGTTACTTTTACTAGAGAGCTACTCATCTGACTCCTAACCTAGTGTTCTCTTCTTCATTACACACCACTTCATTTATGCCTCCTCATAATATAGCTGCATACTCAACCTCAGATGATAGACCAAAATAGAATCCTGAATAATTTGAAATAAAACAGTTGCCAGTATATTATTTTAACACCAAGTGCTAGTGATAATATTTACATATTTTGTGCCAGCAATAAATATTAAGAAAAACAAACACATATAAACAAATAAAAATATTATATGTTTTTACTTTCTCCATTCTACAGAATAATACAGTTCTCCAGAGAACTTGCAGCTCCTTATCATAGTAGGGTATTGACTAATTTCACTACCAAAATATTGGGGCTAGCAAAGTTTTAGAGAGTGGTGGTGCACTTATTACATCCAGAAAGATTTGTCCTCTTCAATCTTCTTTGTTCAATACATTATTCTATACAATTTTTCCATTGGGTTTTTCAAACTCTCAGCCTGTGGACTTCAACTCCTTACCCTTTGTTTCGGGAATGTGCGTGTATGTTCTGGGGAGGAAGGGTCATTGGGCAAAAAGATGCTTTTTTAGTCTTCTGAACCTAATAAGATTTGTGTATATCTTTAGGAAGTACAAGTTTGATGGTATGGAAATGAAAGATTTTCTTCTAAAAGCCTTTTCTGGGAGGACTGGAAAAAGTGCCAAAACAAAACAAGAGTGGTTTGGAATAGAGAGGGAATGGGTTAAAATAGGGATGCAAACCTTATCTTTGTACCTTATTAAAAGTAATCCCTTCCTTCTTCTATGAGTCAGTAGGCATTTTGCTTTACTCTGAATTGAAAAATGCATATATATCCTAGATACTATGAATTCTTCCTGAGTTTCTTGGACACAGAGCTGCTGGCTACTGCTGTTGAAAATTCCCTACCATTCCGGTTTTCAGCACTGGTCATTGGATAAGAACTGTGTTAGAGCACATGATTCATGCCAGCTCTGCTCTTAGGAGCTCTGAAAATTTGGATTGCTCAGCCCACCACCACCACCCTTGTGACTCATTAACCAAGTTTATCAGCATGGGAAGGCGAGATGCACAACCTAATTGCCCCCTGGTGTGTAAAAATGCAGGGCTGCCACAAATCTCCATGGGTGGCATTCTTTGAAGTTACTCCCTAAGGCAGAAAATTCCTCTCTTAAGTACTACTAGATTTCCAAAAATAAGAACTGACCTTCTATTTTTCAAAGTAGGGGGTGGGGCAGGGTATGGGCCAAATGAAATCTGTAGAAGTGTTGTCATCTTTACCATTCTTAGATCTGGCCCTCACTTCTAGTCAGTGTTGCTCTCTGCAGTTAGCTCCTTTCAAAGTGCAAGTAGTTCTGAGAAAGGGAGTCACTGAGACTTTCACCTTTATTTTTGCTTCTGGGCTTTGGCTATGCTCTCTTCTGTATTGGATTATGCATTGTACCCTTACAATTATTTAAATCCAGGGCTTTCTTCTAAGCCCAAGCCAAGCTTTCCTAACCTGCTATGGTCCTAGTTTCCCCCTTTTCTTCTCTGAACAATTAATACATTCATCCATCAGTTTTATGATAAAGCACTTAAATGTGTAGCCACAAAGGACAGAATTAGAGATGTAGAAATGGATGCTACTGAGAAAAGTTAATGTAAGGAAACTTCCACTCAGAGCAGCCCAAAGGGACAGATAGTCTGGCTTCTGAGATAACAATATCCTTGTCATGGGATATATTTAAGAGCTGGCTGAACAATGGATAAGGGGGTCCCTTCTAGAGGGGACTCATGTAGTACGGGGGTCATTTAAATAACTCTAAGATCCCTGAAACTGTGCCATTTTATATTTTTAATGGCATATAGATTCATTGAGAACTGAGACCTTATCTTACACGGCTTCTGTGTCTTTTTTTTAATCCTTACATGAAAATATACCCATTTGATTTTTTTTTTTTTAGAGAGAGGAAGGATGGAGAAACAGAGAGACAGGGAAACATAGATTGCTTGACTCTTGTATGCACCCTGACCAAGGATCAAACCTGCAACCTGGGTATGTGGCCTTACTGGAAATTTGAACCCATGGCATTTTGGTGAATGGGACGACACTCCAACCAACTGTACCATACCGGCCAGGGCTGCTTCTGTATCTTAAAAAGCAAGACATGTAGCAGGGACTACTTAATTTTATATTGATTGATTGTATTTGTTTCACCAATTAGTTCCCTCTTATATCAAGAGGTATAGGCAGCAAAGAAAGAACTTAGAGAGAGGGAGAAGAAGCTTACAAGAGATGTCACATAAAATTTATAGCACATATAAAATGGATTAAATGTATAACTCTTTCCTTTATGTCATATCTCATTACTTTTTACTAATAGAGAAATACTGTTGAGGCCTCCCGATGCACGCAATGCCAGGTTTGGTCACAGGCAAATCTAAAAGTCTGAAAGACACATTCACGATTGATGCTACAGAAGAAATAGTTCTATTTTGTTCTCAATTCATAATTCAACCTCAGTCTTTTCTTGCTTTTTCTTAAGGATGATACCATCAAAAAATTTCTGCCTGAGCACACTTTGGTCATACTTTGTTGTTTCAGGGATCTTATACCTTTTCTCACTTACCACTCCCAGCAATCCTGTGAAGAAGTTGTTGATATGAGTAATACCTTGTGGATTTTCTAGAGGAAACTAAAGCTTAAAGAGGATAAATGACTCATTCAAGATCACACAGCCATTGATGAAACCTAATCCCAATCTTTTCTCTTAAACCCACTACTTTGAAGCCATAATGAGCAACATAATGCAATTAGACTGTGTTATACAGTGAAATTTACAGGGGTTGATAAATGAACTTAATCAAAGCAAAATAAATTAAAAATACAAATATTTGACTGTGTAATATAAAATTTTTCTGTAGTTAAATGTTACTAGAGTGTGGCACTTATTTGTTTATACATCTGAATGTGAGGTTTATTGCATATAGTATTTTAAAAGATTATGGAGAAAATGAAGAGACATGTTAATGTTTATAAAAATCACAGAGCTAAAGAAATATATTATGTTTTGGATACGAGAGATATTATAAGAAAAGATACAGAGAAGAATGCACTTATGGCCAAAATGTCAGCATGCTGATATTAAGAGTTGTTTTAAAAAATGAGTAGAGAACAAGAGTAAAAGAACAAGGAGTAATCAAAGAATGAAGATTATAAATTAGATTGAATGAATGAGTGAATGAATGAATGAATGAAAGCAAGAGAATTTTAAACTGTAGGCTCCAATATAGATGCTCAGGAGTCACTATCTCTTATCATTTGTATATGGGGATGGGATTTTACATGCTTAACAGAGAGCTGCTAGCAGAGGGGAGGGATCTGTTGCTTAGTGTTTGACCACTCTTTACCCTCTGCTGCCCACGTGTAATAAAAAACAGGCAGCAGTGCTCCCAAGAGCAGGTATATAACCTTACTGATGCTTCTTAAGTGGCCATAAAGAAGTTGGCTGAGCATGAAATTCTAACATTACAGTTTATGCTTTGAGTTGGGGGAGGGGAGAAGAAACAAAATTCAAGACTAGAAAAAAAGAAGAGGAGGACGAAAAATTGATTATAGCTCATATGAGAAAATGATGTAGTTCCTAAGAGATACTTAGTTTTTTGGGGGGAAGAAAAAGACAGTTATGATGTTGAACCCAGTGTGTGCTGCTGGCTCTTACCGTTCCTGTCACCCAGAATGGAGGCAAAGAAGTGAAACTGCAAAGAGATTCTGCTTCTTGATAACTGAAGGTAATGTGATAGCTGGTGCATTGCTGAGTTGTGATGAAGCAATGCTGACAGCCCTCTCTACGCATAAGCGGAACGAACAGGATCCTGCTTGAGGAACTCAAGGGAAAAAGTATTAGTTAGGAGAATAGTTTGTATTTCTGTAGTAGTAGTACATCGTGTTGAATTTGGAATATACACAGTTACTCAGATGACAATCAGAAATACCATTTCTTTAATCCTCTGTAATTGCTCTAATATTTGTAGGTCAGGATAGAAGGAAGGACATTTTTTGCTGTTAACAGTCAGTCTCTTTGTCTTCTAATCTCAGTCATCTGTTTTGGATATTCAGCTATCTTTTAGATGAATAATGCCATTCACATTTACATCACCTTCTGCAGCTGTCTAATTTGGCATCAGGCTGCTACGTGAGAGCAGGAACTATCTTATATGAGTTCATACACCTGAGGTTGATGGGAATCTTAGAATGGGGTCCAGATGTCAAGAATGGGTTCATTGCAGCAATGGAGTGGCTGGTCTGGTCTGGGCTTTAGACTGATGATCACAGATACACTCTCTGGTCCTACATGGCCTCTGAGAGTGAGAGGTGCTGACAGGACCTGCTGAAGCCTAGTTCTAGTCACCTGCTTCTTCATTCTAACCCTGGGCCACTGGTACTTTACTTACCGTCTCAACATGGTCATGTCAAGTCAAAGGCAACTGTACAAATGTCTGGTCCCCTTGCATGCCTGCTATATACAAGGGGCGGGGGGGCAGGAGCCAGGAGCATTGTCTCAGGATCATCTCTTGAGCCAATTTTCTCTTCCAGGCAAGCACCGCCCTCCCCAAACTGGACCAGGGCCTTCTCTCTTTTCAGAGAAATAAAAGAAGAAAATGGTTCAAAACATCTAATTCTAGATTTCTCTTCAATCTTTTCAACACATTAAAGCCAGACATTACTTCTCTAACTTGACAACTTTGCCTTCTCCCTCCATGGTCCATCAGCCAAAAGGGACCATCTCTGCTTTTCTTCTTTCTCTCTGGAAGAAATTGTGCAATTTTCCAGGAACACTAAACATCAGGTTTAGCTGTAATGGTTTATGGGGAGTAAGAAAAGTAATCTGCTTACCAACAAAGACCACATTGCAAGGGATATCTACAAGTTATTATCCTCCTATTTATATATACACTCTTGTAGATTTGAATCTATGAGAGTGATATAAAATTCAAAGGTTACTTACCACTATTGGAATGCTGAGGTAGAATGGAGTATTCAGCAATACAATATGTTTTCATTTTATAAGGAAAACTTTTGAAAAATAAATTTAGGAAAACTCAGATGGATTTGCATGAGGCAAAATATACCATTGCTAAATGTTAAGTACCATAAGAATCAAATGTTAAAAGAGAGAGAGATTTTTTAAATGATGATACTAAATGTTTAACATCTTAACGAATGCCACATACCATCCCCAAGGGGGCATTTTCAATAGTACGTGAAGCCAACTGCCATCCAGGCATTTAGCCACTGTTTGCAGAGAAACAGAGCTCTAAGTCACCATTCTCTGGGACTTTGAAGCTTTGCTTTTCTTAGAGTGCCCTCATTTTACTTAGTTGAGGAGAGGTTGCAAAATTAACTTAGTTCTGTCTTTGGGAATTATTAAGAAGGGGGAGACAATTTTGTATACTATTTAGTTTAAACATTTTCCAGAAATAATTTAATAACATAAAATCAAGAAGTTGATCCTAATGACTCAACCACTAGAATTTTGAGAAACACTTCATAAGAATAAAAAAGTATATTAATTGTTATCCACTGAAGCTCCAAACAAAGATGCACTGCTTTGCTTCTTTGATTTAAATATTTATTGATTGTTTACAATGCTTCAGTCACCTTGATTGGCTCTAGGCATACAAAATAGAAAAGATACTTTCCTGATCTTCAAGGAATTCAAATTCATTTCTGTTTAGCAGGTTGTTAAATGCCATTAGTGTTTCTTTATGTCATTTCCATTCTGCTCTTTAAACATTAAACTAAAATTAAAATGCCCACAGAAAAGATTTAATTAAGAGTTTTTCTTTACCCTGGATGCCTGATAGTTATGTACTATATGCTCATAAATGAGTCACAGGTATACATACATTCACCATTTTGGATATGTTCTCTCCATGATTCTCTTTTTTTTTTTTTGCTTACCTATTCATTTGCTAGAAGTAAATTATAAAAAATTTAAGGTTATAGGTATAATCATGATTCCTAGGTGTATTCACTCTATAATGTTTGTTAGAGAGAAAAGAATGATATTTCAGCATATCACTTTAAACCATAATCTGAGTAAACATGTTCTTGAAATACTCTCTCTTCCAACTTTCTCTGTTTTTATTAGGGCAATACTCCCCTAAGACTGTACATTCCAGTATCATTAAAATCATGCTTTGTATAAACTGCTTCAAATCCAAAGGCAACACAAATAAACACATCTACCATTAGTATATACTTTTCTACTGGCCAAGAGAACAAGAAATGTTTTTTCTGTGCCTGAGAATTTTAATTGCAAAGAACTGTTAATGGGCTTACACTGCATGCCCAAGATTCTGTAAACCCTTGTCTCCATTTTATATTCCTCTGACCTCCTTGTACATTTCAGAATCAGAACAAAGAGCCAGTCAAGGAGAGAAAATCCTTACAAAGTGCTGTTCTGATACAGCTGCCTCCTACTTGTCTTCAACCTAATGTTTATTAACTTCTAGGTTTTGTAATGAATTAATAAGGAGTTTACAGAGATTAAAAATACTCACAAAAATCATCATCAACCAAAGCAAAATCTGCTGGCTTTGTAGGTGGACTGCAGTAGTGAATAGAAGATGGATGAAAGGAGTGGAACAATGAGAGCCATATGATCCTATTGCAGAGAAAGTGAAAAGGAAAAAAAAAAGTAGTATTTAATTCCTTCACTGTCTTGAGAATCCATCACTCAGACAGAATCCATAACAGAAATCTAATTCTCCAGTTGCTGGACAAAGTTAATTAATTTGCAAATATATTTCATCTTCTAAGTGACAGCCTTGTCTGGACTAGATGGCGAGGAAATAGGAGGCTGAAACTGGAGTATAAAGCACTGGCAGGCTCACGTGTAATGGCTCTAACCCTGGAGAATCGAGGTGACACCAGCTCCTTACATCTCCTCTAAATGAGCTCCTCATCAAAGGGAAATATTTTGATTAAGGTAGTGAGGGGGGGCACTTGCAATGTTCTCCGTGTGCTTCTTCTAACTGCTTTGCCAAATACTTAAGTTTCTTCAAAGGGATGATGCCTGCAGGGATGGGGTCCTCCTGATTTTTGTCATCAGCGCCAAGGTGGGATGCGCAGATGTTTACCTTTGTTTTCCAAATCCTCTAGTAACTGTATTCCTTCCCTTCATCTCTGAAGCCTTCATTTCAGAGGCACTCATCCTGAATGGGAGTCTTTCTGTTTATTTTAGTTAGTGGTTTGGGCTGCTGAGATTCTTCCACAAGATTCAGTAAAAACCAAGGCATCATAGTTTGGGCCATTTCTTTTCCTTACACCTATTCCCAGCAATGAGGACGCTTTCCCTGTATCCAAGCCACCGCATAGGCTGGTATGCTTCTATGGCATTGGCAGAATAATTACAAAGTCAAAACTGGGGTGACAGGGAAGGAGGATTAAAAGTCTACATTCGGAATGGAGTCAGTCTCTGCCTATCCCCAGCCTATGCAGTTCAGTGTTGGGTGAGGCTGGACTTATTGGCCCCATCTGCTGCTCAGCAATACCACAATTCCTAAAACACAAAGGGGGACAGAGTGGCTCTCAGCACAGTGAGCAAGAAGGAGGTGGTTAAGGACACAGTTGGAGATTTGCAAAGGGAAAAGATTGTGCAGGGCTTTGTACATGAAGGATTCTGGCTTGTATTGTAAGTGCAATGGGAACCTGCTGAAAATATTTAAATAAGAGAATTAAGTGATTTGAAGTATGTTTTTGAAAGAATATTCCAGCTATCATATGGAGGTTGAGTGAGTGAGGAGAAAGAGTGAAATCAGGGTTACTGTTAAGAGTCCTAGACAATGAAGAAAGTAGATTGGAAATGTTGGTAGACTGTGAAATTGTTATTAGAGGTAGAACAAGCAGGACTTGTTAAAGAATTGAACATAGAAGATCAAGGAAAATGGGGGATTCAGAGATGGCTACAGGTTTCTGGTCTTGAGCAACTGAGTAGACATAAGCACTGGAGAGCTCAGTCTTTTAGAACTTGGGCCTTGACATGCTCTAACTAGTTCCTGTCCAGAGTATAGAAACATGACACTCAAATCTCAGTTTGTTGATCAGACCCTTGAAACATACTAGAAAAATTTGTACTTTCTTTCTGTCTACTTTCTGCCCTTAAAATCTTATTGCCCTTTTCAGCAATTGCATTGACTGGGATGCCCCGTGGCTTTATTCTGGACTTCCACATACTGATACCTGCACTGAGATTTGAGCCATCTCCAAATTCCTGTCAGGAAAACTGTTGATTTTTCCATCCTCTGCTATTGGATGTCCCAGCCCAGCACTTGTGATCACAGCCTTTGTGATGGGTATAGTTTTAGATACTGGCACCTTTCATCTGGAGTCTGTTTCCCTCTGATTTCCTAAACCTTTCTCTGCTAAGTTTTAAAATAGAAAAGATAGATACAGTGATACCAAATTGTGTAGTAAGTTCTCACAAAAATTCCCCTCACTTTGAGGCCAGTATCCCCAAAATACATATTCTAAAATTACTTCTCTTTGGCTGTTGATAAGCACATCTAGCATTATAGAAATTTTAATTGATTAATCTGAAGCATTCGGTCCTTTATATGTTCAGAATTGTCAAACACAATGACCAAAGGCAAGTCTAAAAATAATTGTGTAATTTTTAAAAACTATAATTGAAGCAGCTTCTGAAGGAAAAGAAGAAAATTTTACTAAAAAGAGAGAACTGTGTATGTTCCTTTCCAAATATCAGAACTATTCCATGTCTCGTTAGTGGGCATTCATTTGGAAATTTTAAAATATACATATCATTTTCTATCTTACAAATAAGAAAAGTAAAAGAACTTTTTCTCTTGATATAGTAACCAGAGATTTATTTCCAGGATAGTTTTATAATATACCAGCCAAATGAGTTGTAGGTAAATATTCATTATATTCAAGCACTATAGGTCCAATGAACTAATGAACAGGAAAATTATTTGTTTCATTCACAAGTGTTGAGTTCTGCTGCAAAGAAAAAAGTAAAAAGAAAAAAAAACACTTTTTCAAGAATGGTGTTAAGGGAATCTGTAAGCTTTTAAAAAATGATCAATCACCTCATGCAATCTAAAAATGGGGATATAAAGCAATTTTTATAATTCTGGATAGCACTAAAAAGCTTGAAATTGCTTCATTCTTTTAAAATAAAACATTATTCTAGCTAAAATTTTTGCCCAGTTGTCATGACAACCTTGCCATTTTATACAATGTAGAGACAATTAGATATTAACCTGGGCATTTAGAAAAAGACTCTTCTAACTTAGAAAAAGACTTGTTGATTTGTGTTTGGCTGAGTAGTCCAAAGAATTACTATTATAATTCTTCCTGGAGCTAATATTCTTTCAGCCATCCAGGCCATTGTCTTAGAAAGGTGCACCTCTGGTTTTCACAGGTCAACTGAACACAGGGGAAAGGGACTGTGTTAACAGTTCCTAAAACGGGTTGTGTTAACTAGTACTCTATCAGCTGGAAAACTGAGAAAGTCATATTTCTCATTTCTTTGAGATAAATCTTTAATATAGTGGCTGTCATCACTGTAGATTCATACAAAGTAGAAGAGTAATTTACCTGAGATTTAATTGGAGAAAGAAGTGGCAGTGAACTGTATCTCTACATTTTAAACAAATAACAGTTATTAAATCTGTAGCCCTAAGTTTTTCATTTATTTATATATCTTGTGAGAGACAGCAAAGGAAGCAATGAGATGAAAACCACCAGAGAATGCAGAAATTAATCCTTCCTTTATTAGGGTTTTTGTCTAACTGGCACTCTTCCTTTTCCCATCAGTTCAGATAATAAAATTTTTTTTCATTATCTTCCTTGCTATTAAAGTTTTTTTTTTCTACTTACCTAATAATGCCAGAGTGGGAGAGGGGTTGGAGGTGTTGGGAAGGAAGAACTGTTTTAGATTAAACAGACTCATAAAACAGATCCGAGGCATTGTTATAGAGCATTTATTAACTCTAAAACTATGTTATTTCCCCGGTTAACGCAGATGTTTACATAGACTAAAGTTATTCCCAAAACATGTACTATACAGATGAGGAACAAGGTAAAATGAATTGAAAAAAAAATGTGTCTATAAAATAACAATGCTTTTTGTTGAAAAAAATTGGGGCTTTTTTTTTTTTCAGTGTACTAACTAAAGGCAGTGCTGTATTTTCTAATTATGCTGTCATTCAAAATATTTAGGGAGCTCTTCTGGAAATTGCTTCTGGAGTCTCTTGCAAGTTATTTTGATTGTTATAAGTGAAGTGAATCTGTACCTTTTGAGAGTGATCCAGGTTTATTAAAAAGGTGGATATTCAAGTTTGGCAAAATAATTTAGTGTTTTTTTAAAAATCATTTTTAAAGGAGCATGAGGACACACACAAATACATGGTTGTATTAGTTTGCTAAAGCAGGCATAAAAGAAATGCCACGGACTTGGTGGCTTAAACAACAAAAAAATCATTTTCTCATAGTTGTGGAGGCTTGCAGTCTCAGGTAAGGGTATCCATTGGCAGACTGCTTTCTTCTGAGGACCATGAGGAAAAGATCCACCCCAGGCCTCTGTCCTTGGCTTGCAGATGGCTGTTTTCTCCCTGTACTTTTACATGGTCTTCCTTCTTTACATGTCTGTGTCCAAATCTTCTCTTCTTGTAAAAATACCACCAGTCAGGATGGAGTAAGGCTTATTCTAATGACCTCATTTTAATATAACTACCCCTTTAAAGACCCTATCTCAAATAAAGTCACATTTTGAGTTACTGGAGTTAGAATTCCAACATATGAATTTTGGCGTGAACACAATTCAGTCCATAACAGAGTGTGTGGCTTCTAAATAGAATCTAAAGGCAATTCCCACAGGAAATTTTCTGTGAAGGAAAACACTCCTTGTTTCAATTATATTTTGCTGTATTACCAATCATTTCAGGATCCTGTAGCTTTAAAAATTGTATTTCTCCATATGTAATCAGTACAATATTATTGAGTATATTTCCTATGCTAACTATGTATGGTATCAGATGGGCACTAGATTTATTGGGAGATCACTTCATAAGTTACATAAATGTTGAATTACTATGCTATCATAAAAATTTCATATTACATTATTTTTATAAAACTAGATAAAGCAAATTGATCTCTAGTGACCGAAAGCAGATCATTATGTTTGGGAATGGTGGGGTAAAGATAGGAGGGAGGAAGAAGTAGGAACTGTTAGCAAGGGACACTGGTAATCTTTCATGGGTGATGAAAATGTTAACTGTGGTGATGGTGGCATATATTTAAACATCATCAAAACTTATCAAATTATATATTTTAAATATTTGCAGTTCACTGTATGTCAATTGTATCTTAGTAAAGATATTGAAGATTAAGAACAATTTTAAGCATGTTTCTTACAATTCTGTGAGATGGTCAGAGATTCTTTTGCTAGTTTCACAAGGCTCACTTGGGTTAGTGCATTGAAGGAGAGTCGTCTGGATGGGAATATACAGGATGGGCTCAATGACATGCCTGGCAGTTCCAGAGGAAGGGCACTCAATTCTCCTCATAGGGACTCTCCACCTCCATCAGGCTGGACCAGCTTCCTTACATTCTCGTACCAGGGCAGTGCCCCAAGAGGCCACAGGAAAAATCATCAATGTCTCTTTAAGCCCAAACTCTGGAACTTTGGCTATCACTCTGGTGAAATAAAGAAGTCACAGGGATGTAATACATACGATGGTGGCTATAGGTAACAATAATGTATTTATATATTTGAAAATTGCTAACAGAATAAATCTTAAAAGTTCTCATCATAAGGAAAAAATGTAACTATATATGATGACAGATGTTAACTAGACTATCAGATTGTTTGTTACACAACAATTATTTCTATTATTTGAAACTAATAGAATGTTATATATCGGTTGTGCCTCAATTAAAACAAATTTGTATTTCATAGACTAACCCAAATTCCAAAGATTGGGAATGGGTTCTACTTCTTAATAGGAGAAACTACAAATAAATTATGTTCATATTTAATGTATTACCTATGTATAAATTTTTATATGTTTCCTAAAATATCAGCCTTTCATTTTTATGCTATAATTTCTACTTCCATTAACTTTTTTGAGGGAATGGTGGCATACTTAATCTGAAATGGAATTTGTTAAATTCCCATTATTTTGCTTTTAAAACATCTTATTCCTACTTTATTTTAAATCTTATTCATTTTGATCAAGTATTGTATACATCTTTAATAAAAATAATTTACCTTCTTTAAGCACACACCGGCCTGAGGATGAAGGAGACATCCTGAGAAGTGCTGAAAAATAGAAAACAAGCTCATAAGCAGAGTGCTGCACATTATTTCATGTTCCAAGCAACAGAAAATTATGGTTATTCAGGTTATAAGGCCTTATCATAAAGATACATGAGCAAGTAAAGTAAAACTGAAAACTCTCCGCTGAGGTCCAGGCAGGCTACCTAGAGAATTAGCACATCATATGGTATGGGACATGACAACTATATTAGTGTCCTGAGACTTCTGTAAGTAATTACCACAAACTTGGTGGCTTAAAACAACAGACATTTATTCCATCATGGTTCTGGAGGACAGAAGTCCAAAATCCAGTAGTGCTATTCTCCCTCTGGGAGGTCTGGGAGAGGGCCTTCCCTTGCCTCTGCCAGGTTCCGGTGGCTACCACAGCATTCCTGGGCTCATGGCCCCATCGCTACAATCTCTTCCTCATTTTTACATTGCCTGCTCCTCTATGTGCCTGTTGTCTCCTCCTGCCTTTCTCTTTTAAAGGCATTTGTAGTGGCATTTAGTGCCCACCCAGATAAGCCAGAGTAATTTCCTCAGCTCAAAGTTCTTAACTATGTCTGTAAAAAAATTTTTTCCAAGTAATTTACAAAATGTACAGATTAGGACTTGATATCATCGTGTGGCCATTCTTCAACCTATTAGAGAAATTACTAACATCAGGTCTTCTCTAGCCTCTGTCTAGAGCTGATCTGTTATAAAAATGAATACATCAAGAGAAGGAAAGGGGAGTGTGGATATTCAGCTGGGCCAGCCTGCCAGTGTTCTCTCTCACCACCTGCCCCAGCACAGCAATCCTCCACTCAACGACATTGTGTGTGAGTATGCGTGGCTCACTTTCATTTAGGAGTCAGAGGCCCTTCTCAGCTGCAGTTAGTATGAGATAGGAGGATAAGACTTTTTTTTTTTTTTCCTCTCTGTAAGTCTCCTTGTGTTAAAACACCTACATTAATCTTCCTAAATCTCAGTTTAGGAGAAGCCTCAAAACTTAGCCGAGGGAAGAGCTCGATCTTTATCTGAGCTATAAAAGAGAAGCCAGAAATGCCCCTTCATGCCTTCTTACACAACAGCCGTATCAGAGAACTCTAACTCTGAACTCCCACATCCCAGAGACAATTGAGAAAAGCAGAAATGGCTCCATGCATTCTGCAGGGCAACTGATTCCAGTTTTGATATGTTCAACTCTTTGGACCAACTCTTACCCCTCATAAAAAGTGCATGCACATAACATTTTATATAATTTTAGGATGGATGGTAATTTCAAGGATAATATAAGATAGACTATGTGCTTTACAATAGCAGGAATCTTGAAATGTTTGTATTTCAAGCTCCTAGAACAGGAACAAGGGTGTATGTAACCTTGTAAAATCTGTGTTTTAAGAGGCTTCTTCAGGCACAAGAGACTTAACATTAGCTTTTCCATGAAGCACAATTCTCTGAAATGCAGTTAATGATTTTATACTTAGGCTAACAATTTCCACATATAAGCATACTTTCTAAGGCATGTGGCTATTCTAGTACTTTTTAAAAAGCACTTTAACTAACTTGAGTGTAACAGTGTCATCATATGGAAGTCAGGAGAGGATTTGATGAGATGATCTCTAAAGGCTGTTAAATTTTTATCTGCCTAAGAATCATCTCAGTGGTTAGTTAAAAAAACTGCTTTCTGAGCCAATTGCTTCGGAAATTTTAGTTCAACAGAGATAGGGGACACAGGTGATTCAGATACAGGTGGTTGAGGAGTTCATTTTGAGAAACACTGCCCTCAACAACATTCCATAACTATCAACTTCCGATACATCATCTTCTAGCAAAGCCAACAGGAGAATCCTACTCAGTAGGTGGTATGGGTGAGATGGGGAAAGGCAGTGAGTGATTCTGAAAACAGTGCATGTCTAATTTGTTTCCATGAGATTTTGAAGAAACGAGTCATCTAAATTGTAAGCACCTCTTCTGGCCATAATAATAGGATATTGTTTATTAAAACAAAATATCTTGAAATGAGCATTCATTAAAGGAGAAGGTTTCTTTGTCTTGCAACAGAAAGAAATGAAGTTTTATCGCCCTTGCTGCTTGGTTCACTCCTAGACATTTGTCCCTTCAGGATCCATGTCATATTTTTCAGCTCTACTTTGTAATCCATTATCAAAGAAAGAGCATATTGGCAGTTTCTGAAAAGATCTGAGATGCATGTTCACACAAAAGGACCCAGAGAGAAAGCTGATCTTTTATTGATGGAAATGAGCTATGTGATCATCATCTTTCCATTGAGACATATAGAGAGCAGTTCTCCATTACAAATAGTTAAGTGCTTTAATGAAGTTCCATGTTTAAATCAACTTATGTCAGCAGTCTTCACCTCATTTAATTATGTTAAAAATATAAAATAAAATCAATATTAGGGGAAAGTGTTGAGCCTATTTTTAAACTATTTTTTTCTTTATGGGGATTTCAGAGCAAGGTCACACTTTAAAAGTTTATTTAATAGGTCATTTGATAGGGTTGTTAATGATCAGATTGTGCCCAGGAAAACTAGGACAGAAAGGGCTATGCTTAACAAGCCCTGCCTCTAGCAGAGAGCATCAGGAACCATAGGAAACGTGGCTGGCCTGACTCTTTCTTCTTTGCAAAGAAGGCCATTGGTTACCAAACTATAGATGCTTCCTGAGATGACTTTTATTGGGTTTGCCTTTGACAGAGTATCCAGGAACCTGAGAAAAATACACTTTGAAATGTGCCACTAAGATCTCTGAGTACACATAAATGGGACAGATCTTTCAATGGTTTATATTTCAGAAGACACATAATTTGAAGACATATTTAAGTTGTCCCCTTCTTAACAAAATTAGAACTATATGCCATGGTATGTTTTTGGTTGCACAACTCTCCCCAATTATAGCTTTGATCAGATTTTGCGAACATCACTTTCAATAAATCATAATAATAATAAGGCCCTAGAGAATGTGAATAAGATAATTAATATATTTGCTCTCATAAGTATATATCAAAATGTAGTTCCTAAAAACAGAGAATAGAATTTACTTATAATCAACTATAGATTATTATTTTAAAGTGACCATATGTTTCAAAAATCCTTGATGAACTTGAAACCAAAAATAAATAACACATATATATTTTTTAACCAAACAATAATTTTTCTAGAAATCATTTGCAAAAATAGAAACTGCTGTACCGAATGAAATGGCAATTAAACCAAATGAGCAATATGAGGGAGGGGTTCAAAAAACCTGGAAATTATTTACAAAAAAGTATGTATTTATTCTTACATGTTTAAAATTCAGTCAACTTCAAAGTACTTTCCGTTTGATGTGAAATATGTATTGAGACAATTTTTCCACTGCTCAAAATAGTTTTTGAATTTGTCAATTTTGACGCATTTTAGTGCTTCTGCTATTTTTGTGCATCACCTCTTCCACACTGGCAATACATTTTCTTTTGAGAACTTTTTCATCCAGGAAAATACAAGAAAGTCACTTGGGGTGAGATCAGGTGAATAGGGAAGTTGGGGCACAGAGGTTGTGCGGTTTTGGGTCAAAAACTGCTGAATACTCAGCGCAGTGTGGGCAGGTGCACTGGTAAATCACCCACCATGAAAAGGGCAAATGTGTTGAAATAGTCTTCAAAAAAAATTGCACTGATGCCAAATGCAGCCTCTCACAACAATGCCAGCTGATACACTGATACAGATGGGTTCCTAGAACACTCACCTAGCAGGGGAAGCCTGTACTACAAGGGGCCCACCTTCCAGAACATAATTCTGTTTTTTAGGGGTGTCTCCCCTCATATATGTGTGTGTTTGAAACAATTCATATGTCTAAAATAAAAAGTAAAAGTGTAAAATACCTAGAAAGTAGTGATTATATTAAAATGTTTCTGGTGCATATTAAAATATGTTTGGAGAAAATAGATGGCCTTAACAACATGACCAAAAATAATACTTGATAAATATTCCATTGAAAAGTTAGAAAAAGAGAAAAAACAGATCCAAAGAACAATTGTAAAAAATTTTATAACAATGATAAATAAGTCTAAGTGCTGAATTTAAAAAGGAAGAAAAATCAGTATAATACAGAAAATAGAAGGCACAATGCACAAAATCAGAAGTAAGAACAGTTCAAATAGGCCCTCAAAAAAAGAAATTAAAAGAACAATTAAGTATTTTTCTTGACTTAAAAAATACTTTCAAAACAAAAATCGAATGAAAGATTTCTAAAGGAAATTAGAAGTTATTTATATTAAAGTAAAATGCATCATATTTAATCAGCTAAATTACCAAGAAGAAACATTGAGAAAGTTATCAAGTAGCCAAATACCAAAAAAAAGAGGCAGGGCAAGAAATTTGCTTAGGTGCTTTTTTTCAAGTCTTCAAAGAAGATACGTTCACTACTATACACAAAAAGGAAACACCTTTTCTTTCTTTAAAAAAGAAATAAACCTTCAGATGAGAAAGGCCACTTAATCATCAAATATTGAATAAGTCACCATAAAGAAAATATTACCAAAATGAATTCTGGAGCAAGTGAATATAATGCTACTCGTGATCAAGTGGATTTTATTTCACAAATGTGAGGATGGTTCAATAACAAGAAATCTATTAAAATAGTTTAGTTTATGAAAAAGTTAACAAGGGGATATATGTTCAGCTTGGTAGAGGTCAAAAACACATTGGGAAAAATAAATTAAACTTTTATTCCAAACTTTGAAGAAATTGAAAGCACCTTTATATGTATTAAAAAGGTAGAAACTTTCCAAACATGATATAAAAACATTTTGTAAACTCAAATCCAGGACCATAATTTATAAAATACTAGAGGAATTCCCATTACTGTTTCAAAAAGGAAAAAGTATTAAACATTATTCTGGATTTCACACTTGTAAGACAATTAAAAACAATTAGAAATAATAAGTAAATCTAAAAAGGCAATTGATTACAATATTAATATACAATAATTAAAAATACATAGAAAGTTAATGGAAGAAAAATTTAATTCCTTTAGCCAGTAGGAAAGATACAATACAGAGATGGGCAAAAGTAGGTCTATGGTTGTCTGTATGGAAAAAGACATGCAGGTTATGATTATTACAATAGCTTTATGAACTCAAAAGAATGTCACAGTGGCACAGTGCACTTAAGTACAATCTTTTTAAGTGCTCAAATTGCTTGCCTTCATTATTTATCCATTCTTGTGGTCTTTGAAAGTCAGTAAACACAACTGAATTTTAGTGACCTGCTTGGGTTAGCACCACTACTTTCTGAGTTGGTTGAATTCAAACCTCCTTTTGTCCACCCGTATATTTTACAACAAGCTTAATAAGCAATGTGTTGACCAAATATGAAGAAATTGTTACAACTCCACTGAGGAACCAAAAAGCATCAGAGGAGTGGAAATTCATACTCCGTTTTAAAATGGGAAGACTCAATTTTATAAAAATAAAATTATGCCTGAAATAACTTGTGAATTTAATATCAAAATATCAATAAGACTTTTGTGAAACTTAAAAAAATACTAACTAAAGTTTTTCTAGAATGAGAAACATTAAAATCTCAAGAAATTTTCTAAAATAATTTGGGAAGGTAAGGAAGCTTTCAGATAGTAAAACACTTTAAAAACAGTATCAAAAATTAATGTTGATAAAAATAGGCAAGCAGAGTAATGAAGAGAATAGAAGGGTCATAAATGGACTAATACTATATGATGTGAGCCAGCAGCAAGAATGATATGTCTTATTCATCTCAGAGTTGGTAATGGCATCAATAAGCTTCTCATAGATATTAGCCAAAAAAGCATTCCTTTCAGAGGCTGTGAATTCATAATACTTTTCAATACCTAATCCCAACCATTAGGTAGCAACACATCACATAAGGAAGTATATTTCCTACCTTTATCAGTAATTTGAGACCTTGTTGCATCATGTGATGGTAAGGGCAGGAAACCTAAAGCCAAGACATCTAAATAGAGACCCTGACATTTATATCCAATGGATATTCTTGTAACAGTCACTTAATCCCTCTGAGCCTCTGTTTTCTCATCTGTAAAATAAGGATAATAATCCTTAACAAATCAGAGTCATAAGAAAGAGGCTTTATAAACAATATGATACATTGTATTCATTTTTAGATCTTTCTTCACCTATGTCAGAGCACATAGTTTAAATCAATATGGTTTCAAAGTCAGAAAGGTCAAAAATGATGGCTGCTTCAGAATTTGCACAACCCTAAATCTGGGATAGGTTTGTATGTACTTAAATAAAAAAAAAGACATCTGAATATTCACATTCTCATTTTTAGTTGAAATATTTTATCTCTGTTTATTAGAATTTGTGAACATAAACTGAAGGAGTGATCAGTTTGATCATTTTCTGAGCAATGATGTAACAAATCCATTAAAACCAAAGACTAACTGGGAAAATGAAAGATGAATATACAAATATACCCTAGAAAATCACTGTTTCATTAGAATACTGCTAACTGTAATGCTTTCACTTAGAGTGGAGAGAGGGTTAGGCATTTTGTTATCGGTGATTTACCTGTTTACCTGTCAGAAAATACTAAACTTTTCCACTGAAATTTAAAAAAGAAAACTCCTGTAATCTGGCAACATTATTCCTTCCAAACTTCATTTTCCATCATTTCCATAATGAGCCTTCCTGTATATCTGATTATCTAATGTGCATCTCATTTGCACTATTAATTTCTTCCCCTGTGTCTTTGTGCATGAAAGGTTTTCTACCCATTATTTATGGTCCACTATCTCTTTCTTCCTCTCTGAAGCTCCCCATCTCCCACCACACTCAGACCACCCTTATCTCTTCCTTTTTTATGCTCCCATGGGACTCACATCAATCATTGTGTGACACCAATTTACATTCAAATCAATGACTTTTTATGTTTTTAAATTACTCTGACCTTGAGCAACTCAATCTGTCTGGGTTTTACTTTCCTCATATATAAAAGTAACCCGGTGAAAAAATTCAATTGTTTATTGAACAAAAATTTTACTAATGACCAATCTTTGCAATGTACTTATGTATGTGTTGATTACCTAATAATTTTTTAAAGATTGTCTTCTCTCTTGCAGTTTTATTCCCATGGGGGAAAAATACAATAGTGTCATAGTAAATATGGGTATTATGTAAAAGTTTAAATGATGATAAGTGATATAAAGAAAGTAAGAAATTAGACAAGGAGTAGGGGATTGAAGCACCAGGAGCAGGTCAGCAACTGCATTACTTTACATGAAGATGAATTTCCAACTTTAATGTTGAGTTTGTATGTATGCATTTATATATTTCTCTCAGGAAGATTATAAATTCCAAGGCAGTAGGAAATCCATCATCAGTGTCTGTTGTTTCATGCCATGTGAAGTATGGTGAAATGAGGAAGAGTTTAGGTTTTGGACTCAAAGTTTTGACAAAAAAAGTCCTGTAGCTCACTTGCTCTGAACCCAAACTAGTTGCTTTAATCTCCTGAGCCCTTGTTTCTTTCTCTATGAAGTAATACCTACATTATGAAATTGTTGTGAGAATGAACTTATATATGCTCCTTATTTACTATGTGATTACATCTTTACAAACCCTTTATAAATTAAAAATGTCTTAATTCAAAAATGCACTTTGGTTCACCTAACTTATCAAACATCTTAGGCTAATCTAGCCTGTCCTAAGCATGCTCAGAACACTTACATTAACCTACAGTTGGGTAAAATCATCTAACACAAAGCCTATTTTATAATAAAGTGCCAAATATCTTATGTAATTTATTGAGTGCAGTGTTCCAATAAAGCTGGAAGCACAGACACGGTAAAGTGTTGGTTGTTTACCCTCCTGACCCTGGGGGTGTCTGGGAGCTGCAACTCACTACTGCCGCCTAGCATCATGAATGGGTATCACACTGCATATCCCTAGCTCAGAAAAATATCAAAATTTAAAGTATGGTTACCACTGAATGGGGATTGTTTCCATACCATTACAAAGTAAAAAAAAGAAAAAGAAAAGAAAAAAATTAAGTCAAACCACCCCGAGTCACAGATCATCTGAGAAGAGTTCACAGGAAGATATGAAGATAAGAGTATAGGGCCTCACCTACAGTAATCACTCAACAGATGGGAGCTATATCATTTATTCTATATAAAAAGTTGATACTCGGTACCTTTTACTGAGTTAAAGGAATATGTTACACTAAAATGAAACGTATTCTCATAGACAAACTCTCTTAAATCTTTTAGTTTCACAGTTCTTTACCCTAATATGCTATATACCAGAGAATCCTAGGTATCCAAAAAGTAGTTGTTGGGATAATTGACAAAATATAAACAAGTTCTATAATTTAGATGATACTGTTCTATTAATGTTACTTTCTTAATTTTGACAGTTGGGCTGCAGTTACGTAGTATATATAATAAAGGACAAAAGGTGAGTTCCAGGTGTCTCACATTTAAGCATTACACTATTGAAATAAAAATCTTGTGTACATGAGGACAATTTTAGTATGTTTTAAAGACAGCAATTGTTATCACAAATGTTGCAATTTACTATTATACAAAACTGCATTCACAATATGAGAGTATACAGGAAAAATAGAAGCCATGTTACCACTGATAAAGTGATGTCCCATTTTCCAGGCTTTCAACAGGAAAAAGTGCATGTGAAAACCCTGTGGCTGCCTTCCCTTGGTTGACACTATGTGGAGTATGATATTGCTTCTTGCAGATCCACAAATTCAGCCTTCAAACTACCTCAGGGGTTTCATTATCAGATTCTGTTAAGATTTTTAAGAAAAAATAAAAATAAAAGGCTTTCAGCCTCCTAGCCTCTTACTTTGGGCACTAGCAACTCATTAAAATTTTATACTCTTTCCTAATTAAACACAAAACTTGTCTATGCAGCAGGTATTCTAAGAAGCCATAATGATGGATTAATTTAATGAAGTAATCATATAAGAAAATATAACATTTTCATATTTTCTTAAAATGTACTGTGCAATTTGTTCTTGCTCTATAAGCATGTCTGTTTTGATATGTCAAGAGCTCTTTTTCTTTTTTTCCATTTTGTTGTCTTAAAGCAGCCAAACAGCCACCCAATCAGAATTGTATACACGGAAATACATATGCATACACACACAGAGATACAAACACACATTATTCTACCTAGAAAGACCCCTTTCCAAAGAAAGAAAAAAAGGCCTAAATAAAAGTCCCTTTCATCAGTTACAGGAGTGCTGTACCAATTACTTCCCTACAGGGTGACCTTTTCATCTCTTAATGGCATTTTGGAATAAAATCGCCCTAACACATTGGGAGTGTTATGTGTGTCACATTTCCAATTCTATTTTTTCTCTTGTTGGCACTGAATAAGGCCTAATGTATTCATGACCTAATTAGAGTAATTTTTGAATAATAATGACCTCCTGGGGGAGACTTTTTTTCTTGGTACTATTCAGACACATTAACTAGAACAAGTGTTTCTTAATTTTTAAGTGTTTCTCTGGTTATTGGAAGTATTTTTGCTTCATTTAAAATGGAAATTATATAACAGGAATCCCTAGAGGAAATGAGAAGCACTTTAAGTTTTCTGGATGCTTTCGTCTCTTGAAAATGCAGGATTGCTATTATGTTATTATTGTGTTCATCTTTTCTTTCATTCTCGGGGATGTGACAATATCCAAGAAAGACATATCACAACATTTGAAAAAAAAGAGCTTAAACAATTCAGACAGCCCTTCTTACAACTGGATCTCTAGTTTTCTGTATGAGCAGCGCAATGCCCTTTATTCCAACTATCTCTTTTTCATTTTTTATATTTTATTTTTATTTTTTATTTTTTAAAGTATATTTTATTGATTATGCTATTATAGTCCCATTTTTTCTTTCCTTTATTCACCTCTGCCCTGTACCCCATCTCCCACCAGCATTCCCCCCACTTAGTTCATGTCCATGGGTCACACATGTAAGTTCTTTGACTTCGCCATTTTGTATACTGTGCTTAACCTCCCCCTGCGTATTGTGTACCTACCATTTATGCTTCTCATTCTCTTTACCTTCCCCCCTTCACCCCCTTCCCCTTCCCCACAGATAACCCTAGATGTGATCTCCATTTCTGTGATTCTGTTCCTGTTCTAGCTGTTTGCTTAGTATGTTTTTGTTTTTTTCTAAGGTTCAGTTGTTGAGAATTGTGTTTGTTGGCATTTTACTGTTCATAGATTTGATCTTTTTCTTAGATAAGTCCCTTTAACATTTCATAAAATAAGGGCTTGGTAATGATGAACTCCTTTAACCTTACCTTATCTGGGAAGTGCTTTATCTTCCCTTCCATTCTGAATGATAGCTTTGCTGGATAGAGTAATCTTGGATGGAGGTCCTTGCCTTTCATGACTTTGAATACGTGTTTCTAGCCCCTTCTTGCCTGAAAGGTTTGTTTTGAGAAATCAGCTGGCAGTCTGATGGGAACTCCTTTGTAAGTAACTGTCTCCTTTTCTCTTGCTGCTTTTAGCATTCTCTTCTTCTCTTTAATATTGGGTACTGTAATTATGATGTGCCTTGGTGTGTGCCTCCTTGGGTCCAAGTTTTTTTGGACTCTCTGAGCTTCCTGGACTTCCTGGAAGTCTATTTCCTTTGCTAGACTGGGGAAGTTCTTCAATATGTTTTCAAGTAAGTTTTTAATTTCTTTTCTTCTTCTTCTGGCACCCTTATGATTCAGATATTGAAACATTTATAGTTGTCCAGGATGTTCCTAAGCCTCTCCTCATTTTGTTGAATTGTTGTGTTCTTCATTCTGTTCCTGTTGAAGGTTTATTTCTTTCTTTTGCTCCATATTGTTGATTTGGGTCCCAGTTTCCTTCCTTTCACTGTTTCCTTGTATATTTTTCTTTATTTCACTTTGTATAGTCTTCACTTCTTCTTCTATTTCACAACCATACTCAACCATTTATGAGAGCCTCCTGATTACCAGTCTCTTGAACTCTGCATCTGATAGGTTGGCTAGCTTAGCTCTATTTTTGGAGCTTTGAGCTGTTCTTTCATTTGACTATATTTTTTGTTATGGTGTCCCTATTACATTTTAAGGGGCAGAGTGTGGCACCCATGTCACTGTGCTGTGGTGCTGTATGTGGGGGAGGAGTCAGAGAGGGAACAATGACACCTGCTTAGCTCTCTGCCAGCTTTCAGTCACTTCCCCTGAAGGAAATCAGGCCTTTCTGAGGCTTCTCATTAGACTGTATTATCTATTACTACACTTTTCCAATCACATAACAACCTTCCATTCTCCAGATTCTAGCAACTGGCTCATTCTCTTTTGTTCTACTTATACTACTATATACAAAATAAACCTGCCACCCTTGGCTGGTGTGGCTCAGTTGGTTGGAGTGTCATCATCATTCCATAATCAAAAGGTTCCTGGTTTGATTCTCAGTCAGGGCATATATACCTAGGTTGCAGGTTCAATCCTCAATCTCTGATCCCAGTCCAGGCACATTCATACCCCACACAATCCCTGGTCCAGGCACATATCAGAGGCAAGGAGTCAACGCCTCTCTCTCACACCAATGTTTCTCTCCTTTCCTCTCTCTCTAAAAGCGATGTAAAAAGAATGTCCCCAGGAGAAGATAAATTATCAGTTAGTTAATTAATTTAAAAGCTGCCATTATGTACTAAAATCTCTACTTCAATAACTCTTCCTTATGTCCCAAACTCATTTATTCTAATATGTATACCCCAACAATTCTTTGGCCATATCAGGACTTACTCTTTTTCACTGAGCAACATTTTTCTCATGTCTCATTCAGTTGATTCCTTTTAACTAAGATGCCATATTCTTCAATATAATTATACCCTTGAATTCCAGCTCACCACCATAACCCCCTCTCCCACTTTCATACTTGTGCATCAAAGCCCAAAAGTTAATTAAATCAAAATTTGGATCCTTCTGCATACCCATTCAAACAGCTAAATTTGACACTGAACCACTATAACATATCACTCTCTACTTTAATTGTATGGCCACAAATTCTAAATGGGTTTTAAGTATTATTCAACAACAGTACTATATTTTCTCAGTCAAATTTCCTTCCCAGTGACTGAAATGAATACTAGATACATTATCCTTTTTTCAAAAACACCCTCCTATTTTTCCCCAATCTCTCTTATTTCTATCCATCCCACACAGGCTCTTTTGTTTAGCTTAAAGGGAAGGGGAACAAGAGTTTCTGTTTAATATCAAAAGAGTTTGAAAATATGAGGAGAGAATAAACCTGCAGATTGTTTCAGAGACTAGCTTGGAGATATAGAGGTTCTAGATATACAGTTTTCCTTCTAAATATCTCCCTAAACTTGGGCAAGTCTTTGAAGTTCTTAGAGTCTCCTTCTTTAACTCTGAATTAATATACGCGAATAGAGATTTTATTGGAATACCTCATGGAAATGAGCAGACTCTTGAATATCTTGTAAGCACTATGGCAATCTCATTTGTCAAATTCTGCATCCATTTGTGTATTTTGATGGTTGAGACCATGTGGGGGAGGATAGCCAGAGAGAACCTGGAACCATGAAAGTAGAAAGTTTGGGAAGTGAAGTGAAAGAATTTGGTTTTATAAAAGCTTAATAGAATGTCCTCAGGTGCATGTACTACGTAATTATTGTTCACATTTAAATCTATGGATATTAGAGGATATTACACCATCATTTTCACATTTGTGATACATACTTCAATTAGATGAATTCTCCTTACTATTTGCTAAGAAAAATACTGTCCTGAATGTCACAATTTTTTAATAAAGGAAGATTTTAAGGTGACAAATAGCCACAAGTAAATAATGACAATCATCATTATCATCAAAACCTGAAAAATTAAACAAAAGCAGGAATGCTACTGTGCCTCCAGTTTTAAATTGAAGAAACATATTACTATTGAAAGAATCAGCCCTGACCAGTGTGGCTCAGTGGGTTGGACATCATCCTGCAAAGTGAAAGGTCTCAGGTTAGATTCTAGGTTGTGAGTTCTGTTGTGGTTGGCTCATGTGAGATGCAAACCATTGATGTTTCTTTCTCACATCGATGTTTCTCTCCTTCTTTTTCTCTCCCTCCCCCTCTTTCTAAAAAAAATAACTAAAATCTTTTTAAAATGACAAATAAATAAATCAGTGACTAAGCACTATAGATCCAGGAATGATTAGATAAACAGTACAGAGCCTGTAGTAGCACATAAAGCTGCTTTATAACTGAATCAAAAAAGGTATCACCTGTGGGCAAACCTTAAAGTATTTCCTGTAAATGAATTATAAAGAGTGCTTCTTGTATGTGGACAAAGGGACATTTTCATGTTGTAGTTGTGACTTTTCCCACCTATGCCCTCAAGCATGAGCACTTTCACTAGCAGGAGCATAGAGGGAGGGAACTTGTGCTCCCTGGTCCACATGGGCTGTGTGTTTTTGTGCAGGGCACCATACTCACCATACTCATAGATGAACAAGGCCGTGGAAGCTTGCATCTGCTAATTCAAGGTAAATCCTAACCTATTTAAGCAAATACATCAAAGGAGAAGTAATTGCTTCCTCAGTACTTGGTGTATCTATCAGAGAGGTAGGACTATCTACCTAGAACAATTTCATTTAGAGTGGCATTTCTTATATTGTTAAAAGTAGTGGAGATGAATTAATTTTACCATTAAAAGCGATAGCTGTCAATGAGGAAAGGAAATTTTTTTCAGTGAAATAATCCCGGAAGACCTGGATATCTATATAAGAAAAAAATAAACTCATACCTTACTTCCCAATATATACAAAAACAATTCAAGAAGGATCATAGACCTAAAGAAAAACCTCAAATCATAAAGATTCTGGGGAAAAAAGAAAAATATGAGATCTTGAGCTATGTAAAGATTTCTTACGTACAACAGAGAAAGCACTAACCATAAAGAAAATTGATATTTTGAACATTATTAAAATTTAAAACATTTGCTTATCAAGTGACACAATTAATAAATAGGCAAGGTCCAGACTGGGGAATAATGTTTGCATGCATATATCTGACAAAGGACTAGCATCTAAATCTCTGTATCTGGAAGATCATCTACCTTACATAACATTGGCTCAGTTGGTTAATAATGTTCTCACTTTCCATCTTACTGGCAAACTATCTGAAAGATCTAAGTTTGGGCCCAGAGCAAATTCTAATCCCAAGAACTTCTAGAAGACTCATGATTTTTGAGCCTTTGAGAAACTACTTATTTTATATCCTAAAAGTAGCCAACACAAAATTACTCTGGTTGCTATCAACCCAGAGAGGAAAGTACATGTTACAGTTCTAGCCTGGGAGTGTCCAATTGTTCAAATATAAACAACAAGCAGATTTTTGAAAGTTCAAGACTAACACTGGCTCTCTAATATATTTTATTTGCTTCCCAGATAAAAGTTGTCTGCTAAGCTGATCTTCTTCTCTGACTTGTTTCTGCCTTGCATTCAATGTTTCCTACTTCATGGCTCAGAAGAAAATTTAAAATACACCTTTAAAACAAATATTGTTATTCTATTATAGCTGTCCCAATTTTTCTGCATTTACCCTCCACTTCCCAGCATATGCCCTGCTCTCACAGTCAAACCCCACGCTATTGTCCATGTTCATGAGTCATTTGTACATATTCTAAGACTAGTCCCTTCTCCTTCTTTCCATCATTATCCCACTCCCCCTTCACCTCTGGTTGCAATCATTCTGTTCCATGTTTCCATGTTTCTGGTTCTATTTTGCTCATTAGATTATTTTGTTCACTAGATTCCTCCTATATGTGAGATCATATAGTATTTGTCTTTTAACAACTGGCTTATTTCCCTTAGCATAATATTCTCCAATTCCATCCATGTTGTTGCAAAGGGTAGGAGTTCCTTCTTTTTTTCTGCTGTGTGGTATTCCATTGGGTAAATGTGCCAAAGCTTTTCGATCCACTCACTTACTGATGGACATTTAGACTGTTTCCAGCATTTAGCTATTATAAATAATGCTGCCATGAACATAGGGGTTCATAAATTCTTTTGAATTGGTGTTTCAGGATTCTTAGGGTATATTCCCAGCAGTGGAATTGCTGAGTCATAAAGGACATATACAAGAAACCTACAGCCAACATCATACTCAATGGGCAAAAACTAAAAGCTTTCCCCTTAAGATCAGGAACAAAACAAGGGTGTCCGCTTTCACCAGTCTTATTCAACATAGTACTAGAAATTCTAGCTACAGTGACCAAACAAGAAAAAGAAATAAAAAACATCCTAATTGGAAAAGAGGAAGCCATCATTCACAGACAACATGATTGGAAACCTATAATTTCTGCCAAAAAACTACTCAAGCTAATAAGTGAGTTGGCAAAATAGTGGGATAGAAAGTCAATAGTCAGAAATTGAGGGCATTTTTGTACAACAACAATGAATTATCAGAAAGAGAAACTGGGGAGAGGGGGGGAATTCCATTTACTAGCACAACAAGAAAAATAAAGTACCTAGGAATAAATTTAACCAAGGAGGTAAAAAACCTGTACTTGGAAAACTACAGAATACTGAAAAATGAAATAAAGGAAGATACAAAGAAATGGAAGTATATATTGTGTTCATGGACTGGAAGAATTAACATCATTAAAATGTCCATACTACTCAAAGCAATCTATAAATTCAACACAATTCCTATTAGAATACCAATAGCATATTTCACATATCTAAAACAAATATTTCAAAAACTTATATGGAACCAAAAGAGACCCCAAATAGCCTCAGCAATCAAAAAGAAAGAGAAACAAAGTATGAAGGATCACACTACTTGATATCAAACTGTACTACAAGGTCACTATAATCAAAACAGTCCACTACTGGCATAAGAACAGATGCATAGATCAATGCAACAGAATAGAAAGCCCAGAAATAAACCTACATCTCTGTCAACAATTAATATTTGACAAATGGGTCATAATCATACAATGGAGTAAAGATAGCCTCTTCAATAAATGGTATTGGGAGAACTGGTACATGCAAAAAAAGTGAAACAAGACCACCTACTTACACCATAAACTAGAATAAACTCAAAATGGATAAAAGAGACATTGAAATAGAGAACAAACTGACCAGAGGGGAAAAGGGAAGGGATAATGGGGGAAAGAAGGGGAAGGGTCATAAAGGAACATGTATAAAGGATCCACAAACACAGCCAAAGGTGGGTAGGAATGAGGGGGGAGGTGGGGATTGGTGGGATGGGGGAGAGTGGTGGGGAGAAAATGGAGACTACTTAAACAGCAATAAAAATTAAAATTAAAAACAAAATCTATAATGAAAAAAATGGGTAAAAGACTTAAATATAAGTTGTGACACCATAAAAGTCCTGGAGGAAAACATAGGCAGTACAATTCTGGACATCCCACGTAGCAATATTTTTGCCTATATATCTCTTAAGGTAAGGGAATTAAAGGAAAAAATAAACAAATAGGACCACATCAAATTAAAAAGCTTCTGCATGGCTAAAGAAACAATCATCAAAATGAAAAGGGAACTAAATGTATGGGAGAATATATTTGCCAATGATGTATCAACAATGATTTGATTTCCAAAATATATAAATAACTCATCTGACTCTATACCAGGAAGGCAAACAATCTAATTAAAAAAAAATAGGCAAAGGACCTGAATAGATACTTCTCCAAGGAAGACATAGAGAGGTTCCATAGACATATAAAAAGATGCTCAACATTTGTAGCCATTAGAGAGATGCAAATTAAAACCACTATGAGATACCACCTCACACCAGTCAGAATGGCCATCATTAATAAATCAACAAACAGCAAGTGCTGGTAAGGATGTGGAGAAAAGGGAACCCTAGTGCACTGTTGGTGGGAATGCAGACTGGTGCAGCCACTGTGGAAAACAGTATGGAATTTCCTCAAAAAAAATAAAAATGGACATGCTTTTTAAAATATACCTTTGTGAATAAATTTATTGTTACCCAATAAATATTTGACTATCTGGTCTGTGGAAGACACTAAACTAAGCCCTATGAAAATGCTATGTCTTCTAGTACCTGGGTAGTTTCTATCCATCTTGATCTCTTATTTAAGTACCAAGGCTGTGACAGAAAATTTTAGAAATAATTATAAGAATCCCATGACCATTTGAGATATTTGAATTGCTATTGAACTATACAACTCAGTGCTCTTTTTTGTTGTGAAATCCAGGTTTTATTAAACTGACCTGATCAATAGCAGTTGGCTTTCAGAGGAGCTGAAATACAGCCCTGGGGGATGGGAACAATATGACCCACTGTATCCTTCACAGAGAGTTCTGATGACTGAATGATCAGGGCTGTCTTTGTGTGATGATTATAAAAAATTTACCAAGAGATCTTGCATCACTGGTTAGGATGGCACAGAGCAACTTAATCATTAGTGCCAATAATACCCTCAATGACTTTGCTACTTCTCTATACAACTTGGCACATGCCTACTAGGAAACCTATGAACACAAATAGTTCTTACTACCTTAGTGCCATAATAAAGTCTCATTTCAAAAGGTGACAAAGCCACAGTGCAAGCATTTTTCACTAAGCAACTCTATTTAATTCCTGGATTTAGGTAATGAGAATTCATATAGCATGTGCAGGTGGCAAGGGATCCGTATGTATCTGAATGTATATAGTTTTTTGTTTGTTTCAGATAGCATGGAGAGCAAGTAATATTTTATAAATATATCAAACTCCTCTATATCCTGATTTTAGATAATGAAACTTTAAATAACTAGAGAAAACAGTTTGTGGCTTTATGCTATTCTTTTAGGTTTACTCTAAGTATTTCTTTTTTGTTGGTGGTGGTGTCGTTCAATTACAGTTGTCCCCATTTTCCTTCCATTACTCTCTCCTGCCCTCCCCTCCCCCCCATCTCCCACATTCAATCCTCCTCCCACCCAGTTGCTGTTGTCCATGGGTCCTCCATACACATTCCTTGGCTTGACCCTTCCCCTTCTTTCCCTGTTATCTCTCTCTGCCTTCCCCTCTGGTCACTATCAGTTTGTTATTTATTTCCAGGTCTCTGGTTCTATTTTGCTTGCTTGTTTATTTTGTTGATTAGTTTCCACTTATAGGTGAGATCATGTGATATTTGTCTTTCACTGCCTGGCTTATTTCACTTAGCATAATACTCTTTAGTTCCATCCATGCTGTCACAAAGGGTAGGGGTTCCTTTTTTCTTTCTGTTGTGTAGTATTCCATTGTGTAAATGTACCACAGTTTTTTGATCCACTCACATACTGATGGGCACTTAGGCTGTTTCCAGCACTTGGCTATTTCAAAGGGCAGTTCCATTATTAGTTTTTGGAGGAAATTCCATACTGTCTTCCACAGTGACTGCACCAGTCTGCATTCCCACCAACAATGCAATAGGGTTCCCTTTTCTCCATATCCTTGCCAGCACTTGTTTGTTGATTGGTTATGGTGGCCATTCTGATGTGTCTGAAGTGATATCTTATTGTGGTTTTAACTTGCATCTTTCTGATGGCTAGTATGCTGACCACCCTTATTTCAAAATACAACTTAGTCTCAATTTCTCATCAGTTATATAGCTTTGAGGGCCCAAGTATTTATGATGCAGTCTGATATTGCAATCATATCTTTATTCATAGTTTAATTACACTGGAAAATTCATTATCTTAATAGAGTTATAAGCAGTGCACATGGATTATGAATTTATGGATTATGGTTTTATGCACTTGAGGAAGAAAAAGCACAGATGGTTTAGCCCCATAAACTACTTCATCAGTGTATCAAATAAACCCAGGTAACAGTTCAGACAGGTGTGAATGAAAGAAAAATGGAAAAGAAATAATCTGCAGATAAATTCACTGGATTCTGACAGTAAGTGGGAAATTAGCTTTTGAACTGCTCCCCCACTCCCACTTGTATTGTATGAATCAAAGCATTCCTTTCCTTGTTTCAATTTTTTCCTAGATGAATTACATGCAAGCCAGGGTCAGCAACTAAAAACCCCAAATGAAAGTATTTGTTAAGCACATGTTGAAAACACAGATCTTATTGAAATTCACTGAAAATAAGTTTACTGTATCAAGTGCATGAGGCATTCATGTTGGTCTAAGAATTCTCTCTTGGCCTAAATGTATATAATAATGACCTCATGAACTAGGGTAAAAAGCTACCTATTAGGAAGAAAGAAAGAAATTTCCATTTATATAGCCTGGAAGACTGGGACAAAAGCTCAGAAGGATGTAAAGGCAACTCACAAACTGTTTGGTAGAGTCAAATTTCAAATGAACTTCACTGTACCCTTGGCTAAAAGGAGAACTCTGTTTGAGGATTGATTAAATCCATTGTCTACAAGGTGCCTGGGGTTGCAATTCATTTATAGAAAGAGCCTGGTCACAGAAGTAGAAATTCCTACCTTAAAATATCACTCAAAGTAAATGGTTCATTAATACTGAATTACTAAGAAAGTAGTCTCTTGGTAGCTTGGTGTCCCCTGTGGCAATCTGCATGTTTCATAATTTGGGAATTAAGAGATTGGGTGGTTTGTAGGTAAAGAAAACTGTCAGGGGAACAGCAATGGACTGTTAATCCTAGGTTGACTTCTTGAGAATTCACAGTTCAAACTGAAGGCAATATCTCACTGTGGTGCTGGGCTACCCTTGTAGAGGTGTTCCATGCCTATTGAATTAAATAAAGCTTAAAACTACATCAAAGCAGGTTCACAGAGAAAGCTTGTTTTCCTAGCAGTAGGTCCCTAATTCCATGTGCAGATACATGTCAGTTTTATGTGAAAACACATTGCAGAATCTAGCATTCATTTATGTCATCTAAACGTCTTGTGTATATATGTGGCTGTGTATGTGCTCACTACTCTAAGCATCAGACTCTAAGCACTGCTTTAGGCCCTGGAGACACAATAGCAAGAGATGGCCTTTGTGGACTTACATGATAGTTAGGGAAACAGAAAATTAACAAGAAAAATGATATAGATAGAATATAATTTCAGGTAATGATTGGTGCTAGAAAGACAAAGCAGAAAAGATTCTGAAAGGTGAAAGGTTTGTCACACACAAAGATATAAGGGTTAAGCCATGTAAATGTCTGGAAGAAGAACATTCTAGGAAGGATAAGCAATGAGTGCAAATACTTTAAGGTGCAAATAAGTCTGACATATCTGAGGACAACAAGAGGCCATTTTAGCAGGAGTTGCTGAATGAGCACATCCTCAACAGATGAATTTGGATAGTTAAGCAGAAGAGAGACCACACAGGTTCTTGTTGTCTGTGGTATAAACTCTAAGTCTCGTTAAAAATGGGAAGAACCATCCTGACTGGTGTGGCTCAGTTGATTGGGCATCCTTCTGCAAAGTGAAATGTCACCAGTTAGATTCCTGGTCAGGGCACATGCCTGGGTTGTGGATTCAGTGTCTGGGTTGTGGAATCAGTACCTGGTTGGGGCACATGGGAGAGGCAACCGATCGATGTTTCTCACATAGACATTTTTCTCCCTTCCTCTAAAAACTAAATAAATAAAATCTTTAAAAATAAATACAGTAAAAATGGGAAGATGAAGGAATGACATAGAGTGACTTAAAAAACATGATGCTACATATGAGCATACATTCTTTGGGGACAAGAATGGGCAAAATGATATGAGTTAGGGGACTCCTAAAGTAGTTTAGGTAAAAGGAGATGGCAGCTTGGGTGAGAGTCACAGCTGTGGAGATGGAGAGAAATGACAAAAAATTTCATATATGAGAGGTATAACAGCAAGGCCTGCTGGTTGATAGGCTACAGTATGTGAAAGAATAAAGCTGAATCAATGGCTTTCAAGTTCTGGGAAAAGAATTCAAAATTGAGGACACATAGAAAAGACTAGATTTGAAGCAAATTGACCTTAAAAGTTCTATTTTGGTCATGTTAATCTTTATGACTCTTAGAAATCCAAGGAGGAGATGTTGAGTAGAAAATTGAGTATGTGGCTCTAGCTCGGTGGATTGAGTGCCAGCCTGAGAATGAAAGGTTGGATTCCCAGTTACAGCACATGCTTAGGTTGTGGTCCAGGTCCCCATTTGGGGGCATGCAAGAGGCAGCCATGCATAGAGGAGTCTCTCCCTCTCTTTCTCTCTCCCTTCCCCTCTGTCTACAATTAAGTAAATGAAATCTAAAAAAAAAAAAAAAAAAAAAATTGAATCTATGTTTCTAGAATGTGGAAGGTATTAGGACAGAGGAGAAATTTCAAGATAGTATTTATAATGATACATTATTATGGGGGATCTCAAAAATATCTGATACAGAATAGTATAATTAATCCAGCCTTCTCCTTAATTAGCTTTAATAATTATCAGCACATGGCCAACTTTGTTTCATCCATACTCCCAAAAAACTTTTTTCTCTTTTATATTATTCTAGAGCAAACCCCAAATATGGTAACAATTTACCAGTAACTATATACATATTACACTATGTATATAGATGGAATTTAAAACTGTGCTTGGGACAAGATAATCTAGAAAGAAAGTAAATAGAGATGGAAATAATCATTAAGCTCTAGTTTCTTTTTTAAGTATATTTTATTATGTTATTATAGTTGTCCCATTTTTTCCTCCCCTTTATTCACCCCCACCTTGCACCCTGTCTCCTACTAGAATTTCTGCCCCACTCCCTTTGTTCATGTCCATAGGTCATACGTATAAGTTCTTTGGCTTCTACATTTCCCATAGTATTCTTAACGTGTCCCTGTCTATTTTGCACCTATCATTTATGTTTATTTCCTGTACCTTTGCCCCCATTTTCCCTCCTCCCCCTCCCTGCTGAGAACCCTCCACGTGTTCTCCACTCTGTGATTCTGTTCCTGTTCTAGCTTTTTGCTTAGTGTGTTTTGTTTTTGTTTTAGGTTCAGTTGTAAGTTTGTTGTCATTTTACTGTTTATATTTTTTGCTCTTCTTTTCCTTAGAGAAGTCCCTTTAACATTTCATAAAATAAGGGCTTGGTGATGGTGAACTCCTTTAACCATACCTTATCTGAGAAGCACTTTATCTGCCCTTCCATTCTAAATGATGGCTTTGCTGAGTAGAGTAATCTTTGTTGTTGATCCTTACTTTTCATGACTTTGAATGCTTCTTTCCAGCCCCTTCTTGCGTACAAGGTTTCTTCTGCATAATCAGCTGATAGTCTTATGGGAACTCCTTTGTAGGTGACTGTCTCTTTTTTCTTGCTGCTTTTAAAATTCTCTCCTTCTCTTTAATCTTGGCTAATGTAATTATGATGTGCCTTGGTGTGTGCTTCCTTGGGTCCAAGCATTTTGGTACTCTCTGGGCTTCCTGGACTTCCTGGAAGTCTAGTTCCTTTGCTGGATTGGGGAAGTTCTTCATTATTTGTTCAAATAATTTTTCAATTTCTTCCTCTTCTTCTGCTGGAACCTCTACAATTTGGATATTGGAACATTTAAAGTTGTCCAGAAGGTTCCTAAACCTCTCCTCCTTTTTTTGAATTGTTGTTTGTTCTATTCCTGTTGAATTTCTTCCTTCTGCTCCAAATTGTTGATTTGAGTCTCACCCTCCTTCATTTCAGTGTTGGTTCCCTGTGTGTGTGTGTGTGTGTGTGTGTGTGTGTAATTTCATTTTGTATAGCCTTCACTTTTTCCTCTATTTTTCATCTATACTCAGTCATTTCTTTGAGTATCCTGATTACCAGTGTTTTGAACTCTGCATCTGATAGGTTGGCTATCTCTTTGTTGCTTAGTTCTTTTTCTGGAGTTTTGATCTGTTCTTTCATTTGGGCCACATTTTTTTTTTTTAATCTCAGCACCCTTGTTACATTATAAGGGGTGGAGCCTTAGGTATTCCCCAGGGTGAGGCAACCCATGTCACTATGTTGTGGTGCTGTATGTGGGAGATAGGTCGGAGGGGGAGCAATGCTGCTCTCTTGGCTCTTGCCCCACTTTCAGCCATTTGCCCTGAAATGAATTGGGCCCTTCTGATGCTGATTTCCAGGTAGGTGGGCTTATGTATCTTTTAGCACCCTGTGGGTCTCTCCAGTGATCTCTTCTGTGAGGCTGGGAGTTTATCCCACCACCACAACTCCCACAGATTTTTATAACCAGAGGTTATAAGCTTTTATTCCCACATACTGGAAACCTGGGCTGTGCAGTCTGTCTCACTCCCCTGTTGTTCCTCCTAGCTTATCCACATGTGAATTTGGGACTACTAAGCTCTAGTTTCTTAAGGAGTTTGATGATTATAATAAAATATCATCTATAGTCACTATACTGTGCACCAGATCTCTGGGGCTTATTTTCTACTCATTGGAGTTTGTACCTTAAAAAAACATCTGTCCTCTGCACTCCAACCATCTCCTGGTAATGACCATTTTATTTTGTTTATACGAGTTCTGCTTTTTAAGATTTCATTTGTAAAAGAAAGTATACAGAACTTGATTTTCTCTAACTTGCCCTACTTAGCATAATATGCTTAAGAACTTAATGATTCTAACCACTAAAAAGGAAGTATCATTATGTAATATAATAAAGGTGCTAATTATTGCTACAATGGCAATTATATTACAGTACACGGATACATCAAATTAACATGTTACACACCTTAAATTTGTAGAATGTTGTGTGTCAAATATATTACAATAAAATAAATAAATTCATTGGGGGTAGTGGTGGATAGAAATGAGAAGATGGATGAGGTTTGACTTTTGGAGCATTCTCAAATTTGGAAATCAGAAAGAGAATCCCTCAAAGGACAGAGAGAAGGAGCTGCCACTGAAGTATGAAAGAAATTAGGACAATCTTAAATCATGGGAACCAAGTGAAAATATTTGTGTTGTGTCAAATTCTAAGAGATAGAATGCAGTACACACAAAGAACTAGGTGTTGGATTTAACAAGATCGAAATCACTGTTAATTTGACAGGAGTAGTCTCCCTGAAATGATCAGGACAAAATCTTGAGTGGAATAGGTTGAGAAGAGAATGGCAGATGATGAATTTTAGGAAACATATGTAAATAATTCTTTTGAGGTGGTATATTGAGAGAAGAAGCATAGAAATGGGACAGAAGGTAGAGGGAAATATTGGGTCAAGAGGGAATTTCACTTTTATATCATGGAAGACATTGCTACATGTTAATGTGTTGATAAAACTGATGTGCTATTGAAGAGAAAGTTGATGATGTAGGAGATAGAGGTCAAGTGCAAAGCAAAACCCATTAGTAGCTGAAAGGAAACAGCTTCCAGCACACAACTGCAGGGGTTGGCCTTAGATAGAGTGGTGACAGTTCATCGATTTTATGAGGAAGAAAGGCAAGGTATATTGATCCAAATGCAGACAGGTTAGTAGATTTGATGGAAGAAGAGTGAGGATTATTCCATTCAGAATGCTTTTATTTTCTCAAATAAATATTGAGGTCATCAATTGACAATGAAGTAGAGTTAGGTCTTATTGGATATTTCCAGGGGTAGGAAAAAGTGTGACATATTTCTCTTAAAAATGGAAAAAGTGAATTGACTTGAGAAATGGTGTAGACTTGCTGGCAGTGATGAATTCCCAATTTAAATTGTGTGGTCAAATGTTAGGGTCATTCCAGTCATCAGAATTTGGTGTTTTTATCTACCTATTTAGGCTGCTCATGTACTGTAATGGAGCAAGAGGAAGTCTGGATTTTACCAACTAGGGTTTTGACACGTCAGGGGAAAACCAAGTTTGAGCTTATGGTATTTGCAAAGAATTGCTTATAGTGATGAATCATGGCATCTAAGTTTGGTATGAAAGAAAATTAAAATAGGAAAAGGAAGAAAAAAGAAAGTGAAAATGAAGATTTTGAAGTTGGTGATAATGTGTAGCGAACACCATCAGAATGGTTAGCTGAGACTGGCTGGGGAAAACATCATTGAAAATGGGGGAAAAATAACCCAAGAAATTGATAGCCTAAGATGATGGATTATGTACTAATGTGGTGAACAGAGAACTAAATCAACTGTACTCAAAGAGAGTGAGTGTTTTCTAAATACTCATGATGAAAGAATAAGTGACCAGTTGTTTAGTGGATGGTTCAAACAAAAAGCAGTAGAAGATGGTGTAGTATGGTGACAGGCTTCAATGGCTCTTAAGTTACTGAGAGAAGAGAGAGGATAAATGGCCTGGTGTGGCAAAGGAGAGCATGAAGGAAGCTTCCCCTACTCTCTTGGAGAGGGCTTACAGGGGCATCTGGATCTCAAGAAATATTTACCTTTCAGTTAGGGCAAGTAAAAAAAAGAGCAGGTTCATAGAAAACATGGAGGGTAAAGAGGATTTTGCTGATGAGAGACTGACTATTTCAGAAGGCAAATAAAGGGTTTTGTGAGAGAACTAAAAAGGCACTGAAGTTCAGGTCATATTGCAAGTTTCATAGAGCTCCATGAGACTGAGCCCACACACTGATAGTTGCTGACTGGGACACTCCACTTCTGGTGGTTACTTCTGTAAGCAGGGTGAAGAGCATGATGGGTTAATTTCTGTTGATTGTTGCTGTCCTGTTATTAAGGGTAGTTAGCTAATCACTGCCTTCTTTCTCCCCAGATTAGTATCACAAGCTGCTCGTAGTGGTAAAGTGGTGGTTTCATAGCTAGGGGACTGTGGCTTTCCCATAATCATCTGGGGTGCACTCAATTTCAAAAACAGACAAAGATTTGTAAACCCCTCTCATAGACAACAGAAGATAGTGTCACACCAAGGGGTGGGAAGGCTTTTGCAGGAGTTATTGGTCAATAAATGGTCTATTTCTTTCCCTTTTTTAATTCCTTATCACAAAGAAATATTCTCAGGAAATAGGGGTATGATATAAAATTCTCAGAGTCCCTGAATTAATTAAATTTTGTTAAAGCAACACAATTTAAGTCCTTTCTCAAACTTTACACTACACAAAGGATCATCTTGGAAACTTAATAGAAATTCAAACTTCTGGGACTCAATCCCAAAAGTACTGTAGATCTGGGATGCGTAGGGGCACCCCATGTTCTGTTTTGCCCAGGGCAGTGTACTTTATGCTTGCTAGCCTGGCATGATTATTTATAGCAATCTCTTTCACTTTCAAAATGCCTAGATTTGAGCAATCAAGTATATGGTCACCTTAGGAATAAAATCTGGGAATCTTCATTTTAAACAAGTGCCCCAGGGAATTGTGTTGCAAGTGGTCTAAATTTTGTGCTCTGAAAAACACCACCTTAAGGGATGATACTGTTTATTTTATCTGTTCTTTGCATTGTATCTTTTCTGAATTAGGTATAATTCCCCAAGCCCAGGTCCCTATATTTAGAAACATCTGTAAGAGCCCATAGGCTTTATGAAAAAGGCAAACTGGATTTATTCAGAAATGACTGATCCTTACTCTGAAATGACAACTATATGCCATTTATTATACCAGCATGAGCGTGCACGCACGCACACACACACAGAGGCTAACACTGTCGAATGGTGCTTACAATGTCTACATGCTCATCTAAGAACTTTGCATGTATTAGCACATATAGCACTCAACATCACACTTCAGCTTTTCACTGATATTATTTCTATTTTACAGTGGGGCACAGAGAAGTAAAACAACTGTTTGAGATCACACAGCTAAGTCTAATATGTGGTAGAACTTGGATTCAAAACCTAGCAGTCTGTCTCCCCGGCTTATATTCTTAAACATTATACAGTATTACCTCACTAACTTCTCTAGTTCCCCTTCTCTGAAATCCTGGTGATAATTTTAATCAGATTACCCACAAGTTATTACCTTATATTGTCTTACACCTAATGATCTTCTGTGTCCCACTGAGTTCTTAGTCATGTGTATTATGAGTAACATTCAGGAGCTTTATTGTCAATGGTCTTTTTCTTTCCATTACAAAATTCTACCAAAATGATAGATTTGTGTCACTCCCAGATATGATAAGATTGGGAGGGAAAGGAATTAACACTGAGCACTTAATTCCAATGACTTTGTTGCATTTTACATAATTTTCCTCATTCAATCTTCACAATTCTAACGGGTAATTTATTTCAGTTCACTGTTTTAAAAAATAAGGAAAGTAGAGTTTCAAGAAAACAAGTGGCTTTCCCAGGGGATAAGGAAGTAGAGGAACCAAGAGATGAACCCTGGGTTGTAACTTGCATAGTGAAACTGTATGCCATGCTTTAACACAAAGAAGGACTACATGTTTTTACTTCGTTGGCAACTGATGCTCTTTTTTTGACTTATGTTAATAGCAAAAGGAAGGATTGTATTCTATTTTCTTCGGTGGAGAGAGTCACTGCCTTGATAAACTTTAAGATGAAAATAACATTAAAGATACCCTTTTCAGCAGTATGGGAGGTGTTGCTAATTAACTGTTTCAGTCAGTGTTGTAAGAAAGTCTAGGTCCTCCTTCTCAGTTTAAAAATGACTTATTTTCTGACATTAGAAATGGAAAATTATGACAATAGCCAGATGGCTGAGAATTAATGAAAAAATATTACGAAACCTCCCCCCTCCCCCGCCCTTTGGTGGATATGTGTTGTGGGGAGCATAGTTAAAGACACACTAAAAGCAATACTCCGCATAGAGCTACTGCTTATCTAACTGACTGTAAAATATTTATTCAAATGAGGACCAATTAATCAGCACCTTCAAAAAGAAACCTCATTTCTAAGTTGTTATAAGAAATGTTGTAGCAATTAAGACATGTAGGATGCCAAGGGAGAAAAGCTAAACAAAGATGACTGTCACAGTTGAGGACACAAAACTAGTCGCCTGAAAGTGATTGATCCCGACGCAGCGTGAGTTCCTGCAAGGTTTTTAGCAAGGCCGAGGGACTGGGTACACCTCCTCAAAGCGCTGTGACAGCCTCTGCCATCTGTGTCCATAAAATACCTATCGTTTCATTCTCTAATTCCATGTGGAGTCATATTTTCCTCATAGGGGAAGCCCATATTCAAGGCAGCAGTGGTTTCTACTCTCACAAGGAACTAAAAGACTGAGTAGACATTGTATTCTTGCTGCCTGCCAAAAAAGTGGGAAGGTCACTGAGTACTGTTGGGCAGGACCCAAAAGTTCTGCGGTGACTGTTCGGTTTGTCAGCACTGCCTCGGACATTGCCCCAGCATGGCTAATGCCGTCCCAGTCTGAGCTGACGACTTCGGAGCGCAGCGTGGTCATGTCTGTTTAATGAGAGTGCCCATTAGAGCACTAAGCATTCATGATTTTCATCAATTCTGTGTCTGACACCCTCCTCAAAAGTTGAGAGTGTGAGATTAAATAATATTTTCACGATTGTCTGTAAAACGCAAAGGACTTAAGTCAACCTTTCTAGTTTATAGTCATTCTATTGTGGTGGGAAATCCATTTAATAGGTGGATAAAGAGATAGACAATAGGTAGATAGATAAACATATATACAAATGTGCATGTATATCATGTGTATGTGCTTTAATATGTGTAGTTTTAATAATAATTAGTACTCAGTGAAATTAGGTAGCCCTAACAAATAAAATTTAATTAAAATTTGGAATATGTGTGTGTATGTGTTTACGTGCAAGGAAATGACTAGAGATTAAATGGCCCAATAAAGACATTATTTCCCTGTCTTCTTGGACAGCCTAGGATTAAATTCCTCACATTCAGTACATTAAAAAATTTATTTATTTGCTGCTCCTGACATTTTTTGTCCAACATATAGTCATTTTTGTGATCTTAAAATAGATAGATATATATTTATAAATAATAAACATACATATGCAGTCTGGTATACACATATGTGTATACATATATAAATTCTGATATATGTGTAAATATATGTGTGTATTCAGAAAAAAAAAAAAATATATATATATATATCTCCATATGTCCTGAATACCCCTGTCTTAGTTTAGGCAAGTTAAAATCTTTCCTTACCTATTTTTATCTTCATAAACATAAACTGCATGTGTTTATATACAGGGAACACCCTGTATATGCTGCAAATATTTTAAGATAAGCTGACTAGAGTTCTCCTTTTAGTACACATTTGATGCCTCCATAAAGTTTTGTTGATTGAAGTGAGCAAGGGTTAATGGAGTTTTAATACCATTATATACCCAATTATGATTTCAAAGCCCTACAGATATTTTGTTCAGGTTTAGACACAGTTCCTGCATATTTATATTTTGCACAAGGAGAAAATAATCATTTCATGACAATTCATGTCACAGTCCTATTTTAAGCACCAGGATGCAGTCTAAGGTGATCATTCTTTTATTGTTGTTTTGAGGATGAGATCAAGGCTGCCTCCTGTTAATCTGTCTATAAAATTTGCAAAATAAGTATTCTCTGATTTAGTTTCCCAGCTTTGCCATTTACTAGCTGTGTGACCTTGAACATGTTCTATAACCATTATATGCCTTGAATTTCCTGTTTAAAAAAAGTGTGTGGGTGGGAGATAATAATATATAATTTAATAGGATGATATAAGAATTAAATAATATGGTCCTGGGTGGATGGCTCAGTTGGTTGGAGCATCATACTGTACACCAAAAAAAAAAAAAAATGTGGGTTCAGTCCCCACTCAGGACACATACCTACATTTCAGGTGCAATCCCCAGTCAGGGCACATATGGGAGGCAACCGATCAGTGCTTCTCTCTCACCTATCTATCTCTATCTCTCTCTCTCTCTCTCTCTCTCCCCCCCTCCCCCCACCCCACCCACTCACCTTTCCTCTGACTCTAAAATCAATAAACAGCCCTGGCTGGCATGGCTCAGTAGATTGAGTGCTGGTCTGTGAACCAAAGAGTTGATGGTTCGATTCCCAATCTGGGCACATGCCTGGGTTGCAGGCCAAGTCCCTGATTTGGGGGCATGCAAGAGGCAACCACACATTGATGTTTCTCTTCTTCTCTTTCTCCCTCTGTTCCCCTTTCTATAAAAATAAATAAATAAAATCTAAAAAAAATAAAATCAATAAACATATCCTCAGTTTAGGATATAAAAAAAGAAGAAAATAAAGTATTGCAAAGCCTTTGGAGGAGTTTAACACAATCTCTGGCACTCCTACTCCTTCACAAGTTCCCCATGGCTATTGTGGAAGAGAATTTTTAAGACTTAAGGATCCCAAGAATCCATTTACTCCAACTCACTCATATCACAGAATGAATTGAAGGCCTGAAGGGATGCAATGATTTAGCTTGTAGCTAGCTAGCTACTAAGCCATGACAGAAACACTGAAGAGGAACTCCCAGTACCCAGGTACCTGTCTATCCATTAAATCAGGACAGTCACCACCAATTTATTCTTTCTGAATTCCAGAATTTCTGAACTTGGTGAATTAGGCATACCTTGGCAATGTAATGTAGTTTAAGGGAAAGAATGTGGCTTCTGAGTTGGTTGCTAAGTTGCTATGTGACCTTCAGCTATCCTTCTTGAATTCCCATCAAGACAGCTGGTTTCATTTTTAGCTTTCAAACCTAGATCCCTGCCCTTTTTTACTCCCCTCCATTATGACCTCCAGACAATGTTATTCCATTCATCAAGCAATTATTGAGCACCTTTTATATTCCAGGTGTAGCACTAGGTTGAGCTATCCATCAGTCTCTGAACAACCAAGGTTTTTTTCACCTTTTGGTTTGCAGATGCCTCTTTTTAGTCTTACATGTCTCTGAAAATCAACACATTGTTCTCTCAGCCTCTTGCCAGATAAATTATTTAAACCCTGTCTTGTGTGTTTTGAGAGCACACAATCCTCCTGTGACTGTGAATGATCTTAAAGGAGACCTAGTTCTCCATAATCTTATCCTATAAAAACTCCAAATATGCTCTTGGCAGGTGGAGATAGGACAAGGTGGGAAGAAGGGGAAATTAATGCTAAATAATAATTCAGTGTTGTGTTCTAGTTTACATAGGAACCTGGCTGTTTTCTGTCCTGCTTCTCAGAAATCACTGAAGCAGAGCTTCTAGGGATTGTGCTGCTGACGAGAATGAGCCAGAGTAGAGACCATGACTCAGGGACCAAGTTGATGTCACATTTAGTCACGGGACCGGAAAGTACATTGCAGAGACATACTGTAATGTACTGCTGAGATTAAGAAAAACCTCAAGTTCTGAAAGTTCATGAGGAAAGATCATTTTTAATGGGGTGGTTTATTTTCATTAGTGATTCTTACTGACCCAATAAATGAGAAGCCATAACTTCACTTGCAGAGAAAAGTGAGGAACAAAGTAAAACCATAACAATACAAAATGTTATTCAAACTCACCTGCAGGGAAACTATTTTTCCATGGAATCACACTTGTATTAATTGTGTATATTATTTTTATTATATATGCCTGTCTTTGGT